>JAQHUG010000157.1:1496173-1585365 GCA_028555095.1 Dicrostonyx torquatus
TATATCCCATCCCATCCTACACCTCACCCCATCCTATACCCTACCCCATCCTATACCCTGACCCCATCCTATACCCTAACCCCATCCTATATCCCACCCCATTCTATACCCCACTCAGTGCTCCTTACTTTTGGACCCATAAAGAATCTGGGGGCAGTGGCTCTCAAATCTGTGTTTTGCGGGGGCAGACTGACAGGTAGTTGTAGGGGAATGTCATGGTTGGGTTGCCGTGATTAGTAGCAGCCCTGGGTGCTCAGAATGGAGTAGGGTAGGTGCTCCAAGATATGGAGGGGACTCAGGCTCTGCTTTGTTTGTGTGGATCTGACAGGGCACAGGCAGTGGGGTATATGTGGCTTAGCCACTACCTGCCAAGCTATCATGGTAGGGACACAGGCCTCACTGGAACTGGGGAAAGAGCCTGTTGGTGTCTAGGAAATGTCATTCCCTAACTCTCCCACCATGGTCTCAGCTGTTTCAAGTCCTCTCTTGCTAGTTAGGGTACCCTGGTATAACCACCTCTACATCCTCTCCTGGCTGTCCCTGGTACCTCTACACAGCTGCTTTTGGAACAGCTGGCTAGAAAGATTCCCTTATTCCCCTATTTCTGCCCTACCAATAGGGCAGGGGCATCTGTCCTGTACTTGGTCCCCTTGCTGGCCCAGTTGTGGTCTCCCTAGCAGAGTGGTGACTCAGGCTCAATGTCATGGCTTTGGTCACAAAATTATGTGATACACCATGGCCTTGGCTCTCAGCTGAAAAGAGACTTGCTCTCCTCCCCTCCCTACTGCAGGGCACCTTGAGAGAGACACACCTTTCTTTCTGGCAGTATCATCAGGGTCTAGATTCCTGGTCACCGTGACGACCTTAAGGATGAGGTGATTCCCTCCCTGGCGGATCATGTTCACCACCTGCCTGTGGCCCACCTTGACGACATTTTCATTGTTAACCTGCAGGAAGAGAGGCGTGGCAGGTCAGCAACACAGAAGAGGAGGCAGGGGCGGAGAGATGCGTGCTGCCAGCACCCTGCAGGAGACTGGGAGCGTGTCTTTGGTCTTTGTGGATGAAATTTGCTTTGGGGAGGTCAGCATATGTGCTGCTGTGGCTGCAAAGGCCACCACATTGTGAGGGGTGCCTCATTCAGCACCCTCTCCCAGGCCTGGCGGATCCTACAGAATTCTCAGGAGCTGTTCAGATCTCCAGGGCTGGGTGTAACAGCCACTCTACCCTTTTACAGCAAAGCAGAAACCTGGTCCCTTATTGCTTCTCCTGTGTTTTGGCCCATTGTCTCTGGACATCATTGCCCGCCCACCCCCACCCCACACACTGAGGTGGAAAACTTGGCTTTACAAGGTATGGCATTACAGGGAAGAGGGAATACTGCCCCAGTGCTTCTGGGAGAGTAGAGGTGAGGTGTGCACTTGGACCCCAATGCTGCTTCTATAAGCATAACTCTGAGGTTCGGAAACTCTGGGTTTTCAGAACCAGGCCCTCTCCTCCCATCCCCAGAGAAGAAGCAGACACAGATTCAAGCAGAGGTAGGGCTTGACATCAGCCCCTTTGCCAAGCTAAGTCCCACAGCAGATCCCCAGGCCTTGTCCCCAGAAGGAAGTCAGAGCTATACGGATGGGCAGGTTGGAATCTGGGCACTGTGAACATGCCTGTCCCAGCACTGTGCCTTCCAATCACGACCACCAGAGGTCAAATCTTGCCCAACTGTTGGGCATCATCTTAGCTACAGAACTGTAAGAACTTTGGCACTTTCACCCAAATCCCCAAACCTCCACTCTTACACAGTGATAGGCGGGAATGCACCCACGCAGCACCCAGGCTTCGCTATTTGCTCAGGAGCCATCCAGCCTTCCTGACTTCTCATCTGCATGGTCTTGTGAGCATTGCCTTTGGAGTTCCAGAAGGGGACAGAACGGACCCTGCATATTTCTGCTATCAGGGTGTCCATGGTAAATCCATGCACTCAATTCTGAATCTAGCCCTGGGCTAGGCTCTTGAGATTCATCTTTCTGATCATAGCTAGGATTGATACCAAGCATTGACCTGTGGCCACATTCTGTAATGGGAGTAAGTTATGAATGGGACCTGCTGCCAGCCCTCCTGAGATGAAGGAGACACATTGAGCTGGCACAGTTCAGAGGCAGGCAGTTGTCCTGTTGACCATCTTCCCACAGTCTATTAAATACAGGTGTGTGCCTATCAGACAGACATGGATGTGAGGGCTGACATGGGTAGCTAAGAGCCCTTCATTTGCCTTGGACCAGACTTGGGAAAAGTCACTAGAAAGTGCCCTAAGGGTCACAAAGCTGTTGGAGCCTGAAGCACACAGTCCTAGTGACACATACTTGTCATTAGACAAATTAGGTCAAGGTGCAGAAACTAAATACCAACCCTCCCAAAGTAGCTGTACTAGACTGAGGTTACAGGAGTGGAGCTTATGGCTTCGCTGGGTGTTCAGGGGTCCCTTATGGCTTCACTGGGTGTTCAGGGGTTCCTTATGGCTTCTTCACTGAGTGCTCAGGGGTTCCTTATGGCTTCGCTGGGCGTTCAGGGGTTCCTTATGGCTTCACTGGGTGTTCAGGGGTTCCTTATGGCTTCTTCACTGGGTGCTCAGGGGTTCCTTATGGCTTTGCTGGGCGTTCAGGGGTTCCTTATGGCTTCACTGGGTGTTCAGGGGTTCCTTATGGCTTCACTGGGTGCTCAGGGGTTCCTTATGGCTTCACTGGGTGTTCAGGGGTTCCTTATGGCTTCAGGGGCTCAGCAAACTTGCCAGACCTGGTAGGAACAACTTTCACAGCACAGAACAAATCCTCAAACCATGTGCATGGATCTCACCTCAGAGGTGACTGGAGCCTTTGTGACTTCTAATTAGGGGCTTGTCTTATTGCTGTGACAAAACACTTGTCCCAGGCAACTTAAGGAAGAGACAGGAAGAGTTTCTTTGCCTCGCAGTTATTGAGGGCACAGTCCATCATGGTGAGTGAGTCACAATGGCAGGCGCATGAGGCCCACTGCATTTAGTCAGGGAGTGGAGAGATGTCTTATTCAGTCAGGGGCCCAGACCATGGGATGGTGCCACCCACATTCAGAGTGGTTCATCCTTCCTCAATTGCCCTTATCTAGAGACTCCCTTAGATGTGCCCAGAGGTGTGTGTCCTCAGTGAATTTAGATCCTTTAGGCTGACAGTGCTATCCTCAAAAGTGTTCAGGTCACAAGAGTGACTCATGAATTGATTGACACTTTCTAAAAAGGACACTGGGAGCTTCTGGCCTGTCCCCCTATGAGAGAACATCGAGGGCATAGTAGCCTGCAAGCCAGGATTCCCAATGCCTTCCTCTCTTCTTCCAGCCTCCAGAGTAGGGAGAAGACACCCTCCTCCCTACAACTGTGCATGTTATTACAGAATAGCAGCTGAAAAGCCTTGGACACACCCCAGTAACCAGCTGCACTATGTCACTCAGGCTGGAGCTGGCCACCACCCTTTACTTGAGGCCCTTAGGAACCAGTGCTCTTCCTGCCATCCCTCAGTTACAGGGCTCCAGGCCTGAGGTGGGAAAAGCAGCATCCCTGTCAGAAGCTTTTCTGGGAATGACCAGTGATGGCTGAAGGGAAGCTGAAAGCCAGGGAAGGAGCTACAGTCCCCAAGTCCTGCAGAGGTGACAGAGCAGCCCTGGAACACCCTCGCAAGGGCCACTGCTGCTATGGAGAGAACACAGAGAGGAGGGGACAGTGGGCAATGCCATCCAGGGAAGGGGCAGGCCTTGCAGGCAGGCCCTGTAGCTCCATCTCCTCCACTTTGCGAGGGTGTTATGGGAGTTTGGGCAATGACGGGCAGCTACATTGCTAAAAAACTTCTCCTGGCACTGGTTCTCCTGGCTAGATACCTTGGCAATCAGCAACAGTCTGTAAATACCCAGGGAGGGGCGTGGCCCTGTGAGCCCCTCCCTCTAGTAAACCTTAACAGTCTATAAATTCTTGATAGGCAGGGAGTCATGAGCCCCTCTCCTTTCCCATAATGGAAAGCGTTGGGTAGCCCTTGGAAGGCTCCTGCCAGTTCCAGAGGACAAAAACACATTATGCCCAGAGGACAGTAGGACTCGTTTTCCTACTGTCCCTGTGGGGTTTTCTAGGAATGCATGGATGTGGGTCCCTGAGGAGATGCTTCCCTAGGAGCTATCTTCCCAGGCTCCTTTCTTGTCTGCATTGATGTCCATTCTCCCCGAGGCTTCAGAGAACTGTGTTTCCTTCCTTTCCCACACTGGGGATGAGAGAGTCTATCTGTAGGAAGAGGACAGGCATGTCCATGCCACTGCCACCCTCCACACTGGGGAGTACTGCTGGGTATGTCACTACACAGAGCCCCCGCCCCAAGCTGGGCTGCAGAGTCACAGAAAGACTAGCTTCTCCAGGTGCAGAGACACCTGACACGGAGCTCTGGGTTCTGGGGTTTGTCCTGCTGGGTTTCCATCTTGCTTTGGCATAGTTCTCCCCACTACACTCCATTTCTCCCTATTGAAATGGTAATATATATATTATTTATATTACAAATTACATGTTAGAAGCATGTAATTTGCTTTTTGATTTTACAGGGGTTACAGTTAAGAGATTGCCTTGAGTCTCAGAAGAGGTTTTAGACTTTTAAACAGCGAACAGACCACAGGGACTTTTTGAAGTTGGGTTAAATAAATGCATCTTGCATTATGGTATGGCCAGAAGCCCTTATGGGGCCAGGGAGAGGAACGCGGTGGTTTGAGTGAGAAATATCTTTCAGAGATTTGGGCATCTGAACACTTGGTTCCCAGCTGGTGTCACTACTTGGGGAGCTTTAGATGGTGCGGCCTGGCTAGAGGAAGTATGTCACTGGGGTGAGCTTTGAGACTATACAGCCTCACCCCACTTCCAGCTTGCTTTGTGCTTGCTGTTAAAGATGTTAGCTCTTAGCACCCCACTCTTGCCTTCATGCCAGCTGCTGGCTGCCATGTTTCCTGCCATGACGGACTCTTAACTCTTTGACACAGTTAGCCGACATAAACTCTTCCACAAGTTGCTTTGGTTATGCACTTAGCCATGAGAAGTTACTAATACTGACATGGTCATACCCAAAATGGAGGAACGCTGACCTTGTGCCCCCCCCCCCCCGACTGTGCATCCTTTCTCCTCTCTCTCCCTGCAGCCATGAGGGACTGAAATGCTCTCTCTGATTGGCAAAAACAAAAACGAAAGCAAAAATCCCAAAAACCAAACTTTGCATGGATTCTGCAACCTTCACATATTACACAACCCAAGTGTAATATGTCATGGTGCCTAAGGAAGGGCTGGACAAAGACATATGCACCATTCAATACAGGGACTCCTCACCAAGACCAGCTTCCAAAGACGACAGTCAGAAAAACTCAGGTGTCTCCTTACTACAACAGGGATAGAGGAGTCAAAAGTCTTTGCAGTCTCCCAGGCTACAAACGGGCCTAAAACAGTTTAGCCTGCAATGAATGGGGCTTGCTCCGCCCTGATCTACTCACATTGCCACCCTGAACTTTCAAGGGATTTTATGGCTTAGACCTGCAATTCTGGACTGTTACCACAAGGGGGAGATGTACGCGTGTGTGCTACATGTCACACCAGCAAGAAGGCGCCCACAAAGCCTTCAGGAAGCCCCTTGGAGTTACCAATTTAGAGTAAAAAATAAGCTGTTCTAAATTGCAGATCTAGTTACCCCCAGGAAGCAAATATATCCTTGCACACAGTCACGGGCCCAATGAGGGCGAATAAACCAAGCTCCATGGCATGCGACCATTTGGTGACGAACAGGCCCATTCTGTCCTTCGCAATGAATTCTGGTCTTCCATCTGAACACTCCTTTAAGGGTAGAGTTGTGTGTGTGAGCGGTTCGAGGAGGCTTCCCACTCAGTGCCCATTTCTTACCTGAGGCCTTTCACAAATTCTGCCCATATTGTTGATACTATTGACTGTCTATTGTGAACTGATATCTCAGGTCTCATCTGCCAAAGGCCACTATGGAAACAATGCGTCTAAGGAATCTTGGCAGTGGGTATCTCTTTTCCTTCATGCCCTCCCTCTGTGCTTCTAGCTCTGACGAGATATATTCACATCAACATTTTAACAAGACCAGCATCCACTCTTCCTCTCGACTGTGCGATAATCCACCCATACTTAAACCATATTCTCTGATTTGATTACTCTGTCATTTCCTGTAAGTTTTCCCTACCCTCGAGCAAAATAATTTTGCTTTTTTTAATTGGTTTAATTTTCTATGTACTTAACAGCAATTCAAATCCAAACATTTCCCTAATTCAGTGAATCCCTTTTCACGATTTACAGAAGCACAGGGTTTTATATTGGTTATGAAGAGCTGTCTTCTGGGGTCTTCCTGTGAATCTGTTTCTGACACCAGGTCTCACAATGTAGCTCTGGCTGGCCTGGAACTCACTATACAGCTTGGGCTGAGCTTCAACTATGGGTGATCCTCCTGCTCCTGCTTCTTGAGTGCTAGAGTTCCAAGTATGTGCTACTATTCCTGGTCTCTCTTGAGGACTTCTGATTGATACTACATAGTCAAGGCTCAGTGTTCTCCAGGCCAGCCCGAGGCCCCCATCCCACCATCCCTGGATGTCCTCTGACACTCATGTTGGAAGCCTTGAACCTCAGACTCTGGGTGTGAGAGCAGCATATTTGGTTTAAAACCCTCCCTCTTTTTTTGAGTGATGTTTCCTAATACAGCAATTTGGAGATGATTTTTGACATACTGACCTTTGACCCCAAACTTAATCAATAGCTTAGCTGGATATAAAACTTGAAGATGGAGGGTAAGGTAAAGTAAGCCCCTAATTCTGATTCTTCTTCAAGGGACAACTGTGAGAACTGGACAGCACATCCCCACCCGGAACCAGGCCGGAAGAGAAGGCAGTGCTGGAGTGTGGACAGGGCAGGCTTGGGATGGGAGCTGGGAGCAGTGGGGTGTGGGTCACTGCAGCTCTGATAAGGAACTGCAACTGCCCCAGGCTGGAAAATCAGGGTGGCCATGGGTGCCAAAATAAGGCAGAGGCCCGGCAAGGAGGGGTAAACTTAGCTTTCAGGCTGACTGTGTGTATCGGAAACTCAGAGCCACCGACCGGAAAGGCTGGAAGAACCCAGATTTAATTATGAGCTGAGGCCACTACAAGCCACACAGAGTGGGACATCAGGGTTAAACAAGCTGGCACTGAAAATGTGAATGTCCACCCAGGAACGGTAGAGAGTCTAGAGTCACCACACCCCAACTGTCACAACAGTCAGGGCACAATTCAAACCTGCTCGAGGAACACAGATGACCCAGCATTGGGACTGTCACACAGGGTGTTAGTGTACTTAGTACAATGCTTCACTGGGTGGGCTTGACAGCAGACTAGAAATGAGTCCAAAGGTTACAGATTTTTAAAAATGAACTTAAGGATGCTCAGGGCATCAGCCAATGGCTTAACACAAAGGCAATGCAGGGTTCTGATACAGGAAATGAGAAACATAGAAGAGTTAGAACATGCACGCACACATGCGCGCACACACATGTACACACACACACAACACATGCGCGCTGCTAAAAATGTTTAGTGAAGGATGTAAACCCACAGATTCAAGAAATGTTGTGAGTAGAGCCGGGTGGTGGTGGCGCACGCCTTTAATCCCAGCACTTGGGAGGCAGAGGCAGGTGGATCTCTGTGAGTTCGAGGCCAGCCTGGTCTGCAGAGTGAGTTCCAGGACAGCCAGGGCTACACAGAGAAACCCTGTCTCAAAGAACTAAAAGGGAAAAGAAATGCTTGAGTCTCAAACTCTAGAGTGAGTCCAGGCACGTTACAGTAGCCCACTGGACGTGGAAGGCAATGCAGACACATCCAACCATAGAAGAGAATGCTTCAAACGACTTCATGTCAGAAACCTTACAGGCCAGAAGTCGGGGACAATGTCTCCAACACCCAAAGGACCGATTCTGTTGAAGGCACCAGCAGAGAATGAAGACTGACTGGGGAATGGAATCAGCTCCTGTCCACAGAGCTATGTGTACCTTGAGGCGAAACTAACAGCGGTGGCAGCTACAACTGCACAGCTTTAGACACAGAACAATCAGCAGAAAGGAAGGCAGCTGTGCCCATGCAGTTCCCAGGCACAGAACCGAAACACAAAATATAGAAGTTTGATGTCACATGTGTACTACCAACTCCAAAGAGACCCTGAACACTGAGGAATGCCTGCTACCTGAGAGCCGCCACTGCCAGAATATAGAGAGGGACAGCTAAAGCCCATTGGCAAGTCAAAACAGGGCTCCAAGAACAGGTAAGTCAAAATATGGCAGAAAGGGAGGCAAGATGAAAGAGCAGAGAAGCAGAAAGCAAACCCACAGGTCCAGATGAAATGCCAGCAATGACATTAAATGTTAGTGGGATAAAACTTCAGTTAACAAACAGCTCTAGCCAGGCATGGTGGCATACACCTTTAATACCAGCACTCAGGAAGCAGAGACAAATCTTTATGAGCTCCAGGCCTGTCACTAAAACAAAAAAAAAAGCAGATATAAAATGGATTAAAAATAAAAAGACATATCTAAAATGCTATTCATAGGTTTTCTTTTAAAAAGGACGTACTTTTAAGTCCGTGTATGTGGGGAGGCCATGTACATGCATTGACTACAGATTCCAGAAGAGGGCGCTGCAATCTCTGGAGCAGGAGAGAATTGCCCAACATAGGTACTAGAAACCCAGCTTAGATCCTCTGGAAGAGTAGCAAGTGCTTTTAAATACCGAACCCTATCTCCAGCCAGTTTATGTTCGTTCAATACAAAGACACTAAGGGGTTAAAAGGAAGTGGGAAACACAGAGCAAGGGTGGAGGCTGCGTAGGTATCCACAAAACAGCCCCCACCAAGCAGAAACGCTGTGTGCAGCTGTTCTGAACATGTCAAATATGATGTTACAACGTGACCCAGAAACTCTACAACAAGAAATATTAAAAGTAGCTGTATACCCATGTACAGCAGTTCCTGGGGGGCAGGAGGATCATGGATGGGAGATTGCTTCTTGGGGCAACATCTTGTTTTACAATCTTATTGTGCTAATGGTTGTACAACTGAAAATTAAAATTCAGTAGGTTGTTACACTTTAAAGGGTCAAGGTTTATGTTGCACGAATTCTACCTCAAAGTTTTGTCAGTGGGGCAAGAGAGATGGCTCAAGGTTAAAAGCACTGCCTGTTTTTGCTGAGGACCCGGGTTTGGTTCCAGCACCCACATGGCAACTCACAACCTCCTTTAACTTCAGTTCGGGGGATCTGATGCTCTCTTCTGGCCTCCATGGCATGCATGTGGTGCACAGATACACAAGCAGACAAAACATCCACATAAGTAAAAGAAAATATATCATAAAGCAAAAGAAACATTAGGGAAGTACAGATGAAAGGTGTCGAGACAGTGATGAACACGTGCCTAATAGCAAAGCCTCCATACATGTGAACTTTGGCACTAATACAGACAGAGCTCAGCAACCCACAACTTTAGAAATGTCAACACCCCGAACACCAAAGCTCTCCTAAAGCTGAAACCAAAAACCAGCGTAAGGGAGGAAGGGTTTATCTCAGCTGTAGTTCAGGGGTGCAGTCACCATGGCAGGGAAGGCATGCCTGCAGGAGCGTGAGGCAGCTGGTCCCATTGCAGGAAGCAGAGAGAGACGAATATGGGCACTCAGCTCACTCTCTCCTTTCTATTCAGTCTGGGATCCCAGTCCATGGGATGGTGCCCCCCAACTCAGACCGGACTGCCTGCTCCAGTTAACTCAGACTGGATAATCCCTTAAAGATGTGCCACAGGCTTGTCTCCTGGGTGGCTCCAGGTCAAGTTGACAATATTAGCCATCTCATGCCCCCTCAAAACTGACAAGCTAGCAATACAAGTCAAGAAAGAAGACAAGGGATCTTCAGAATTCGGAAGGCTGGCTTCCATTTAGTTCAGATGTGAGGCCTGCTATGGAGGGACTGAAGAATCTGACTATGTGTGTGTGTGTGCGTGCGTGTGTGTGTGTGTGTGTGTGTGTGTGTGTGTGTGTGTACATGCAGAAGCCAGAGGAAAATCCCAGGTGTCATTCCTTAGGAGTGACCACTTATTTTTTGAGATGGGGCCTTTCATTGACTTGGAACTCAACAAGCAGGTTGGACTAGCTGGTCAGTGAACCCCAGGAACCTGTCCAGCTCCATCTGCCCAGTGCTGGGGTTAGAATCATTCATCACCTCATTCAGCATTCCTGCCACCCCCGCCCCCCAACACATGGGCTCATGTTGTAGCCTTAGCCGGTCTCGAACTCACAGAGATTGATCTGCCTCTGCCTGGGGAGTTCTGGGATTAAAGGTGTGCACCACCATACTCAGCAGCCATTCAGTGCTTTCTGATGTGGGTTCTGAGGACCAGACTCAGCTTCCTGTGCTAGCCAAGCAAGTGCGTCTTTGGTTGAGCCATTTCCCGTGATCTCCTCTTGAGCCCCTTTCTTCCGCCCCGAGCTTCCCAGGTGTGTCTGGTGTGTTTAGTGTGACTGCTTTCTCCCCTTGTTTGTCAGAGCACTCCAGCTGTTCCAACTTCGTCTTCCTGTGTTTTAGAAATTATCCCCTTCCTGCTTCTTTGCACAGGGTAGGCCTGGGTGCCTTCTTCCTCTCCCCTCCATCTCCCATCATTTCCTCTGTTCTCAGAGGTTCTCTCCAATGTCATCTTTCAGTCCATCTATCAAAACACATCTGCTATCATATTTTGTAAAAATTTCTAGAACTCTTATTTTGTTCTCTGAATGTTCCCTTTCAGAAGGGCGTTTTGTTCTTACTTCAAGGAGGCGGCATCGTCTTTGATCTCACTGAGCACACGAATCATAGATTTGTTTAATAGCCTTCTCCCTGCACAGCATCCCCTCCCATCTTTTCCATGGCATGTTTTTAATTCTTTATTAACCTTATTTATTTCGTGAGTGTCTATGTGAGTGGGTGTGCCACTCACATAGGATGCAGCTTGTAGAGAGGTCAGAGGGCAACTTGTAGGAGTTGGTTCTCTCCTTTCACACTGTGGATCTTGGGGATGGAACTCAAGTCATCAGGCTTGGCAGCAAGCATCTTTACCCACTAAGCAACCTCACCACCCCCTCCTCTTGGGGGTATGTTTGTTTTGGGCTCTGTCTTTGATACTAATTTTTTTCCCCAAATGCCTGGGGCCCCCTGTAGGCATCTCATATTCAGGAGGGGCTTTTAACGGGGTCACTTGTAGCCTGACCCACTGTTGATGAATACCATGAAACTGATTCAAAATTTACATGGAAATGCTAAAGATCAAATTAGCAAACGTGACACAGGAGCAGGACAGAGTCAGGAGCTGAGGTGACTGGCTTTTGAGATGTGCTATCCAGCAGCTGGACTCAGGACAGCAAGGTACCAGTGGGAGAACCGATAGCAGGTCAGCAGAGCATAACAGAGCCCGGAATAGACCCCGCAGTCAGCTGACTGGTCTTTTGATAAAGAATCTCAGGCAATGCCATGGGGAAAGGACAGGCTTTCCCACAAAGCCGACCGAACAATTGGACACCCACGTGCAGAAAGTGAACATCGACACAGACCTTAAACCTTTAGAAATTAACCCAAAATGGATCACAGTTCTAAATATAACACTCCAGGCTATAAAACTCCCGGAAGATAATGCTAGGGAATATCTAGGTGACCTAGAGTCTCTAAATGCAACATCTAAAGCAGGATCTAGGTAGAAGTCATGGACATGGTGGGTTACATCAAGCAGAAGGTTTGCACCAAGAGAGACCCACTGTTAAGAATAAAAATGCCCATCGACTGGAGAAGGAAAATCTGTGCAAAATATATTATCAGATTAATGTATATTATTCTTTAACAGTAAAGAAGTAGACAATTGGATTAAAAATGAGCAAGTGGTCTGCTCAGCTAACCATCAATAAAGACTGACATGGGGTAAATAAACAGGCAGAGACAGGCTCCATGCATGGATGGCCAAACACCCAACAAGAAGTGTGTCAAGGGAGGAAGGGTCATTTTAGCTCCTGAGTGGAGGGGATGCAGTCCAACATGTGGGGAAGGCAAGATGGCAAGAGGGGCGAGGCGAACTTGTAGGGCTGTAACATTGTTGGTTTACATCTCTGCAGACCAGGAAGCAGGCAGGAAGCTGGACAGGAAGCAGGACAGGAAGCAGAGCAGGAAGCTGGACAGGAAGCAGAGCAGGAAGCTGGACAGGAAGCAGAGCAGGAAGCTGGACAGGGAGCAGAGCAGGAAGCTGGACAAGAAGCAGAGCAGGAAGCTGGACAGGAAGTAGGAAGGAGGCAGCACAGGAAGCAGGACAGAAAGCAGAACAGGGCAACTGCCCTCAAGTCCCACCAACTAGCCATCTTCTGCTTGGCCTCACGACCTCAAAACGTCCATACTGTTCTAGTTTCCTTTCTGTTACTGTGATAAAACACTGACCAAAAGCAACTTGAAGAGAAAAGGTTTTTGTTTTTTTTTTTTTTTTTTTGCTTATACCTCCAGGTTCAGCATTTGCTGGAAGCCAGGGAAGGAAACTGGAGACAGGAACTGTGGAGGATGATGCTTGCTTACTCACAGGTCTAAGCTCAGCTGATTTTCTTTTTCTTTCTTTCTTTCTTTCTTTTTTTTTTTTTTTTGGTTTTTCAAGACAGGGTTTCTCTGTGGCTTTGGAGCCTGTCCTGGAACTAGCTCTTGTAGACCAGGCTGGTCTCGAACTCACAAAGATCCACCTGCCTCTGCCTCCCGAGTGCTGGGATTAAAGGCGTGCGCCACCACCGCCCGGCAAAAACACTTATTATTTAGTTATTTATTTTCAGCTGATTTTCTTATAAAGCCTGGGATCATAAGCCTAGGGAATGGTATCATCCACAACAGTGAAGGCCCTTCTATATCAATTAATAATCGAGACAAAACCTTACAGAGACACCCACAGGTCAATCCAATCCAGGCAACCCCTCAATTGAGGCTCTCTTCTCAAACGACTTTAGGCTGTGTCAAGTTGACAAAGGTAACCAGGACTCACATTCTCCAAACAGCACCATCAGCCAGGAACCAAAACCTCAAATGCATATGGAGTCATTTCTCATCTGGACCTTGACAATGTATTCCTGAGAAGTTGCAGAGTCATAAGAAGAGGACAACCCCATGCAAACGCTGCACCTTGAGGAGTACAGCCCCTCATTCCTGTGCACGATCCAGGCCCTCTGGGAATATCCTAGCCATTTCTTTTTCTAAAATGCAATAGCTTTATTAATTCTTTAAGAATTTTATCCAAAGCATTTTGATTGCACTCACCTCCACTCTTCTCATAAGGTCCCCAGATCCAGCCCTCACCACCTCCCACCCCCTCCCAACTTCATGTCCTCTTTTTTAAAAAATCTAAAATTTGTTATTTATAACCCACTGAGTCTAATCTGTGCTGTCTATACACACCTATGTGTGACACTATCCACTGGTGTGTGACCACCTACCAGAGTAACGCCCTTAAAGAAAACCGATTCTCGCATGCCTTTAATCCCAGCACTCGGGAGGCAGAGGAAGGCGGATCTCTGTGAGTTCGAGACCAGCCTGGTCTACAAGATCTAGTTCCAGGACAGGTTCCAAAAGCTACAGAGAAACCCTGCCTCGAAAAACCAAAAAAAAAAAAAAAAAAAAAAAGGAAAACCGATTCTCCCTCTCTCCAAAAGCCATCGACTGTTTATAACTTTTCAGCTGGGGGTGGGGGCTTGCAGCCCCCAATCTGGCAATTTCTTACATAACTGAACATATTCTTGTTGCATAACCAAGCCATCCAGTTTCTTGGTATTTACTCAAAGAAGCTGAAAACTCAGGTCCACACAAACACGCGCCTATGGATATTTCTAGAAATGTTAGCTTTTAATTACTAAAACTCAGATGCAATAATGATGCTCTTCGGTAGGCCAGTGGATGAACAAATTCTTGGTGGTATTGCTACACAAACATTATTCATTGAGCAAAAAAAATGTGTTATCAAGCTACATAAAAGGGGGAATCTTAATTGTACATCACTTAGTGAAAAGGGTGCACACTGAATCTAAGTTCAATACACTAGGAAAGCTACAGGGACAGCATTGACCATTAGCGGTTCTAGGATGTGGGACAGCAGATGGAGGCCAGTGGACTTTCTGTGCGGCGAAACCATCTGTGTGGTACTAATGGCCAATAACCAACTTCACACACACATCTCAGAACCCACAGGATGGATAGCACAGGGTGTTCAGTAACCGGTGGGCACATTATCAGCCACCACGGAGGTAGACAAGGGGGCAGCTGTCACAAAACAAACAGGTCACAAGGGAATGGGGGGCTCTGCACTTTACACTCAGTCTTTTAAACTTTCTATTTTAAGATTATGTGTGTGAAGGTTGGAGGACAGCCCGCAGCTGTTCCTCTACTGTGAGGGATGGGACTCTGGTCAGTGTTGGCAGCAAGCACCTTTGCCCATGGAGACATCTCTCTGGCCCTCACTTTTCCACTTATGAATTAAAACTAATTACAAAATAAAGTATCTGTAGAAGTATGTGCGTGGGAGTACAGCTGCCCACGGGGGCCAGAATACCTGTCCAGATACCCGGGAGCTGGAGCTAGGGGCAGCTGTGAGCCACCTGATGTGGGTGCTGGGAACTGAACTGCGGAGCCATCTCTCCAGTCCCATTTGGGAGAGAAACTTCCTGGGAAGGCAAGATGGCTCAGTGGATAAAGGTGCTTGCCTGCCAGGCTTGATGACCTGAGTTCAGATCCCAGGACTCACGTGGTAGAAGGAAAGAACTAACTCTTGCACGTTGTCCTCCAATCTCTACAAGAATCACACACGCACACACACACACACGCACACACACACAGTCATATGTGTTTGTCCTGTAACAAATGAAGCTTGCCTGAAGATCAGAGTGCAGAGTTAAGCCACTAGGTAGCCATAGAGGCCAGGCAGTAGTGGCACACACTTTTAATCCCAGCACTCATGAGACAGAAGCAGATGAACTCTGTGAGCTCAAGGTAACCCTGGGCTACACAAGATTGATTCAGTCTAACAGAGAAACAGAGATCACACAAAGGTGATTTGGGATCACAGGCCTTTAATTTCAGCACTAGGGAGGTGAAGACAGGAGTGATATGGCTGGGTAGGGAGAGGAATATAAGGCGGGAGGAGACAGGAGCTCAGTGCAGTCTGAGGATTTGTAGGGACAGGATTGCCCCTTTGGTCTGAGCAGTGGTAAAGGTAAGACTCTAGTGACTGGCTGCTCTGCTTCTCTGATCCTTCAGCTTTCACCCTTATAGCTGACTCCGAGTTTTTATTATCAATATCAATTAGAATTCGTGCTACACACACACACACAGTGCATGCATATACTCACATGCACACAGAATGAGGAGGACCACGGTTTGACTCCCAGCACCCGTGTAATTGGCTCACCACATGTAGCTCTAATTCCATGGCATCAAATGCCTTCTTCTGGCCCCAAAGGCATCCAGACACATGTGCACATATACAAAGAGACAAACACACAGACACATAAATGAAAACTAAGTGGGGGCTGGGGATCGTGAGGAGCGTGAGGAGTGAGCGTGAGGAGCATGAGGAGCGTGAGCACTTCCTTAACTCTGACCCATCTGTAGCCCTTGCAAAGAGAAGCCCAGGGTGATGCGGTATTCCTTCTCTTCATTTCTCATTTCAGGTTCAGGGTCTAGCTCCTCCCAGAGATTGTCTCTTTAGAAGATGGTTGTTTATCAGCACCTGGTGAGTTTGCATCCACTGTTCTTAAACAAGCCTGCTTCAGACTAGCCTTAGGCTGCTAGCAACACAGTGGAGACAGCTGAGGGCGTTTCCACGTGCTCCCACCTCCTCCCCTGTTCTGAGTCTTGCAGGAGCGTGGTGTTTTGTTGCAATTCATGAGCCAGTATGCACACAAGCTTATTCACCAAGGCCACGGAGTGCTCCGCTTTAATTTCTACCCAGTGTCTGTCTACCAGGACCCTCCTGTTCAGAACAGGGGAACAAACCATGAAAGCTGGGGTGGACTGACTCTCTCTCTCTCTCTCTCTCTCTCTCGCTTATACAGGTCTCATGTAGCTCAGGCTGCCCTCAAACTTGCTAAATATCCAAGGATGTCTTTGAACCTCTGATGATCTTGCCTTGCACCAGCGCCATACCAGGCAACGTTAGAACACTGAGAATTCATTTTGTTAAAAAGGAGAAAGGAGATGTGAGGATATAACTTGTAGTGAATTTGCCTAGCATGCATGGCGCCCTCAGTTCAATCCCCAGTACATCATAAACCAGACATGGAGATACACACCAGTCATTTCAGCACTTGTGGAGGCAGGAGGATTAGGAGTTCAATGTCATTCTTGGCTATGTAGCCAATTTCAAGCCAGCCTGGGCTACAGAAGACCCTATCTCAAACAAACAAACAAACAAACAAACAAACCAAATACAACAGAACACTAGGCATGGTGGTGTACTCTAATCTCAGCACCTGGGAAGCAGAGGCAAGTGGCTCTCTATGAGTTTTGGGGCCAATGTGGTCTAGATAGCAAGTTCCAGGCCATGTGGGGCTACACCGTGAGACCTCATATCAAAACAACAACAGCAACAACACAAAACAACAACAGAAGCGAGTGTTAGTGCAGAAGCAGGGACGCATTCCCTTCCGACCTGGGATGGCAACAGGCCAGTCACGCCTTTTTTGCCTTGCCCTTCCCACGGCACAATATGGCCTGGAGTCAGGAGCACAGCCTGCACAGAGATGGGCCTCTGCCGACTGCAGCCACATTCAAGCCCCCGCCCACCAGTGGATCTGGTGGTGATTTCAGTTCTTTGCTGTCATCAACAGCCAGAGAGAACAGCTACATGTGTGTCCAGTTTCCCCATCCTCTTGCTGACTCTCCGATAAGCATTGAAGTGGAGAGTGGATGAAGGCCTGAGTGGCTGTGTATTGTTGACATGGGCATTGTCATGCCAAGGACCCCAGTGCCTCAGAACCATTGGAATGGCAAAGCCTTCCCCAGATCAGGCTCAGGGTATTGGCAGAGCCTTCCTCTGGTTTGTGTACAGATGTTGGCAGTGTACACAAACCCAGCAGCACAGCTTATTCTTCCGACCTGAGCCTGCCCCTACAGCGATCTCTCACCCAAACCAGCTGACCCTCCTGTGCTGCACAGAATAAACACGCTGACTTTCTGGGTTTCACAGTAGGTGCCTTCCATCAGAGCAGGCACAGCCCACAGAATCCCAACTTTTTCTTCATGTGTATCTATTGTTTCTTCAGGGTCTGCCATTTCCTCATTTGTGAATTCCAGGACCAAGCCATGCAGGATGAGGCACAATGGCCTAGAGAGGCACGCTAGTGCTACTGCTCCTAGAACCCGCCAGTGCTCAGGTTCCAGGCAGCAGGCTATCTCCTCCCAATGTCTGGGACCTGGTCCTGCTGAGCTGACTTTCTGCCCACCTGGCAGTCCCTTCTCCACCTGCTCCTAGGAAGTGGTCCAGCATCTGGTTTCCTGGGATTGTTTAGTCCATTCGTCATGTGACTTCCAGAGTCAAGTGCAGGTCATCTGTTTTTGCATCTGAGGCCTCCTTAAAGATGGTTCCCTGCTGCCTGAATGGATTCCATTAGACTGGTCTGGATGCATGGCTTTAAGTTGTCATCTCTTACCATATTCTCAATGACACCCCACCCCAATTCATTTATTTTAGGAAAGATGCAGAGAGGACAGAATTCCAAAGCTACAGGAAGGCACTAACTGGGCAATGTCCTCGAGAGTGATGGCCCAGGGGTCCCTACCCTCTCCAGCCACTGTGGAGTTTTGAGATCAGTTTAAAATACTCAGCAGTTCCCCTTCTGATTTATTGAAACCTAATCTTATTCCCTCTATTGATCTGAAATCTCTCGGAGTGCCTCCATGTAACACTCCAAATCCCACTAAGGTCTCCAAGACACTCAGGCTGCTCTCCCAGTCACAGCCCTGGGCCCTGCCCAGCATCAGAGAATGGCTGCTCAGAAATGATCTCTAAAAGCTGTCCCCTGCCTGGCCTGTCATTCATCCATCCATCTATTCCCTAGCCATTGTGGAAAGCACAAAGAAATGTAGGACACCCCTCCCCCACTCCACCATCATGGGGATGGGGCAGGCTCAGGAGTTTCTACCAGAGAGCCAGGAACCCCTTAACAGCTGTTTCCTTGAGTCTAAAATACCCCCAGAACAATAATTCCTCTCTTAGCAACCACTGTTGCCCCTAGAAATGTGCTGCTGGGGGCTGTGGCCATCCGTCTCACCTAATACTTCCCTCTGGTACCCCTTTAAGTGGCTTTTTCCACATGCTGCCAGACTGTGCTGGAGCAATGCCTGCCTTGTTGAACTTGAGCGGCCTTCGACCCTGGTTGCTATTGTTGCCACAATTATCATCATTATTTTATTACTGTAGTAATGTGGATGGAACCCAGGTCCCTGAACCCACTAGGCGAGAGCTGTACCACTGAGCTACACCCCAGCCTCCTTTTCACTTTTTATTTTGAGATAAGGTCTCAGTAAGTGACCTTGGTTCTCCTTGACCTCACTCTAGAGTTCAGGTCAGCCTTGAACTTGCAATCCTCTTACTTAATTCTCTTGAGTAGCTGGCATGACATGCTTGCCTGAATCACCAGGTCTGGCTCATCCCTAGTTATTCCTTCCTCCCCCTGGTCGTACCCTCCTCTTTGCTAAATAAAGCCTTTGCATATTCTCTGAGCCACCTAGCTGGGGATGAACCATGTGTAGATCAGGACCCTAATGGGTCTTCCCTCCTCCCTGGGTGAAGATCTGGCATCTCAGTTCAAAGCAGTGGAAGCATGTCTAACAAGAATGATGTTGCACAGTCAGAATGACGTCACTCTACAGCATCTTTCATTGGCCAAAGGTGAGACCTTCCCATCATCCCCACCCAGCAAGGCTACTGAGTGCTGGGTTCGAGGCCCAGGCAAGCTGGACAGGTGGAATGCTATGGGGACCTGACTAGTCCTTCAACATAGAGGCAGCATGAGATGAAGATCTATAGTGGGCTGTCCACAGTAGTCTGCTCAGCTGAGGTCACATCTGCTGCTGTGCATTCATACAGCCCTCGGTGGGTGGGGGGTGGTGTCCCCTCATTAGCCTCACCAAACAAGACCTCCCACTGGTCCACCACATGGATGACATTGTGGACAGTGATTTCATGGGACTGTGTCATTAGTCCCGACAGGTACCCTCGTGATGGGGTAGCAGTTATTCCCATTCCGCAAACAAGGGGTTGAAGGTAGCACAGAAGATGTGGCCATTCTTCTTCTGCCTGGAGAGTGGAACAGAGGAAGTCCTACAGCCTGGGGCACATGTAAGGACAGACACAGATGCATCACGGAGAACCAGGGGAGCTGTGACCGCCACTCCCCATTTACCTGCCCAGTTTAGAGGTTGCTAAGGACTTTGCGGGGGAGTGAGGATAATTGTAAATTCACTACAGCAGCAGCCCTGCCCCTGATGAGGCACAGCTGTGACCTTGCACTTTGTAAGGAGCAAGCAGCTGGCTCATACTTGACAGCTAGTGGCCTGCCAGATGCTCCTAGAGTCACACTATGTCTGCCATAGTGCCTTTGCAGCCCTTGGAGATGTCTGGTCAGTTCCATGGCACAGATGATGTCATGGTCAGGTGCGGTGTTATCTTGTAAACAGCCAATAGCAAGTATTCCCATGGCTTTTTACATTTTATGTGAACCAAAGACTGGGAGGTAAAAAAACCACTCAACCGTTGGGCCACATCTGCCTGTACAGAGCTTGCCTAGCATGTGAGAGGCCCTGAGTTCCATCCCCCACACCACACAAAGAAACACCTAAGGGTCAGGAAACGTCTTGGAAGAGGGTGCAGAAAGATTGTAAGATGCACGTGGGGGTGGTGGTGGGGGGAGGACCAGAATGCCTGCTGTTTGTCTTCTAGATAGAAAGAGAATGCTGCAACCATGAAATCTCGACCATGTGGATGCCTAAACAAGGCCTGCATAACGACAACCCCAGCTGACACACTGGCTGCATAGGGAAGTCACAGGCCTTATCCCTAGACAAAGAGCTTTAGCAAGGAAAAATTAGCTCTGTGCAGGAATGAACCCCCAATAAGTCATCCAATCCCAGATGGTCAGCCCTACACACCTGTACAAATTAGCCACACTAAATGGGTACAATAGGAGGGGTTTTGTGTGTAAAACAATAGAGATTGTAGAAGAGGTCATGAAAGGGAGTTGGGGACATGAGAAGTTAGAGGGGGAGAGGGAGGGGTGGAAATGGTAAACAAAGTCAGTACTCATAAATTTTCAAAAAATTAAAGAATAAAAAAGAACTTCATTGCACAGAACCTGTCAGACCCACAAATGTCTAGGTTTTCCCGCATAAGGAAGACGATACATTTCTGTCTCTCCTATGACCTCACACATATACATGTTCCTGAGCTCAAGTTCACATGCAAAATATTTACAGACCTGTCTAGAATGTGGAAGTGATGTAGGCCACATTGGAACATGGCAAAATGGTTCGTTCTCATTGTCACCTGACTGGATTTGGAAATACCGGGGAGACACACCTCTGAGCATGTCCAGGGGCCCTTTTCAGAGTTGACTGAGGAGGGACAACTCATCCTGAGCATGGGCTGAACTATCCCACGAGCTGGGATCTTTTTCTTTCTTTCTTTTTTTAAAAGATTTATTTTATTTTTATTTTATACACGTGAATGTTTTTCCTGCATGTATGTATGTACCACATGCCTTCTTCCAGCACCTTCTGTCCCTCTGGGCGGATATACTTTTCTGACTGGGGACCTGCCAAGTTCACAGGTGCCAGATCTGGGGCTCACACTTGGTCACTTGCTCCATGCTTCTGAGCTGGAGCCCTCACAGCCTGTGGCAGTCAGTGTCTTTCTTCCCACCTTACCAACTCCCTAACCCTAACCTTAATCCTGAGGTTGGCCAGGGAAGTGGGTGTGCCATCACGCACCCAGGCTGTGACCCTGGGCCGAGTGTTCCATTCGAGAATACTGGTGTGGGGCTCTGAGCAGTTTCTTCTGTCATGGTTCTCCTCCCTCTGACTCATCTGGCCAGAAGGGCAATGAAACCTTTCCAGATTTTTTTTTACCATCTGTGAGAACCCAGGGTTTGCCAAATGCAAATTTATATGGTAACAGGTGCTTTCAAAAGCACGTCAGACACACAAGGCACAGCTCCTATCAAGTGTGAGCTGAATAGGCTTCCAGTTGTTGCCAGGTAGGGCTGCCCTGTACGGCCATGCTGGTTGTTCACTGTGAAAGAGTGTGCACTGGGTGTGTGTGTCTAGCCTGCTCCTGGCTCTGCATGCTGTGCCCAGCTGCTAGCATGCTTGCACAGAGGGGTGACTTTTCATACTTGCATAGAGATTTCAGATCATTTGAGGCAGGAAGATCTACCCTAAGTCTGGGTGGCACCTTCTGGTGTCAGCCCAGATAAAAGGACATGGGAGAAGGGAACTTTGCCTTTTCCATGCTTGCCCTCACTCTCACTGACAAGTTTACCTAGCCTGCAGCAGCAGCATTCCTTCACTGATATTAGAACCTACTTCTGGATTCTAACAGCCTGGAGAGCAGAGGCTCTTCAGAACAGGACCACTGAAACATCCAGCCTCGAGGACTGAACAGCTGTGAGATTCCCAGCCATTGTTAGGCCTCTTGGATGACAGCCTGTGAGCCAGCCTAATAAATCTCTTACACATATGCATGCACAGGTATGCACAGATGCACCCTCCCCCATTGGTTCAGCTCCTTTAGGCCCTGGCTAAGATACACATTCACAGCTGAAATGAGTGGGACCCAGCCCAGCAACCGCCACACAGTCTGGGCTCTCCTTCTAACCAGGCAGCCTTCCTACAGGTACCGCTGAGACCTGGAGACCACAGGGAGGTCACAGCTTGGTGACTCTGTTCTGGTATTGCCATCTCTTCCTATCACTCACAGTCACTTGCAGCTCAGTGTTCAGCTGACTCCAGGACACTCCCAAGAGCATTCTAGAAAGTTTGTGTGTGTGTGGGGGATGTTACTACGCATGGGGACCAGGCCCTGACACAACCTCAGCGAGGACACTTCGGATCATGGAGCTATGCTGGACCAGCAGAGATGAGGACAGTCTCATCCGGGTAGGCCAGGCTACCATTTTAACAGATGAAAAGGGGTTGGACTGGAGCTGAGTGCTCCCAGAAGAGAACACTGGCTAAGGCCACCCCTGATAGGACCAGCCAGAGGTCCTCCCAATCCTTCCTCCCTCGTTGTCCACACTGAATGGCCAACTGAGAAAAGGCAGGCATGTGGAGTGGGTGGTGCTCACAGTAAGGGACGGTACTCACAGCAAAGGGAGCTCCCACAATGCACTTAGCCCTGGTCCATCACCTGTCTGCCCATCTCCCCTCTCACTGCCCCCCCGCCCCCCTCTTTCACCTTCTATCCACCTATCCCTCTGCCTGTGGCTCATCTCTTGTCTGTAAGCTGATCTTGAGGTTGAAGCTAGGAGACGTGATGTGTGGCCCTGCCTTTGAGGGAGGTACCAGGGAACTCAGGCTAGTCTGCAGTCAGACTTTGGGGGATCCTAAACTGTTTGGGGAGTGTGGCAAGTACAGGCAGACAATTAGGCTCAGGTAAACAATGGGGGGGACAGGGGGATTGGCGAGAAACCCAAGGATATGGTTAGACTAGAGTTCACCCTCTGCAGCTCACACAGATACCTCAAGTTCGTTTTTGCCTGCTAGAGGCATCAGCCCAGAGGCCCTGCTTCCAACCTCTGCCTGATACAGGCCAAGCTTCATCCGTATGTTGGAAGTGCCTGTAAAGGCAGGCTGGGTTTGTCATTCTTTGCTTTATTAAAGTTCAAGTGTGCTGGACTGAGCAGAACGGGAGGCTTTGTTCTAAAATAAACCTGAGTTGCGTCAGCGTGGGAACCGGCTCTGGAGGCTGGAGTCTGGCTCTGTAGCAGTTGAGAAGTGGCTGCAAAGCCCAGGGGCTGTCACCACCAGGGTCAAGAGCTGCCTTCAGGAGCTGAGCCACCCACTTCTGAGAACCCAAGGGCAGAATGCTGCCCTGAGCCCCAAACCCATTTGAACCCAGTTGGACACATCACAAAACCTAATCCTAGGCCCATTTCCTTACTTTCTAACCCTGGGAGCTCCCAGCTCTGGGGCCTGCTGGTGCCTTTCATGGTAGTGGGGGCTTAGGCTACAGCAATGGAAGCCTTTTACCGAGGACACAGGCATGGCCTGATCTGGGCTCCTAGGTACTGTGGTGCTTATAGCTAGAAGGATGCTAGCTGATGGGGCTGGAGAGCTGGTTCAACCCCTTTCCCTTTCTTGGAGCTGCAAGGACCAGGATCCTAGGGCCATGGTTTGAACATGCTTGGAGTTCATTGAAGGAAGAGCTGCCAGGAGCCCGCTGGACATCAGGCCTCAGATTCCCTGAGCTTGCAGCCATCTTGATGACTGAGTAGAGACGTTCGAAATGTCTGTGTGATTCCAAAAATGTGAGAGGCAGACGCAGATCTCTTGGGGAGTTACAGCATGGGCTGCCCTCCCTCTAGCCCTCTGTGTGTGTGTGTTGTGTGGGCCAGAGAGCAGATTGTTACTGGTTTGAAACTCACCAACTAGATTAGGCTGCTTAGGAAGCCTCAGGAATCCACCTGTCTCCACTTTTGCTGCACTGGGCTTATACACCTGTGCCGCCATGCCCAGCTTTATATGTCAGTACTGAAGGCTGGATGGACTTGGGTCCTCGAGCTTGCAAACTTCGCTGGCAACATCTCCTCAGCTCTCCAGCGGTCCTTTAATGAAGCACGTTCTCTGTGGGCTTCTCACTGGGAGGGTAGTCAGAGACTTCCTTTCGCCAGATTGGTTCCACAGCTGGGAGGTGCAGGGAGCAGGTCACCCCACTCATCCCACCGTCTGGCCTTAGTCTAGCAAACCTGAGTCAGGAGTCCAGGGGTGAGCTAATGGGGGGGCAGTGGACTGCGGATTAGGGAGTCTCTTTCTGAACCTGGGGTCTAAAAGTCAGGTGTCACCCCTGGGTTCCAATGGCCTGTCATGAG
The DNA here is from genome assembly GCA_028555095.1 of Dicrostonyx torquatus. Taxonomy (NCBI): domain Eukaryota; kingdom Metazoa; phylum Chordata; class Mammalia; order Rodentia; family Cricetidae; genus Dicrostonyx; species Dicrostonyx torquatus. The sequence goes on from JAQHUG010000157.1 coordinate 1,520,349, forward strand.
CACAACCAACTGGAATCCATATAGAGTCTCCCCTGGGAGTGAAAAACATCTTCCTAGACATCGTCTCCAGTCCATCTGTGTGATGATGTGGCTTTCTGTTGACAGGAGCCAGAGGGCTTCTGCCACCTACACTATGACCTGGAGTTCCTGTCTCAGCTGGTGGGCCAGTCACCTAGCCACCCAGCCACCTAGGCAGAGAAGAGACTCAACTGACTTAGGAAGCAAAAGCCACCAGGGTTGCCCTCCCTGATGGCCTGCTGGGGTCTCACCACCTGTTGGGGTCTCTACCTGAAAGACCCTGGACCAACCCAGAAACCAACAGTGATGTCAGCCCCAGGAGCCAGGATTCTGTGCCAGCCTGGCTATTTGGAGAGCCTGTGACTGCATGGGAGAGGAAAGGCCAGTGCCCAGTGCCCAGGCCAGCAGGTCCAGGAGGATTGAGAGCGCATGGCTGCACCTTGTATCCGATCCCCTCATCAGCACTACACAGCTATGCTGGGGAAGATTATTTTAAGGTGTGCTACTTTGGTTTATGCTGCATTTGTTTAACTCTGTGAAGCTGTATTACTGTGCCTGTCTAAAACACCCGATGGTCTAATAAAGAGCTGAACGGCCGATAGTGAGGCAGGAGAGAGAAATAGGCAGGGCTGGCAGGCAGAGAGGATAAATAGAAGGAGAAATCTGGAAGAAAAGGATCTGTGAACAAGAGAGAAAGGAGGAGGACTTCAGGAGCCAGCCACCCAGCCACCCTGGCACCCTGGCACCCTGGCAGATATGGAGCTTGGCTTGTTTCTTGCAAGCTTTTCTTAACTTATCCCATCTATCTTTGGTCTCAGGACTTTCATAGTTCTCTTTTTCTGAATACCTTATCTTTCCTTCTTACTCCATGACGTGACTTCACTTCTAATTGAATAAATCTCTGCTGCCATTTAGGCTGTTCCTGGCTAAATCACAGGCTGGTCATGATCAGTGCCATCTCTAGACAGTCAAGTAGGCAGAGGTAGGGGGACTCCCAACACTTTTTCTGGCAACAGCCCCTGCTCAGAAGCTATGGAGGCCACCCCAAAAATAACTTAACAAAGAGAAACCTTTCACTTTTGATCAGAGAAGCACATTTCCCAGATGCCCAGCCTTACACTGTGGCCTTCCTTAGGAATTAGACTCCGGGGCTGAAAGATGGCTTAGCAGGGAAGAGAGCATACTGCTCCCGTAGAGGACCTGGGTTTGCTTCCCAGGGTCTACATCAAGTAGCTCACAACCACTTGTAACTCCAGCTGTCGGGGATTTGATGCCTCTGGCCTCTACTCACATGAAAATACATAGGTATACACACACACACACACACAAATACATGGATACAGACACATGAACACACACCCACACAGACACAAACACATGGATACCCACACACAGACACATACATGGACATACCCACACACGGACCCAAACACATGGACACAACACTCACACATACATGGATACCCACATACATACACATGGACACACACAGATACCACATACACATAGATGTACATACATGGACACATACCCAAACAGACAGACAGACACACACATGAACCACACACAGACACAGGCATATGGACACACAACATGGCCATACCCACATATGGACACACATACACAGACATAGCACAAGGGCACACATACACGGATACACACACAGACACACATGCATGGGTACACATGGACACACACATCGACACGCACACACTAAAATCTCACAAAAGAGAAGCAGATCCTGCTTCCTGCCCTCATATTGGGGTTCCCCTGCTCTGTGTAGTCCTGGATAACTGCCCATATGCCAGCTGAGCTGGGTCAGGCCCTTGTAGGTCCCTAGAAGTGTGCCCACTGCTCTGCTGGGGTTCATATTTCACTGCTGTCCCTTCTCCCAGGCACAGTTCACCAGTTCTCATAGCTGTGAGCAGAATAGTGTAAGGGAGGAAGGGTTTATCTGGCTCATAATTTTGAAGGCATTAGTAAATACACATGGCCTGTGGAATTCAGGTGCTTTTAAGCTGAAAATCTTGTAAACTTAGCTGAGTGGGGTCTTGTCCGGAGGGAATTCTTCTCTTTTATCCAGGGTACAGCAGGCCTCTCCTTAATGGTGCTCATATTCCTAATGATTATAGTCTCTCTCCTGGCACAAGCCTTGGCTGTAACATTCAGCTTCCTGCTCTTTCTCTTCACACTGTATCTTGTATTTCTTTCTGTCCAATCTGGTTTTTTTTCCACCATAGACCTGCATAACTGTTCTCAGTAACATCCATGTTACAGATTCAACATCATGTTCTGCTCAGAGCCTGGACTGAAGAGCACCTCCCAGCATTAGCTTGTGTCTCCCAGTCTCGAAGACACACAGATACATTTGGAATAAGAAAATCACTTTTTCTGGTAAGCCCAAGAACAGTCGGCTTTAGACTGAGTCCTACCTCTGTAATGCTTTCCCAAGAAGAAGTGCCCGCTAAAGAGTCTTGTGGCTGTGTAACTGGCATCCCAAACCAACGATGACACCTCCTCAGCCCCTATGCCATAGTGAAGCTGAGCCTGTCACCAGCTCACATGGCACAGTACCTGGCACTGGACATGCCTGTCTCCCTACTAGTTGCAAAGAATGCTTTAGAAGACTGAGCTGCAGACAGGGTGGCTGGTGGGAGCCTCCTCTGCACTGGCCTGGTTTCCCTAGCACTCTGTACCTTCCTTGTGGAGGAGGGAGGTGGAGGTGCCTAGGGCCCTGGCAAGTGGTGTCCCATAGGCAACAGTCTGAGAGCCCAGTCCATCTTTCCTGTGTGGCTGCCATATTCCTGGGTGGTGTCTCCTACCTGAGCGCATGCATGCCAGATGTTAGCAGCACCCTTCCCTCACTCCTGGGACTGCCCTGCCTTAGGCAGAGGGACTTTTCTTCTGAGACTATCTCTTCTTGTCCTTCTGCCCACTTCTTTACTCTCAAATGTCTCTGTCTGAAGGGAGCATCTGGAGCTGTGTAGAGGCTGGCCAGCACCCTGTGCTCCACTAGGGTCTGTACATCTGCCAGATGTTCCCAGATGTTCAAGGACAGAAGTTGAAGCACCATTACCCCCATCCCTCAGGTCAGGCCTGGTGTCTGGAGCCAGGGCTGTACCTTTACTTTAGGGTTACAATCTTCCAGGTGTGTGTTTGGCATGGACCTGAATCTGAGCTACTAGAAAGGCCAAGGTAGGGAGATTACAGGTTCAAGGCCATCTCAAAACAAAATAAAACAAAACACACCCCAAACAAAAGAAAACACCCAAAATTGCAACCTCAGAAATGGGCACTGAAATAGGTCTTGAACCCGTGAAGGTGGCCTTGTTGTTGATGGAATTAAGTTGAAGTTGTTAGGGAAGACGATACCACTAGTCTCATTACTGATGACAGTTAGACACCAGACAATGAGGCTTGGGCCCCACTACCTGTCTGTGGCAGATTCTCCATCTTACAGATACTAACACGCCATTTAGAAACTGGGAATCCCTACCCAAGAGACTCACAGGAACATGGGTTTCTCACTTGGGGAAGTAAGTCAGCTGGACTCAGCAAAGGACCTCAGTGGTCACACGTCACCCTCCCCACCCTTCTCCTTGCAGCTTACGGAGGATTCTGAGAACCTGGCTGCAGGTTCATACTGCAAAACCACACCCCCTTCTTCAGAGAACTGGGAGAAGCCCCACTCCCTCCTTACGGGCCTGGCTCCTCCTCAGAGGCCCTGCCATACCGCCATGCGTCTCTGGTGCTGGGGCCTGAACACTCCTCAGAGCCTCCCACCATTCTGTTGTCTGTCTGTCCACAGCATTAACAACTCTTCTAATAAATTTCTTTTAAGAAAATTATGGTTGTTTTGTAGACACCCATTTTTTTCTAATGAGAGAGCAAGAAAGGGTGTGGATCTGGGTGGATGGGGAGGATGGGAGGATCTGGGAAGAGTTGGGGGAGGGAAACTGTAATGAGAATATATTGTATCAGCATTCAAGAGGCAGAAGTAGGGAGATAGCACTGAGTTCAAGGTCAGCTTCATCTATACAGTAAGTTCAAGGTCATCCAGGGCTCTGTAGAGAGACCTTGTCTTAAAATATTAAAAAGAATATATTGTATGAAAGAATTATTTTCAATAAAAATATATTTCTTTTAGTTTTGGAGATTATAATAACCAATTAGTGTGCTCTTCCTTGGAGAGGGTTATTTCTCCAGCATTTCTTGGTTGCCTGTAGTGTCTATGTAGAAAAGCCTTCCAGGGCTCCCCATACCCTATCCTGCAATTCACTTTACCACATCTATTGTTGCTGTCCTTCTTCTGCTCATGTCAGGCAGTTGTGTTGGTGAGACAGGTGTAGCATCTGACATGACTAGGAGACACAATCTCACAGCTTTAGCTTGGGTTCCCAGGCTCCTTACTTGGTGTGGGCTGTCAGGCCTGCCTCTCCTCACATCTCTTTTATCTGAGCCCATCAGTCCTACAGGGTTCTGGGGAGACAGGAACAGACACAGACACTGAGGGTTTTAGTTCCCTTATGGTCAACAGTTCACAACCCATAGGGGCTGTGATCTGTCAGGTCTGTCAGTTCCAACTGCAGTGGACAGACTATGTTCATCTGGAGCTCCTAAGGCACTGAGCTTCAAGCAGACAGATAGTAACCCAAGTGAGTCTGATAGGAGGCCAAATGACCCTACAGGACCTTCCCCTCACCAAACCTGTGCTGTCCACCTTCCCATCCCACAATGAGGGGGAGCCCAAGATATGTAGGGTTGCTTCTTCTGATGTCTGAACAGCTTTGTTGGAAAGGGGTGGATGATCCAATAATTCCAGACTTACTGGTGACAAAGGCCAGCATGACTGTACAGAGGGTTTCTGGAAGGAGATAACAAGCTGAAGGAGAAGGGGATAGACTGCTTTCCAGGGCACTGTCAATAGGACCACTAGCTGATACTAAAAAGCAAGCAGTAGCTGGTCTTTCCTGAGACAGGAGCATGACAGAATACAGGCCTCTCCAATGTAGACCCAATTCAGGAGGCACCCTCTCAGATGGCTCACACAACCTCAAGGGGTCACCAGGTTCCCATCTCCCCTCTTGCAGTGAGTTCAGACTGAGGCCAAACATCCAGCCTGGGTAGATTTATGGCTCCATTTGGTATCCGCGTGTTCCACCTTACCATTTAATGACTGTTCCAGCTCCAAGACAACAGCAAAAAATTAATCCCCTCTCCAAGGGATGAGATGCCTCATTTCTGAGTCTCTGATCTGTGGACTTTCATCTTCGAAGGCCATTTGTCACTTTCCCATCCACGCCTGCGCAGTGGAGATGGCTAGAGACAAGTCACAGGCTACCTAAAGCAGCCACCAGGATTCATCACTTGGTGTTAATTAGACCCGTTGCTGGTGGCCTGGGTATAGGGCTATAGGCCAGTCACCCCGGGAATCTGGGGGGCTAAGGCAATAACATAAATCCAGCCTGTGTTTTCTAGCAAGACCTGCCTGAGATAAAAAGCAGGGCTGGAGAGGCATCTCAGAAGTTGAGCCCTGGCTGCTCTTGCAGAGGAACCAAGCTCAGTTTCTAGCACCCACATCAGACCAAAGTCACTTATACTGTAGTACTGAGGGATCTAACATCCACCAAGGGCACTGCACGAATAGACAAGCAGGCACACATTATAGATGATCATGCACACACATATAGATAAGCAGGCACACACATATAGACAAGCAGGCACATATATAGATGATCATGCACACATATATAGACAAGCAGGTACACATATAGACGATCATGCACACACATATAGACAAGCAGGTACACATATAGATGATCATGCACACACATATAGACAAGCAGGCACATATATAGACGATCATGCACACATATATAGACAAGCAGGTACACATATAGACAATCATGCACACACATATAGACAAGCAGGTACACATATAGATGATCATGCACACACATATATAGACGATCATGCACACATATATAGACAAGCAGGTACACATATAGACAATCATGCACACACATATAGACAAACAGGCACACATATAGATGATCATGCATGCAGAAAATGTCACATGTGTCCCCATCACTGTGCCACAGGCATCTTGTCACTGTCCTACAACACCCTGGCCACGAGTCCTCTCCTTCATCCCACCATGACTGTTCCCTTCGGGTCTCCTCCCTGTTGCCTTTTTCAGAGTTGCATGGTGTTGGAATCATTCTGCATGCCACCTTTCTAGTCTCCCTTCTTTTGCTCAGGCATAGTCTCACTTCTCGTTGCTGCCCAGTGACATGCCACTGTCTGGAGGTGTGGTCTGTCCACTCATCTCCTGCAGCGCTTGTTGCTTGGATTTGGACAATTCTGAACACAGCTGCTAGATGCGCTCAGACAGCTTGGTCTTATTTTTCCAAAGCCACGGCCACCTGTGTGGTGACATCACTGCTGTGACTCAGGTCTTGGTGGCTTCCCTGCCCCATGTGTTCACTGCCAGGCATGGCATGGAAGGGTTCCTTTGCTCATTCAGATGTGCTTCAGCTCCTGCCTAGATGCTTGCCCTGGCCTAGGTCCCGAGGCCAAGCCATCTGCTGGCTTCAGGACTATGCAAATTAGACAAAAGCAAGCAAATGTAACATCATATAACAAGTTTCCAAGGAGGGCTCAAACCCAGATTGCCTATCTAAGAGTACAAAAGTAGGACCAAGATGAAAAAGAGGTTCCCACAGAATTGTCTTTCCTTCTTTTCGAAAAGATTATCATCCCCCCTTGCTCTCCCTGTGTGTATATTGTGTGTATGTCTTTGTGTATGCATGTGCATGTAGTGCCTGTGGAGGCCAGAAGAGCGCGTCTAATTCCCAGAACTAGAGGTCCAGATGGTTATGAACCACCTGAGGTGGATACTGTGACATCAGGTCTTCTGTAAGAGGAGCAAACACTCTCATTGGCTGAGATATTTCTCTAACTATTTACCTTCTACCTCCTGTAGAAGTTTCTAGAACCATGCTTTGGAGAAGCAGTGAGGGAAAGAGCTCTGATGAACTAGGAGGCCCTGGAACATGCGTGTGGATGGGTAGCCTGGGGAGGTAGGAAGGGGACAGTGGGCTGTGAAGTACGGTGGGCAGGGGTATGGGAAGGGAGACCTGGCTCTCAGACTACTACTATGCTCCTGAGATTCTTCTTGTTAGAAAGGGCTCCCCTGGATCCAGGCCCTATTTGAACAGAAGGCTGTAGTCCCTTGGGTCTTAGGAAGCCAGACACAGGAACACCCATGCAGCTACCTAGCTTTTTGGTGCTCTCAAGGGGAGAACCCATCTTTGACCCCATGGCCAGGCTCTCTGCTGCCATCATCCCCAGGGGTGCCGAGCTGGGGTCTGAGTCACTCCTGCTGTTTGAACATGTTCCCCTTCAAAATGACAGCCTTTGGCAAACATATTAAGTAGCAGTTGAGAATAAATGCCACCAGGAGCTCCGATCATCCATCTTTTCAGCATACAAATACCACCAGGAGCTGGGGGAGGAGGTGAAACTGCAGAGGGGGCCTTAGGCCCACTCTTCCCAGCTGGCACATGGCAAGGTTCCAGTGGTCCACCCAGGAGGCTTGGCTCTCCTGAGGAGTCTGAAAGAGAGGCGTCCCACTCGCGCTCGTCCACAGGCTGCAGGCTCACCGGGATTCACTCACCATCTACCCTCTGGGGCTCATGTGGGAATAGTAGGCTGGGAGCTCATCAACTTGGTATCACATGAGGGCAATATATGTAGGGGTGCCTGAAGTAAAGGCGGAGCCAGCTTCCTCCCAGGATGGAGTTGGTCTGCTAGGGTTCAAACTCCAAGTTTGGCACACCTCAGCTGGGCAATCTTAGCCACATTGGGTCCACATTCAGGACTTGAAGTTTTATGCCCCATTTCTTGTTTACCCTCTCCATGTCTTCATCTGTAACACAAGACAATATCCGTGTCCCCCCACCAAAATGCTAGGTATCTGAAGCTATGCAGGAAGGTAGCACTCAGCACACACATGGGCCCTGACTCTTCTTTGGGACCTGAGTTTCTGCAGAGCCACGTTCTATGCTCAGTACCATCTACACTCATGCAACACCAGCTGTGCATGCCCGTCCTTTGTGGGGGGTGGACAGAGGGGGACACAACTAGCCCTGGGGGTGACCCAGGCTCAGGTAGTGCCAGGGAAGCAGTGCTGCCCGGTGGAAATGGAGGCCAATGTCCAAGCTCTGCACCCCACACACAGCCCACAGGCAAGCAAGCACATTATATGACTAACTGCAGACAGGCCCTGAACTCTGGCAACCAGGCCCATCTCTAAAGTCTTTCATCTAAGGGCTGCTTTTAGAACAGTTTTAGGTATACCAAAAGGTCATGGAGGAAGTCCAGATCTCCCACGTGGTTTGAATGTGACAGGTGGCCCGTTGGCTCAGGTGTTTGGACACTTGGTGCTGTTCTGGAAGGTTGTAGAACCTGTAGGAGGTGGAGCCTGGCTGGAGGAAGTGAGTCACTGGGGGTGGAACTTGAGGTTTTATACCCCACTTCTTGTTTGCTCTCTGCTTCCTGAGTGTGGACACGTGTCTGGCACCCACTGCTCCTGCCACCATGCTTTCCCTGTCCTGACACACTGTGTGTCCCCCGCTCCAAGCCACAATAAACCACTCTTCCTTTAAGTTACTGTTGTTAGGTATGTTGTCATAGCGACAAGAAAAGAACACCATCAAGTTACATCTCCTTTTTAATGTGTACAGGAGCACAGTAGAACACTCTCTTGTACTTTGTCTTCAACACCTGAAGCCTGTGGTGTTAGAAATTACCTTCCTGATGGTGACGTGGAACAGCTGTCTCCTGAAAGGGAGTTCCCTGAAGATGAGATGCCCTCTGGGAAGTTGGGGCAGCTCAGGGTGTTGTACGAATTCTAATAGTTCTTAATAATAAAAACCTGGAGTCAGATATTAGGGGGTGAAAGCTGAGAGATCAGAGAAGCAGTGCAGCCAGCCACTAGAGAGACCGTTCACCTCTGCTGAATCCTCAGACCAAAGGGGCGATCTTGTCTTCAGACTGCCTTTTCAGACTGCATCCTCTGACTGCATCCTCGGACTGCAACTGTCTCCACAAAACCCCAGACTGCACTGAGCTTCTCCTGCCTTATGTTACTCTGTTCACCCAGCCATATCCCTTCCTGTCTCCACCTCCCTAGTGCTGGAATTAAAGGCGTGTGACTCCCAATTACTGGGATTAAAGGTGTGAGCCACCACCACTTGGCCTCTAGTGGCTGGCTTATCTCTGCACTCTGATCTTCTGGCAAGCTTTATTTGTTAAAACATAAAATATCACTGCATCAGGGTTTGCATCCAGGTGGGCAAAGCTGGCCCCAGGGTGCACCGTGTTCAGAGTACATGGCACTTCATGTTCTCGTAGCAATGGCCCTCCTGCGTTCTTCAGGGTGTGTGTGTGTGTCACTGTGATTCTCCTAAATGTAAGAAGGTGCCTGCTGTCCACCTACTCTGCACAAACGGTAGAGACTGACTTTATAAGGAAGGGCTTCAAGACCAAATCCCCTTGTCTCTTCCTACTTCGAGGCTGCATGTAGAGTAAAATGTACAGGCTCCCGAGGGAAGCCCATAGGCCCCAAGTCAACTGTAATGTAATACCAGAGTGTCAAGTGGCCACCAAGAGAAATTCAAATATATTTCTATATTATTTCCAAAAAACCACAAGCAAGGATAAATCGACAAAAGTGGAAAGATTTAGACACCAAACCTAAGAAGGCACTGCTGAGAGAAGCGGAAGAAGCCCCAAGAATGAGAGCACCCCTGTTGACAGAGGTTTCTGTCCTGCCTGGTCCCACAGCCGTTCAGTCCCAAAGAAACACACAGAGGTCTACATTAATTACACACTGGTTGACCCTATTAGCTCAGGCTTCTTGTTAATGTTTACATCATACATTAACCCATAATTCTTGTCTGTGTGAGCTATGTGGCTTGGTACCTTTATCAGTGAGGCATTCTCATCTTGCTTCCTCTGTGTCTGGGTGATGACTGCAGACTGCGTCTTTCCTCTTCCCAGAATTTTCCTGTTCTAGTTGCCCTGCCTATACTTCCTGTCTGGTTACTGGCCAATCAGTGTTTTATTAAAAGAATACAATATAAGTGGCAGGGTACAAGACCATTGTCCCACAGCACACCCCTCCCCTCAATGGTGCAGAAGGCAGTTCAAAGTTGTCTCATCACAGTGTGGCCATCTTCAGGTCAGATTATGGAGTAAATATGTTCCCAATCAAAGGGCCACAGGGCTTTGGTAAAGAAATGACAGCTCAAATACACACTGAAATGAAAAAAAGTACCAGCTAGACATAGTGAGTCCTTGAAAGAACAGAGCTGAAGGGCTACCCCAACCCAGTCCAGGATCTGTTATAAGGATGCAATGATCATGGGTAGGGAGGAGGGGAGGACCTGGAAGAAGTTGGGAGAGGGGGAAACGTAGTTAAAATATATTGTGTGGGAGTCTTTCATTTCAATAAAAAAATCAAAATAAAACAACAGAAGGCCAAGGTCATGGGAAAGATACAGCAATCAAGGCTGGCCTGGAGACAGATAGATGGATGGATGGGTGGATGAATGGGCAGATGAACAATGGAGGGATGGGTGCACAGGAGAACAAAGCACAAGTACACAAGTGTGAGCAAGCCCTGACAAGGTGCACAGTGGGCTGACTGGCAGGATGGACCCATCCTCACTCCACTGTTGCTAATCTTTTTTTTTTCCCCTGAGACAGAGTGTAGCTTTGGAGCATGTCCTGGAACTTGCTCCATAGACCTCAAACTCACAGAGAACTGCCTCTGCCTCCTGAGTGCTGGGATTAAGTCCACCATGGCCTGGCTTAACTTGCATTTACTTTTGGGCACCAAGGAGTTCCCACACCAAACAGCTTCCCATTAATTTTCTTTTTAGTTCTTGTTCATCTTCACACATGTGTGTCATTTGCTTGGTATGCATGTGCAGGGAAGCCCAAGGCTGATGTCAGTGTTGAGTTTTCTTCTGCCATTCCACAGAGCTGGCCCCTTTACCACTATAAAATGCTTTTCCCCAATCTGTCCTTTGCTCTGGGATCTACCTTCATGATAATATAGATAAACTTTTGCTGGATTCATGTCAGTGTGGTATATATATTTTCACCTTCTGGACATATGTGTGTCTGTATAATCAAAGTGCTTTGAAAACAAGTGTCTAACCTCAAAATTCTGCCTGTTAGTTGGGCTATTTATGTCACTTATAGTTAGCGTAATTACTGATATGGTTGGATTGAATTTTTTGAGGTTTTTTTTTGGGGGGGGTATGCTGAGGATTGAACCTAGGACTTTGTGTACCTTGCTGTAGTCAGAGTGGCCTTGAATTCAGCACCCCACCACCACCTCAGCTATTTGAATGCTGGATAAAAACAAAACAAAACCAAAACCAAAAAACAGTTTACCAGGGTTGAACCTTTTTTACAACTCTATTTCGTTTCTTCCATCAGCCTTGAACTCTAGTTCTATGTTATTTTAGCAGCTGGCATTCATATTGAATATCCTTACGTGTACTCTGCATATAATTAACGGATGCCCCGCCAGTTCACAGATGATCTATATGGGCACAGTCCCTCCTCCTTCAGCTTTCACTGCTGTGCGCATCACCTCCCCACATCACAGTCTCCAAACTGCTTTATCGCTCCCCCTCCCCTGCCTAAAGCCAGATAGTGTGCATGATGTGTGTGCCTGTAATCCCAGCTCCCATGAGGCTGAGGCAGGAGGATTGCAAATTTGAGGCTAACTTTATAGTGAGACCCTCATTCAAAAAGCCAAAACTACTGAATAAATAAATCAGTCTAGTTGCTATTTGAGTGATTTAAATTTTATGTGTATTACATTTGACTATTTAATTTTTGTGCATGTGTGTGTGTGTGTGTGTGTGTGTGTAGATGGAAGTTGTTCTCTCCATCTTCCATGTGAGTCCCAGGGATTGAGCTCAGGTAATCAGGCAAGGTAGGTTCATCACCCACTGAGCCATCCCATCTGCCCTGGATAGATTTAAATAAGCAGAAAATAGTTCCTGTATTTACCCACACAGTGAAGCCTTTCACTCCCTGCATGTGTTTCCATGGACAGTTGTTTCTTGTTACCCAGGAGATGCCTGATCAAGTGGTCTTCTGGAACAAACTGGCAAAACTCTTGTGTTTGTACCACGACTCTATTTTCCTCTCAGAAATGTCATTTTTTTTTTCATTCTGACAATGTAAAGGTGTTTCTCCACTGCCCCCTTCTCATGTCCTTCCTGACCACACATCTGCCCTTGGCCTGATTTTTCTCTTTTGTATATAAGATGCTCTTTAGAAAAATCATTTAATTAGTGTATATGTGTATACCTGTGTGTGGCTTTGTGCACAAAAGTGCAGTGCCTACAGAGGCCAGAAGAGGGCATAAGATGCTCCCAGGCTGGGGCTGTGGTTTGGAGTGATTAGAAAGCTGTGTGTTCTGGTGTTTCTGTAGTTTCTCTTCTCTATAATGTGTCCTGAGTTTGGGGTTCGCAGGCTGCTTGAATCTGTGAATTCACAGTTTATTTCAAGTTGAGAAAATTTTACATAATTAATTTTTTCAACTTTGTTTTCTGTCTTCCTTAACCCAGTTCCTCCTTCCTCAAGACTGCTGGTGTCCATCAGGCTGCCAGGGTCCTGTGGCTCCAATGTTCTTCCAAAGGGGTGGATTTGGGGGGAGGGCACAGGAAGTCATCTTCCTCTGCTTCATTTGAGATGGTTCTCCTACACAGCTGCCTCTCCATATCCACTGCTTTTCTTCCACATCTGATCGTCTAGGAAGCCTGGCCTGGGTGTTTTTAAAAGAGTTATCTATTTTTATTGAATGTGCATGAGTGTTTGCCTGTATGTGTTTTATGTACATCCCATGTGTGTGCAGTGCCCATAGAGACCAGAAGAGGGCGCTGGACCCCATGGAACTGGAGTTCCAGAGGGTTGTGAGCCACCACTGGGGTCCTGCAAACTGAACTTGGTCATCTGGAAGAGCAGTCAGAGCTCAGCCAGAACTGTTGAGCCATCTCTCTATTGCCCTATGTTGGGTATTCTTTACCTTAGACAGTAGTTTCTGTCTCTGGAACTCTGATTTCAGTAAAAATAACAACTTTCAATTATGGAAAAATACACAAAACATTTCAAGATGTAGGTTTCTCTGGAGTTTCAATTTTTTTGAGTCTCTAGATAACTTTTTTCTTGCTTTATTTTCTTCCTTTCTTAAGACAAGGTCTCACTATGTAGACTAGGCTAGCCTAGCACTTCCTATGTAGACTAGGCTGGCCTGGAACTCACAGAGATCCGCCTGCCTCTTTTTCCTTTGTTTCAGGATTAAATGCAAGGCCCATCATACCTGGCAACCCTTTCTTCCCCCACAGCCCAGGCTGTCCTCAATCTTTATACATAGCTAAGGATGGCCTTGAATTAGATGCTGGGGTTACACGTATGCACTTCCATACAGTTTATGCTGTGCTACATACTAAACCCAGGGCTTCGTCTGCTAGGCAAACCTCTACCAGCTGAGCATTTAAAAAATTATTATTTTTTTTTTAATTTGAGACAGGGTCTCCCTAACCTACCCAAGCTGGTCTTGAGCTTGCAAAGTCCCTGCTTTAGCTTTACCAGTACTTGGGGTTACAGGACTGTGCCACTTGCGCTGACTTTACCTAACCCTTTGGCCGTGTGGAACATAGTTACAATGACTATTTCAATGCCTTTGCCTGCAGTTCTGATATCTGTGTGGATAACAGAGACTGTGCTGTAGTTATCCTGGTGCCGTCGTTAACTGAGCCTGGGTGGACTGTAGTTGCTGTGGTTAACTGAGTCTCTTTCTCTCATGGGCCATGTCTCCTTGCCTCACCTCCTGAGCTGGAACTCCTAAGAGATGTCAGACATTACAGATTTTGTCTTGCTGGCAACTGACAATATCTGTTCCTTTACAAATACTCTTGAGTTTCTCCTGGGTGCATTTATTTGAAAATATGTTAGGTGGGGTTAAAATCTCCTTCAGCCACAGGCTGACCCTCCTTCATGGTTGAGGCCCTCCAAGAACTCCACAAGCTTTAAGCAGTTTGAGGTCTGGAGGAGGGGAGGTACACCGCTTGGTACTATGTAGGTGGGACAGGGTCTCTCATCTTTTGGGTGACACTTTATCCAGCTTCTAGAAGTTTCTTTTCTCCCATGTACTGATCAGCTGACCCCTGGGGGCTCTGAGTTCTCCTGGCCCCTTTGGGCACCATGTCTCCCCTGGCTCTCCTCACACTAAGCGCTTGCTCTGTCTTGTTCTCTCCAGACCCTTATTGCGCTCTCTCTGTAGCCTCGTCTCCTCCGATGTGTGGGGCCCTCTCCCCACATGTTCCTGCAGCAAGCTGGGAGCGCACAGAACCCATACTGGCTTTTTTCTGTATCTCATCCCTCAATGACTGCTGTCCTTTGTCACCTGACAGCCTGTCCAAGATTCCAGCACCTCACCTACCTGCTAAGTGTCTAGATGTTTCAGGGAATGCTGACTCCTATCTATATCTCTACAAGTAGAAACACATGCTTCTTAAATAGTTTAAGCTTCTTGTTTTGCTTTACTTTGGAGACAGGCTCTCTCTATGTAGCTCTGGCCAGCCTAGAACCACTATGTACAGCAGGCTGGCCTTGAACTCACAGGGATCCACCTGCCTCTGCTTCCCCAGTGTTGGCATTAAAGGTGTGTGCCACCAAACCCAGCTTCTTGTTCCCTTAAAGGAAGATTGTGACATAAGCAAAGAAAGAGGCAAGACTCTGCCTCCCTGAGGCTTCCCTGGCTGCCTTTGCAGCATCACACTCACTAAAGCAAACAACATTTCCCATCTTTAATGATCTCTGGTGGATGGGGTATGAGCTGCCTCCCCTCCCAGCTGAAGACACAGTAAGTACTCCTGCCTTCCTCACATAGTGGACCATGAGCCCCTTCAGGCCAAGGTAGCCGGCAACCCCAGCCCACATAGGAGGTAGCTCCACCATGGCCTGATCACCAGATCAGTTCTAGAACACCTGCCTGACTCAATCTGAGGTTCATTTGATAATGACAGGCCTGGGTGAGAACTGAGCTTGGAAATCAGCCCCTGCTGCTCCAGAGTTCGGAATACCCTCCTTCCCTCCTTCCTCCCACATAGGCTGTATCCTGTGCTGAGCGTCTAGGCCAGCTTACAGACCCTCAATCAGACCCGATCTGTCATGGCAGTCAATGATGGCAATCCATTTAGTCCCCTTCATAACTGCTTAGCCACCTCTTCTCTATTTCCTGTTCCCAGACCTTTCGAGGTGTCGATCTGAATAATTGATATGAGCAGGAACGCCCTGAGCCTTTGAAGCCCTTCATTAATTACCTGGGCAGGAAGCAGGAGGGCTCTCTGTCAGCCATGCTTTTGCCAAACACGATCAGAGTGACCCCCTGCTGGCTTTGATCTATCCCTTGGATACTCAGAAGTGCTTCCCTCTGGCACAGATGGCAAAATGCTCAAGAATGCTTTCTGTGGCTGCCAGATGCCATCAGCATTGTCAGAGGTAGGTGGCCCTCCGCCCTAAGTCAGAACCTCTTGGTTCTAACTGATGGAAGGGTTTACGGAGTTTGTGGCATGGGCTATTGCCGTGGACTGAGTGATCCTTTCCCAAGGTCATTGCAGAACTTCTAACTCCTCGTCTCTCGGAAAGTTGTGGCTTGAAGTCAGGGTCTTTCAGGAGGTTATTATGTTAAAACGAGGTCAGTAGGTTATCCCCTGCCCCTATTGTCTTTGTAAGAGGACACTGGGACACAGACATGCAAATAAGGACACAGGAAGGAGATATATCTACAAGCCAAGGAGAAGGGCTTTGGGAGGAGCCTGGCCTGCTCCCTGGACCTCCAGCCTCCTGGATGGGGGTGATGGATCCTTGCTGTTGATACTGCCCGGCCTTTGGAGCTCCATCATAGCTTCAGTGCCCTGAGCTGAAACAGGAGCTGTTTGGAGGGAGGAAATGGCATTTCTATGACCTGGGCACTTCAAACGGACTGAGCTGCTCAAACCAACACAGTGAGCAGGCGGGCATGAAGGGAGACACAGCGGAGCTCTGTGAGGCTGGGGCTCCTTAGCTGGGACAGTATGTGAGTGAGAGTGACAGCCTTTGTCTTTCCTTGCTGCCACCATCCCCACCCCGGGAGGAGCTGCTGAGCCTCTGGACAGTGGATCCTCCTGCCTCCTGCCCATCTCTTCCTTGGTCAATGCCGTTTTCCCTGTAGAGTGAAGAGGTATGAGCTGTGGAGAAAGCCAGGTAGGTCAGGTATGGTTTGCATGGGTAAAGGGCGTGAAGGCAGCTGGGCAGGGAAACCACCATGCTGAGAAGTCCATGCTTGCAACAGGGGCAGCCCAAGGCATGAACAGCACGTGGAGCTGGCTCATGGGCTCTGCAGACAGTCAAGGCCACCCACTTGCCTATCCTCCAGCTTCAGCCATGCACCATGGGAGCTTTTCCTTCTTCTTGACTTTGGGAGACAGCAGGAGGATACTGTGAGCCACATCCTATCACAGCCTGTTTCCTACCCGGAGGCCCAAGTGGACAACAGGATGCCTTTGACCGTCCATCTACTCCTAAGACAAGATAGTCCTGGGTCCTGGGTCCCTTCCTTATAACTGTATGACACAGACATGATGGGCTACTACTGGTCTCTCTGGATCACATGCTCAGTGGCCAGGCCTGTTGACCTCTGACAGGAGACACCTGGCTCCAGGAATGGTGGGTCTCATGTTTGATGGCCTCAGGAATGTTGGTTGGATGTCTTCGTTCCTTATCTGCTGCTATGATAAGACACCACAATGACGGCACTTACAGAAGAGCTTCTTTTGGCTTATGGCTTGCGAGTTCTGTCATGGTAGCAAGAGATGGTAGGTGCAGGAAGCTGGGAATTCACACCCTTCCCCCAAACCAGGAAGCAGAGAGGGTGAACCAAAAGAAAGGCGGGGCTTTAAGCTCTCAAAGCTCACCCCTAGTCCTCTGGCAAGACTGTACCTTCTCATTAGCCCCCCAAACAGAGCCACCAACTGGGGAACAAGTGTCAAACACCCAAGCCAGTGTGGGGCATTCCTCATTCAGCCCACTACAGAGGAGGTACACACAGACTTAAATTCAAGTGAGGGGAAGATCATTTCCAACCCTCTGTGCTGGGTAGACAATGGGGCTAACCAGGGTAACAGAACCCCAGAGTGGAAGAAAATGGACCGCAGTGGTGCCTGACCAGACTGACTTTCCTTCTGTTCTTCTTTCTCCCTCTGAAAGTCCAAACACTACCATCTTTCTGGAGGAGGGCCCTGACACCCTAAGCAACCCTTGACTCTATGAGCCAACTAACCACAAGTCATTACCTGACCCAGCAGGGTGATTAGCACCTTCAGGACAGGGAGGACAGGTGTGGCCAGGCAGGTACTGAGCCTGGACCGGAAGGTGTAAGACAAGGTGGAGCTGGTGGGGAGGGAAGGGTAAGAATTGAAGCCTAGCTAGAGCAGGCACTGGGGAGAGGTTGTGGGGCGCTTATCTGTGTCAATAGCCCAGGTAACATGCTGAGACCTACCTGAAGGAGAGGGGGTTGGGGGCTAGAGCCTCTGGGAAGAGAGTTGGTCACCAGGGTAGAGACTTCCTGGCAGGACTGGAGCCTTATGAAAGAGGCTCTGGCCAACTTCCTTGTCTCTTGTCCCCTGTGGGCCCAGCAGAGGTCTCTAGAAATCCAACCTTGCAGATCTCTAAATCCAGAACCCTAAGAAGAATTGCCCGTTGCCTTTTGGCCCCTGTATTGAGCTCAGATGTAGGGAAGGGAGAAAACGAGGAAAGGAAGAGAGTGAGAGACCAAGAGGGAAAGCCTTCTCTTGGTAAAATCCTACCAACAATTGCCAACACAGATGGGTAGATGTATCAGTAGCCACATGGGAGATGCACATGGCAGCCATGGGACCAATTTGTCTCTTACCATAATCCAGAGGTATAAGGACTATAGAGGAGAAATGGGGGCCCCTAGTCCTAGTACTGGCACCTTGTGCTGGAGAGTGGCTTATGAAATTAAGTGTCCACATAGGCCAAAGACATCAATATTCACAGAAACTAAAGCATCAGTGAGGGGACAGGTAGACACAAGGTTGACCACGTTGTGATGACATCACTCATGGATAGGAAGGAACAGTACGGATTCCTATAGGTTTCAGGATAGTGATGCGGAGTTTAGGAAGGCAACTGCCCATGGACGATGATTCCAATTATAAGTCCAGGACAGGCCAAGTGCCTCAAGGCACACATCTGATTTTGCTGCAGCTGGGAGCAGGAGGATGGGAGGTGGGATTGGCCCTCCTCCAGTGTACAAAGGACTGTCATCTGTTAGCTTTGTAATCAACCTTGACCTGGTTGGAACCTTGCCAATCACATAAATGTTGATGCTTATAAAACTGTATACTGGAAATGGGAGATATTTACTGTGTGCTGATATGGTGGCTCTATGAAACTCTTGGGAAACCCAATTGCATCCCATCGCAGGGCTCCAAGGGACAAGCCACCTTTGTGTGTGTGTGTGTGTGTGTGTGTCTTTCTTTCTCTCTCTCTGTGTGTATGTGTGTGTGTATGTCTGCATGTATGTGATAGGAATGATGACATTAAGTAATGGAAGAAACAGGATATTAGGACAAAGACAGGATAACGGCCTCCCAGACAGCCCCTGCAATGTTGACTGGGGTCTGAGCTTCAGTTGCTTTGGCATGTTCTCCTGCCACCCAAGGTCCTAGTACCCAGAGCAGGAAGCTGTGGTCTGGCATCTTACCAGACTCCTCACCTTCAGAACAGAGAGCCGAACAAATGTTTCTTGCTTATCATTTACTCAAATGGAGACGTTCTGTCAGAGTCATGGAAGGTCGCTTAGACATGAGTACTGGAGGGAGGTATCTTGGTGGAGACAAGCCACTGTGTAGTAGTTTGAATAAGAATGGCCTCCAAAGGCCCATATATTTGAATGACATCAAATATATCAGGAAGTGGCACTAGGGAAGGATTAGGAGGTGTGGCCTTGTTGAAAGAAGTGTGTCACTAGGGGTGGGCTTGGAGGTTTCAAAAGCCCAAGCCAGGCCTAGTGTTGTTCTGTCTGTGAATCAGGATGTTATGTGGGATGTCCTCCTTATATGTGTTGCTTTTATTGGTTGATGAATAAAGGTATTTCAGCCAATGGCTTAGCAGAGTAACGCCAGGCAGGAAATCTGAACAGAGTTATTGAGAGAGAGTAGGTGGAATCAGGGAGATAGTATGTAGCTGCCGAAGGAGAAAGATGCTGGAAACTTACCAGTAGGCCACAGCCTCGTGGTGATACACAGATGAATAGAAATAGGTTAATTTAAGATGTTAGAGCTAGCTAGAAATATGCTTGAGCCATTGGTCAAACAGAATGGTAACTGATACAGTCTTTGTGTGATTATTTGGGTCTGGGCAGTGGGAAACAAAAGTGCAGTCTCTGTTTACAAGGATATAGCTTTCACTTACTGTTCAGTGCCATGAGCACTGCCATGCTCTCACCATGCCTCTGCCAAGCCCATGACATGTTTCCACCATGTCCCTGCCATGCTCTCACTACACCTCTGCCAAGCCCATGACATGTTTCCACCATGTCCCTGCCATGCTCCCACCATGACCCCACCATGTTCTCACCATGCCCCCATCAAGATGATAATGGACTAACCTATGAAACTGTAAGCAAGCACCAATTAAAATTCTTTTTATTAGAGTTGCCTTGGTCATGGTGCCTCTTTACAGCAATAGAACTGTGATGAAGACATCCTGTGTCCCCGAAGTAGAGGCTCCAGTAAGGGGCCTTAGAGACAAGAGAACAGGCTGGCAGACAGGACGCCTACCTCTACCCTATCCCTTATAAAACAGTTTTTGGCTTATTATCTTCTTTTCATTCATTCATTTATCAAATATTTTATTTTTGACCACTGATAAGGAATTTATGTGACTGCTTCCCTCTGCCCTTTGGAGACAAGGTCTCACTATGTAGCTCTAGCAGGCATAGAACTCATTATGTACACCAGCAGACTTCAAACACATAGAGACCCTCATGCTTCTTGAGTGCTGGGATTAAAGGTATGCACTACCACACCCAGCAAGTGGCTACCTTTTTTGCCCACAAGGATTGTCTGGGATGAAGGCCCACGCCGTTCCCGTCTGTCAATGTGGTGGAATTTAGAATCACCATGGAAAGAAACCACTGGGCAAATCCATAAGAAGTTTCTAGATTGGGATGGTGGAGGAGGGAAGACCTACTCTGAATATGGGTGGTATAATTCCATGAGTTGGGGCCCCAGGGTAAATGAAAGAGAAAGCAAGTTGAGCACCAACATCCATCTCCCTCTGCTTCCTGTATGACCAGCTGCCTCCCACTATTGCTGCCATGCCTTCCCCATCGTGATGGACTGTACCCTAAAACTCTGACCAGAAGGCAAGGCTGGCATGGCACTTCAATAGCTGGTCACTCCACATCCACACTCAAGAGCAGAGAGAAATGAACGCACAAATGCTTGCTCGCTTGCTTGCTTGTTCCGAGTGTCATCAAAGTCAGAACGAGGCATATGGGGTGTCAGATGGAGTTAGAATTTTGGGAAATAAACTTGGGAGTCTGAGTGCTGGCTTCTGGGGTGCACATTATCCATATCCTCACGGTCTTTACCTTAGTTGGTATCAGTGACATAGCTGGGGACAGAGACAATGGAGAAAGAGGTGACTAGGGCACTGTACCTGTTACAGAGACCTAGTAAGGGTCCTACTCATGAGGGAGGAGTGGCAGGTTGGACCCTCTGCCTCAGGCTGGGCATCAGTGTCAGCAGGAAGTATAGGACTGGAGCTAGGGGGTCACATTAGCATCTATGCCCCACCAGCCAGAATAGGGGCTAGGATCTTTGTTCCCTTGCTTAAAGTAGAGGATAGTCAAGATTACTGTGCAGCTCAAAGAAGTCTCCAGAACAAGCTTTTGCCCTCTCCTCAGGCCTCACTTTCTTGTCAGTGGTGTCATCTACTTGGGGGACTTGGGGTGATAGATGGGTGGGTGATGAGGCCCAAGCCAAGGGCCCAGGGAATATGGTATCTGGCTATAAATTAAGCACCCATGAAGGTAGGAAGGACGACAGTCACCTTTACTCAGGTCCCTGGACAGCTTCATATACCATGGAGACTTGAAAGTGCTGTCGCCTTTTACCTGTCATCCTGAGGCTTCCTCTCTGGGGAGCAGTTTGGGTGGTAAACCTCAAGCCTGCAGGCCACCTGGCTCTGCCCCAGCCTTGCATTATCCGGGTACAGCCTCTTCTATCTGCAGACTGGGAAACCAAGGAGCCCAGACACCACCTGAGGGATTTGTAATCCCCAGCAAATGGAGGATGGAAAAGTGACTCAGAACCCACTCTGGGGGTACACCTAGCAAGGGATGCTGATGTCAGAACCTGAGCTCCAGGTAGGCGGTTGTCAGCTGAAAGACTCATGGCCACCAGGAATGATGCAGACCCCAGAGACAGAGTATACCTGGATATGCCTATCTGGGGGTGAGCAACTCCATGGCTCATATCCCTCTGGAAGGCTGTGGGGGACAGTTCTCTGCAAGCCGTGAGTGGGCCAGGTCTGACCCAGACCCTGGACATACCACCAAAGCTCAAAGGAATTACAAGTCTCTGGGTGATTTCCACTCAGGGATATCTAACCTTTTGGCTTTTCTAGACCACATCAGGAAAGGTGTAGAGAAAAAAAAAATAAGGATACAGAAGAATAAAGAAAGAGTCAGAAGGAAACCATCAAGAGAGTGTGTGTCTTTTCCCTTATTCCTTCAGATAAAAAAGTCTGAGTTCTGTACTCTGCGGATCCCCACTGAGCCTTGTGCTGCTGGAGGCTGAGCCTCACTGCAGAGGTAGAAGTTCACACCAAAGAGCCAAAGAAACAACTGTGTGAAGAATTCTCAGGGTTTTAAGTAAGTTCACAATTTTGTGTTGGGACTCACATTCATAGCTATCCTGGGTGGTGTGTTGGCCTGTGGGCTGCAGGTTGGACACGTAGTTGCCACTTTGACCCATAAAAGAGTGTTACAAGTCTCAGGCTAGTTTTTAGAGTTAATCCACAAATCCACAGACCATACAAGTCCCCCTAGGGCTGGGGAAGGCCAGTGTGCTGGTTCTTTGTCAACCTGATACAAGCTAGGACTTCTGTGAAGAGGGAACCTCAAATGAGAGAATGTCTTTATTAGACTGGCCTGCGATCAAGTGGCAGTGCTTTTTTATTATTATTATTATTATTATTATTATTATTATTATTATTAATGTAGAGAACCCAGCCCATCCCTGGTCAGGTGGTCCTGGGTTCTGCAAAATGGCAGACTGAGCAAGCCATAAGGAATAAGCCAGGAAGCGATGCTTCTCCAAGGCTTCTGCTTGAGTTCTTGCCCTGCCTTTCCTCCACGACAGGGTGAGGGGAAGCTGTTAGCAGAAATGAACCCTTCCCTTTCCAAGCTGCTTTTGCTCGTGGTGTTTATCATAGCAATAGAAAGCAAAACTCAGACAAGGAGGAAATGGGCCTTCCCTGGGTCTTGGGAATGGACCAGCTCTGCCACACTTTGCCTTTAGTCCACGGAACCAGTCACTTTCCAGGAACACAAAGTTATTACGTGTGTATTGTTCATCAGTAGCGTGGATGCTGATGGGACCAAGGCCTGGTGCTGAGGCATGGCATGACCCTACTATATGCATTTTGCCATTGAATCCTTTGCAAATGAGGTGCTGGGTAAAGGTTCAGTCCTGTACAGTGAACAGTCTAGGTGTCCAGGGGACACTAGGAGGTATCTATGAACATTCTTCAATGCTGCAGCTCTTGTCAGTGGCCTGAGCATGGACTGGGAGCTTGGGCACAGGTGTCATGGCTGCATTCCAGACAATCTGGGTTCTGCCTGCTGCCACCACTGGGGCTATGTGGATGGTGAGAGGGATCAAGAGTGGCTCATGAAGCAAGACGTTAGACAGGTTTTCTGCCATGGACAAAGGGCAGCACTGGGGGATATCTTAGCTGGCTCTTTCAAAACTGCCTCCTCTTCTTCAGGCCTAAGGTCATTTTCAGCCTTGGCATAACCTGGAGATTTTGCTGTTGTGGTGTTAATTGAGACCTTAGGATTCTGTCACTCACTCTAGGGCTGGGTTGGGGGATATATAGAGTCAACACCTCAGTACAAAGGCCATGTCTTTCTGCCAGTGTAGGGTCTGAAGCCTTAACTTCAGAGGTTAGCCAAGCTGGCACGTACTGGAGGTTCCAGAAGTATTAAGAGACTATCTCTCTTCTTGATGCATTACCTGGCCTTGGGGACTCTGACAGTAGTCTTAGAGCGTCCACCCAGTGCCAGGCCAGGAGAAGCCTTTGGGAGAAAGCTTAGGCTGAGAAGGCAAGTAGATACTACAGAGGGAGGGAGGTTGTCTCAGGGATGTGTCAAGGGCCAGCATGTAACACCAGCATCTGCAGACTCTCAGGGTGCTGAACGGTGGTGCCAGGAGCTTGAGACTCAGAGTCAATTAAGGTTGGACACTGTCAGTCTGTGAAGCCCAAATTCAGCAGGGTTGAGCCAGCAGAAAAGTCTAGAGTACTCTGGAGTCCTCTTTGCTTTCTTTGACTTCAGACCATCTGCTGACCAGCTCAGGTCCCCACCTTTGCTATAGACCTGAAGTCCATGTACCCTGTGGCCTGCTGCTAGGAACCTCTTGTAGACTCCAAGGCTGTTCCCATGATCTATGGTCAGCTCCCAACCCAGTAGCCAAAACTTTCTTGGAAAATCAAAGGTCTCACCTATCATGCAATGCTGTGTGTCATACAGAGAGATGGCCAGCACCGCACAGTGCCTGGGGTTGGAGTGTCCTGGCCAGGCCACATCTCTTATCTCCCTACCTGCAGTTCACAGGCTCAGCCCAGCCATAAGCTACAGTTGCTTTCCTCACTCTCCAGAAAAGCCGCCCTGGACCTGAGCATCCTCTCTCTCCTCCTCTGCAGCAGCCCTGAGGTCTCACTGGCCCCTGTGTGGACTCTGTATTCACTTCTGTGTTCTCTGATGACCATACCTTCTATGGTGCCTTCATCCTCTGTGCATAACCCAGACCACCATGGATTGGCTTTGGTTCTGATTCGGGTCTGTCTGCTCACCAGAAGGGAGAATGACCCTGTGCAGGAGGCTAGAGGATTTCTGGGGGCCTCGCCTCATGATGTATGGCTTCTGGCCAACACCGGGTATAGGAGGCCTATAGGTCCTTGTGCTCATGGATAAGCACTAAGGAAACCTGGAATGTTAAACACACAGGTTACCTCTTCAATGAGAGAGATGTATAGCCTGTTTTCTACCCAGAAGGCTGGGAAGGAAGGTGGTTAATAGTCTGGTGACCTGTGCCATCTGTATGGTCAAGACTGGAGACCACACTGGCTCCCCCAGATTCGTACTTGAGCCTGCTTATCTCAGTCAGCCCACAGAGCTATCCTCTCCCAGAACCTTATCTTGACTTTCCTTATGTTGAGCCTATTTCCCAGTAAATCTATGGAACCTATTTCTATGAAAGAGGTCACATGTACTTGACAGAGTTTCGATGTAATCATTAATCATATCTTAAACTTTGTTGCATCACCAGGAAACTTTTTTCCCCAAATTGTGCTGTGCTTAAATACACTGTGGTAGTTTGAATGAAAATGGCCTCCATAGGTCCAGAGGAAAAGGCACTATTAGGAGGCATGGCCTTGTTGGAGTAGGTGTGATCTTGTATATCACCTGAGGAAGTAGTATATCACTGGGGTGGGCTTTGAAGTTTCAGACACTCAAACCAGGCCCAGTGCCGCTCTCTCTTCCTGCTGTCTGTGGATCCAGAGGAAGAACTCTCAGCTATATTTCCAGCACTGTATCTGCCTAAATGCTGCCGTGCTCCTGCCATGATGATGATGGACTGAACCTCTGAAACTGTTAGCTATCCCCAACTAAATGTTTTCCTTTCTAAGAGTTTCTATGCTCATAGTGTCTCTTCACAGCAACAGAAACCCCAACTAAGACATTATGCCTACAACAAACTTTCCAGTGTCAGACTCTTGAAGTTTGAACCCACACCAGCTACTGACCATGTTGAACTGGGCTTCCTTCTTGCCTCTTGTGGAATGGCACTGATGGCTGTGATGTTTGCAGAGGTCCCCACAACCGGGTGTATCTATCTTTTTGTTCCTATACTTCAGGCCTGAGCTTACCACTGCTGACCCTCAAAGTGCTCCAACAAGAATGCACACATGTCCATATAGGTCATTTTTGGTTGTGAGACATTTTGAGGACACAGGTAACACTTATTTCTGTGACTGAGGCCGGGCGTGACTTCTGTTCAGGGAGTGGCCTGTCAGTGCCCCCAATCTCTGGCAGCTCTTGCTAACTGAGACTCTAACTTGGCAACCTTGTACAGGAATGGAAACCCAGCACATGGAGGTCTACACAGCGTGATGAGGCATTCACACAACAGCTCCATTGTCTACTGCATTGCTCTGCCTTGGTAGGTCTTTTCTCTAGCACGTGGCTCAAGGATGTCCTGGAGGGGGGGGTGTACTATTCCACCAACCCATGCCTTAGTTCCCCACACAAGCAATAGCAGCTGCCCTGCCTGCTGGTGCTCACACTATTCTAGTCAGCACCTCAGAGTGAATGAGGAAGGAGACTCCTGACAGATGCTGAGGAAGGGGAAGGAAAAGGAAGTCCTTCGGAAGGGCTGGGTCATCACTCCTGATTGTGCCAGTGAGGAACACTTACATTAGGGATCCAGGGATCCAGGCCTGTGGGGGATGATGGCTGACCTTGGGCATGCAGATGCTTTGAAATACACTAGGTTAAGTAAGGCTCCTGATTCTAGGGATGAGAACATGAGAATGTGGGTGGAGCCCAAAGAAACTTTCCTCCCCCCAATTCTGCATAGGCCGAAAGGCTGTGACATCAGTTTCTTTCCCAGCGACAAGCAGGCTGGGAGTTCAAAGTCGCATCCAGAGCCAGGTGCACTTCCCAGTTCACGGCATGAACAGAAGGACGAGAAACCAAAGTGCATCCTTCATTGACAACTCTCTCCCTTCTGGTCCCGGGCAGGTCTCCCAGAATTCATAGTCAGAAGCCCCAGTCATGAGAAGAGTGTAGTAACCCAAATAAGGAGCCAGAGGAGCTGTGGAAAGGACACACCCCAGCCGGAAGACTGGATAGCTATTGTCAGGTCATTAATACGCGCATGTACGCATGTATGTATCCATCACCCATCCATCCATCCATCCATCCATCCATCCATCCATCCATCCATTCATGTGTGTATGCATGTATATACCTCTTCACCCACTAATTCATCCATCCATTCATTCAAGCATTAATTCATTCATGTATCCAATTATGCATGCATGCACAAATGTGATCATCTACCCACCTGTGCATTTATCCATGAATTGACCTATCCATTCATTCACACATTCATTCACTCATTCATATATCCATCCATGCATGTATCTATCCATTGGTCTGTCTCCGTCTCTCTGTCCGTCTGGTTTAGTTAGGGTTTCCATTGCTGTGACGAAACACCGTGACCAAAGAGCAAGTTGGGGAGGAAAGGGTTTATTTGGCTTACACTTCAGCATTGCTGTCCATCACTGAAGGAAGTCAGGACAGGAACTCAAACAGGGCAGGATCCCAGAGGCAGGAGCAGATGCAGAGGCCATGGAGGGGAGCTGTTTACTGGCTTGCTTCCCATGGCTTGCTCAGCTTGCTTTCTTATAGAACCCAGCCAGGATCAGAAGCTCAGGGATGGCACCACTCGCCATGGTCTGAGACCTCCCTCACTGATTGCTAATTGAGAAAATGCCTTACTGCTGAATCTCATGGAGGCATTTCTCAACTGAGGCTCCTTTCTCTCTGAAGTCTCTAGCTTTTGTCAAATTGTCACACAAAATCAGCCATTACTCACTCTATCTCTCTATCTCTGTCTGTCTGTCTATCTAATGTATGCATTCATCCTCTGTCCACTCACTCTTTCATGCACTCATTCACTTAGCCACCCACCCACCCATTCATGTTTGCACATCCATCTATCCATCCATCCACCGACCTATATACTCCTTTATGAAGCCACATATGCATCTGTTAACCCATGAATCCATCTATTTATTCATTCAATGCATGCATGTATTCATCTATCCAGTTATTTATAAATGCATATGCGCACTCATCCATGCATCCATGTATTCATGCATGCAAACATTCAATAGGCACACCTCATTTTCTGTTCCAGGCTGCAGAGGTACAGCAACGCATGACACATTCATAGAGGTAGGATCCACAGAAATGTGTACAGCCCAGCTCTCCAGGCACTGACTTTCTTATAGTTTCAAATGCTGTACACTTCCCTGATCTAAGTGTCCTGCCTATTGCTGCTTTGCACTAGCCACTGCCCATTGGGCAAAGCTGAGCCACAAAGACTGTCTTATAATTGTCAGCCCAAGGCTGCAGCCACACCTCAGCCTTCCTATGTGGTCCTGGCTGTATCCACAGCTCTGACACGCAGGACCACACCTAGTATCTTGCTGTCAGAGGGTCAAAACCAGGCATGGAGGGCCAGATATCTGTGATGCTGACCCTCTGAATTCCTCATCCATAGGGATATATGTCGTGGTCATGTGACACAGCAAGCCTGGAAAGAAAGCTCAGGACCAGGAGTCCTTTGTGCCCTCAGAGAGCTGGTCCCTCAACCATCAAACTTGATGCAAGACAGAGTTAAACTGCAGAACAGACCCAAAGAATCCCAATCAGGGAGGCCAGCGCTTTGTCCCTGACCTTGTCTGAGAGGTGACTTGGGCAACTGTCTAGGCTGAAGAAGAGTAGAAGTCACGCCAATCAGGAACACTTGTAGCGCACAATTAAGCCAGCATCTCTGAGATAGGACTGATCACAGGGGCGGCTGTAAAAGCACAATGCAGAGGGCCTTTTTCCTTCTGCTTCCACATCGTCTGGGAAGGCTGTCTATCCCCCATGTGCAGCTTCAACCAGAAACACTCTGCGTCGGTTGCCTGACTCATGGAATGACTGTTTGCTCAAAAATTAAAGGAAAATTCTTGAAAATGGTAATCACTCTGGCTCTCCTTTTAATAATGCCCAATGCAGATTAGTAGATAAGCAAGACACAGCGTATCCGTACAGTGATCTATTTATTACTCAACCACAGAAAGGAACGGAGTCCTTGTCTACACTCTAATATGGATGGTACTCTACGGTCGTGAGTAATGGAGGACACCAGATGTGACACGAGATGTCTGAGATGGGAAAGTCCACAGAGACAGCTGCACAGTGCTGCCGGGTGGGGGTGGGGTGGGGAGGCAGTGAGGTGGGTTCAGGGAGTCACTGCACATGTGTGTGAGAGAATGTTTTGGAAACAGACAAACGGATCGTCAGACAACAGCACAAGGGTAGCTAAACTGCACATTTTAAATGCGAGTTTTTACTGGACCTGATGGTGGACACCTGCAACCCAGTATCTGTCTGCAAAGCTGAGGCAGGAGGATACTAAGCTTGAGGCCAGCCTACGTTACCTTTGCCAGCCAAAAGGGCTTCACTTTTAGCTTGGAAATGTTTTAACACAAACTTGAGCAAACTACAGAACAGAGGATGCCTGGCGTCCCCCAGAACAGACAGAGGACCTAGGAAGATGAGGAATTGAGCCCTTCACTTGCCACCTCGGTGGTAGCTGTGGTCAGCTGCTGCTTCTTCTCACCCATTCAGCCACTGGGTCATCCAGATGCCTCCTCCTTGCCAAGGTACAGAAGATCCATTATGACTCCTAATCAGCCTCAGGAATGAGGGTGATCTAGAGGACCACCCCAGGAAGCCTTGTGCTAGTTCTTCTGCATGTACCCTGCAGCCAGCTGTCTGCCTGCATCTGTTAAAAATACCAGTGCCATCTGTGGCAACTTGTAATTTAATAAATGTATTCACAAGACGGTAGGGGCTTAAGCCAGGCAGTGGTGGCACACACCTTTAATCCCAGCATTCGGGAGGCAGAGGCAGGTGAATCTCTGTGAGTTCGAGGCCAGCCTGCTCTATAAGAGCTAGTTCTAGGACAGGCTCCAAAGAAAAAGAGAAATCCTGTCTCAAAAAAAACAAACAAACAAAAAAGACGATGACAAGCTTGTGTCTCTGAGATGCTGATTTTGAAGCCTGTATATCTCAGTCTGAATCCATGCACCTTGCAAATCCACACAGATCCCTGCAGAGGTTCTGTCCAGGTAGGTGGGGCTTCTTGTTCTGTGAATGACATCAATATTAGTTTTGTATCTACTGCAGACTCACAGTGGACCTGCATTGGAAGTGGCAAAGATGCTCTAAAAAGATGAGTTCATGCTGGACTGGGGGCTCATATCACTCCACACAAGAGACACCCAGAGAGATGCCAGTGATGGGGCCAGGAGTCAAAGAGTGCCGAGGATGCTGGGGGTTTTTCATAAGCAGGAAGAGCGAGGCAGGACCTCCCACTGGAGCCTGTGGAGTGTCCAACCCTGTGACTCTGGACTTCAGGCCTACAGAACTATGAAGGAGAAGCTAGGAGGATGGCTCAGTTCATTAAGTACTTGCCTCATGAGCAAGAAGATCTGAGTTCAATTCTCATCACCCATGTACAAAGTTAGGCCATGCTGCACACCTATATTCCCTACCCTGAGGAGGACGAGACAGGTGGATCCCTGGGGCCCATGGACCAGTCAGCCTAGCTGAATGAATGAGCACCAGGTTCGGTAAGAGACTCTGTCTCAAAAAATAAGATGGAGAGAAGTAGAGGGAGACACCCAACACTGGCCTCTGTCCTTCACACACATGTGCACATATATGAACATTCATACACAGACTGAAAACACATCCAACCTCCGAGCAAGACTTCCATGCCAGCCCTTGTCATGATGGTGCCCCTGGCACATGACGGTATGTGCCATGAGTCTTTAGAAGGCCTAAGGGGTGCCTAGCAGGACCCCAGCATTTCCTCAGGCTGAACACCATCCTTGTCTCATTTCCTGAAGGCAGACCCAGTATGCTGGAATGATGTGGTCTCCTGGCTGTCAGGTCAGTCCCAGAAGGAATATCCTGTCATAGAAGAGTGTGGTCCAGGTACTTGTGATGGTGAAGTTGGGTCAAAGAGAGGGGCCATGGGGCCTTTTGTCCATAGGGGTCCTGGGTACTCAGATCTACAGACTTGGTCTAGGACTCCAAGAACACAGCGTGGGGACAGATGGCCCAGTAGGCTAGGTACATGATACAGAATGTCCTAGATGTCAGCTGTGACCACTTCCCCTTGGTATTTCCCATTGCAGGAGAAATGACAGCACACTCACCTGGGCCTCAGCAGAGCTCACTTTGTGCAGACGTGCCCAACCTGTGTGCACATGGCTGAGGACAGCTATGAACATGGCCCAACACAAAATCAGTAATTTACTTAAGACATAATGTTTGTTTTATGGTGTGTGTGTGTGTGTGTGTGGTAATTTGATTGCATGGCTCTTAAGTGTGATGTAATGTCAATGGCCTGTTGTAGTGCCAAGGATGATGCCTGGAGTTCGATCCTCCCTCAGTGTGGGGATTCAGTGTCTCCCAGAAGAGGAAGTGACGTCTGTGATAGGTGAGAATGGAGATAGATGGCACATGGCTGAGGTCTAGCCTGGGGTGAAGCTCATCTTCCCAGGATGTGTACTCTAGGTGTGGCCTTGTGACACTGGCAGCAGCTTGAGTCTCAAGGCAGGGAAAGAGGCTCAGTCAACGTGTTAGATTAAAAGATTGGCTGTTGGTACCACAGTGATGAGCCAGTGGAATATCAGTTAATGTTATTAATCAGGCACCTGGTCTTCTCAAATAATAAAAACAAGCACTAGAGGAAACTTAGTATCTATTTGTAGCCAAGGCAATGAAGGGCACTGCTGTCAACACAGCACTCAGAGGTCAAAGGTTATCCCCAGCCTCATAGTGAGTGGGAGGCTAGCCTGTCTCAAACAAATTAAAAATCTATTTTCAATTTAAGCAGAAACACCTCTGCACACTAGAAAAAGAAGATTCAAGTTTACAAAAATTTGAAAATCAAATCTTAAGATCAGGAACACAAGGACACCCATCCTCTTCACTTCCTTACTCAGCAGGCAGAGAGAGGAAAGAGAGGACAATAAAAGGCACAAGCGACACATAAAATAGGAGAGTTAACTGGAGGATTCAGCAAGGTGAGGGTAGAAACCAGAACTGATACTCCACGGCCAGCCGCTTCTAGATATTTCAGCGAAAGCTGGCAACAGCAAGTTCAAAAAAGACCCATGAAGTGACAGTAGCTAATATCCTAAGGAATGAATAAGAATAAAACTATAAAATAATTAAAATAATAAAACAATAATAAATGCTGTGGGGGCTCCATGTGGACACGATCGCAAGGAAGACATTAACTTCCCCAGGGTCAGCGTGGGTGCAGTGAAGGCCCTAACAGGGCTGCCGCCACTGCTGCCATGTTTTAGTGTAAGCTGATAAAGTGAATTCTAAAACAAACACGGAAGAATGAAGAGTTAAGGGGGAGTGGAATCCTGAAGGGGACACAGTGGTGGGCAGGGGAGAAGTGGCCAGATGCCTCAAAGGTAGGGCATTGACACACGGACCCACACACAGCATGTGGACACAGCCACCACAGAGCGGGGGATAGGAGCTCTAAGGAAGGTGAGTGTGATGGTCCATCTTTATGGTCCACACGGTGGGATTTGGAATCACCTGTGAGGTACATGTGAGCATGTCAGCGAGGGCATTTCCAGAGAGGATTAATGGGGAAAGAGCCTCAATGGGGATGGCATCATCCCATGAACTTGGCCCGTGAGCTGAATAAAAAGGAGAGAGTGAGCTGAGCATCAGCGTTCATCTCTCTCTGCTTCCTGACGGTGGGCGTGATGTGACCAGATGGCTCACACTCCTGCTGCTGCGCCTTCCCGCCATGACGGATTGTGCCCTCAAAGTGTGAGCCAAATGAACCCTTCTCCTCTTAAGTTGCTTTTTGCTACTAATACAATGCGATACTCGCAAATGCCACAGCAGACCGTCTTAGCTACAACAGAAGAAGAGAGCCTGGCTCCCGGCCTAGCACACACATAGGAAACAAACCCTTTGACACTAGCAAAAGGCAAGCATAAGAAATTTCTGGAAAATAAGATGGGAAGTAGCCCTGAGACCTCATGGCACGGAAGAAAGTCTCAGAGGAAGCCAGCAGTCACATGACTGGAAAGGGGGCTTGACAAATTCTCACTAAATGAGAAACAACTGTCATCAAAGAGTGGAGACACAAACTGGGGATTAATAAGCAGAATACACAAAGAATACAAAGTCAAGTAAAAGGAGCAACAAATAGAAAACTGGGAAAAATGCAAGAGTCTTTCACGGGAGAAAAAAGGGATACACAGCCCAGAACCAAGAAAAACCCTGGGTTTTGTGGTGCACACTAGTAACCCTAGCACTCAGGAGGCTGAGGCGGGAGGATGGAAAGTTCTGGCTCAGCTTGAGCTGCCTATAGAGAGCCCGTTCCCCCTAAAAGCAAGGGCCAGGGTGTAGGTCAGCGCTGGAATATTTGTTCAGGATGTGCCAGGCCCTGGGTGCACTCTTAGCTCTGAAAAACAAAGAAACAGAAAAGATACTCCCGTCTGTCTATAGTCAGCAAATGGAAATAAAGATGCCTTTGAAAACCCGTGAAAACTTCTCTATGGCAAGAACTTTCTGCTCTGGGAGAACTGCCACCCAGGACTCTAGAGTGCCACCATGGAAAGTCACTTGCTACCATCTGGCCGAGATGAACACTTGGCTCCTGTGGACTGTGATGTCGGGAGGTACACACCAGAGGGCTGCAAGCTTGTCTGGTCAGTCACAAAACTGGGAGGCAGCTGAGGGTCCCGCATAAGACAGACGCTAAAACTGGGGACCCACACAGTGCTACACCCCGAGTTCCCACCTGGACCAAGCTCTGGAAACAAAAGGTGTTTCCCTTCTATGTCATCGGGTGGCCTGAGACATGGTGGATATGAGTATCCGATTTTTTTCCTTGCTCCAACTAATCATCCTGTGTTTCCAGACAGGAAAAACAAACAAAACAAAATAAGAATGTGTTTAGTCAATACGGTGTTACCTGGCTGGGGCTGTATGCACATGATGGATAGGATTTCACACCCTGTAAGACACGTTTTGCAGTGTAACCATCACATTTTCAAATGTGAGCATGAATGTGTTTGTGTTTGTGTGTGTGTGAGTGTGTGTGTGTGTGTGTGTGTATGTATGTGTGTGTGTGTGTGTGTGTGTGTGTGTGTGTGCATGGGGAGATGAGAGGTCAGCTTCAGGTACGGGTCCTCTGGCATCTTCCACTTTGTATTTTGCCACATGCCTCTCATTGACCTGGAACTCGCAGATTCAACTAGACTGCCCAGGATTCTCCTGCCTCTCCCTCCTCAGTGCTAAGCCACTTACAAAGTTAATTATTTTTATTTACACACACACACACACACATACACACACACACACACACACACACACACACACACACACACCCCACATGAAGAGGGTGTTGGATACCATTTAGAACAGGAGTTACAGATGGTTGTGAGCCACCATGTGGTTGCTGAGAACTGAACCCAGGACCTCTGGAAGAGCAGTCAGTGCTCTTAGCTGCTGAGCTGTCTCTCCAGCCCCAAGTCTGGCTGCTGTACATGGGTTCTGGAGATTGACACAAGTCCTTATGCTTATGTGACAAGCATGTTACCCACTGAACTGTCTCCTCAGCCCCGAACATCGAATTTTGTGATATAATATGTGTGTCTGTGCTTCACTCTTGTTTCATAAGGTCCCTGGGTCCTGGGCTCTGGGTGAGGGACTCAGGACCTGTGTTGTCCCTTGACGAGCCTGGAAGTAAGTAACAGTACTGCTCTCAGGGGATCCCGGGACGTCTGAGTCAGTCTGTGAGTGCTAGCATGGCTAAACTCAGGAGAGGAAGCTGACAGCATTCAGGGGCCTCTGCTGGGCACAGATTCCAGGGACAGCCCTGGAGAGGCAGAGGCCCCTCACCGCAGGCACCAGCAGTCCTAACTGTGTCCCTTAACTGCCCTTGACTGCCAGTTCCTCTCAGGTGCCTCTAGGACAGGGGCATATGTCATCATTTAGAGGCCACATCCAGGCTGGGACAGTGAGTGCCTGTCCAGGCCACAGGTACCATGCTGGACAAGACCCTCCCTAGAGTTGCCTTTCCTGTCCGCTCCCCACTTTCTCCATTTAGCAGCCCACCCCCACTGCCCAGGGCACAGAAATGGGTCCTGGTTCCCCTCGCCTTGCTTGAACCTGCTCAGTGGCTGGTACGTAGCTGTGGTGACTATCAGACAGGTCACCTACCTGTGTGAAACTCTGGTTGTGGCAAAGCCTAGAGCCCTCCCAAGCCCTCTCCTCCCTGGCAGCAGCTCATCTGGCCATGCCTGACTCGTGTCCTGCTCAGCCCTCATACAGGTCATTGTCCTCTGAAGCACAGGGTCCCCAGCACTGCCATCTGTCAGCTACCATTTACACTCTGCCTCCTTGGACAGCAAGCTCATTGACTGTGGTAAATATTTTCTGCCATTGCCAATTCTGTCCAGCAGAATTCTTACTGACAGAGACATAATCATTCCCAGCAGGTGGAACAGTAATAAACACCACAGTGATGCTAAGGACCAGAGAGGCTGAGTAACCTGCCCAAGGTCACACAGCAGTAAGGTGTTGAGCTGCAATACTGGGGAAGCACCTTCTCCATTCGCCCTCAAGCTCTGGTGCTTTTGTGAAAACCCAAGAGGATGCATGTCACCTGATGCCCCATTCTTCCCTGTCTGCAGTCTACCTGGCAGGTTAGGAATGTGGGTGGCACTTTCTCCCATAGGGACCCGTCCCTGCCTGCAGACACGCAGAAGTGACAGCCACAGTGGTGCTGGGCATCAACACCCAGAGAAGGGTGGGGGGTGCAGGACAACCCAGAAGGACGATGTAAGCAAATAATTAACCTTGGGCAATGAAGCAGGGAAAGGAAAGTGGAGGGGCAGGAGTGGGACAAGGGAAACCACCAGTGAGCCACAGGCATCTGGCACAAGGTGCACAGGCCAGTGACCAGAGGTCAGCCGAAGCCCAAGTCAGCCCAAGCCACCTCAGGGCAGGATGTGGACTAACCCTAGACAGCCCTCAGAGAGCCTTCCAGAACCCTCCACCCTTCCTTTGACACCACACAGGGTCTCTGTCAGTGGCCACCAGAACCTGATGGCAGGTAAACTCAAAAGGGCATTGACCAAACCCCTAGTGCCTAGGAAGCTGCCCTCTGGCCCCTGGTCTTTTCTGGGGAATGGCCTCCACCCATGAACCTGTTATCAGAACCATCAGGGTTTGAGGTTGGGCCTATGCAGCCCAAACCAGCCGGGCTCAGCCACTGTCCTCAAAAGTCAATTAGATAGGTAACCGTGAAAAGCAGAGAGGAGAGTCATTCTGTGCGGCCACATTGGGAAGAGGGACAAAGGTCCAGGGACTCCCAAGTCTGTCCTCAGGGTCCGAACATGAGGTTTAGGGTTAAACAGGGGGCAGGAGGTGTGCATAGCTAAGCAGTCCTGGTCAGGGTGTGGTCCTGCCCGTCACTGACCATCACTGTCAGCTCCAGGCTCTCCTGCAAGGTGGTCTGACAAGTTCTCAGAACTCTGTGAGATCTCTCTGGGAGACAGGCTCCCCCTCTGGCTGGCACCAGGCTTCAGCCTTTCTCTTCCCCAGCGTGAGACTCCTGAGAAAATTCCAGTGCCTGGGGGTCCACAAGTCTGATGGCTGAAGGGATGGCACAGGTGTCTCTTCAGAATATCTGTGCTTCTGCAGGATGATTACAGGCCCATCTCCTGGGGGCCCTGTAGCCTTCAGAAGGGCCTGGGCTAGGGTCAGCATGGGCAAAGTGATGCTTGTCTCCTGGGATGTGCTGTGGCCACATCCATAGACAGAGATGACTTTGGGCTCAGGAGAAGTCTGAGGTTCCTCTCAATGGTCATGGGTTCAGAAACAGAAGGCCCAGAGATTTCCCCATGTTGTATGTGACAGAGAACACACACACACACCTCTACACATATCTATACATACTTAAAACATGCTATATGAGCATACCCATGAGACACACACATCCATGTGGCCATATGCATTTAGTGTAGTATTCTTAGTGGTTCCTGAAGATGGGCTGCCTATCTCCTCCCCCATCTCATATGGGACACAGGGACAGGGCTCAGGGACTTGCTGGCCAATGGTGAGGATGGCCTCAAATCACTGTGCTGGGGCTGGGCCTTCCTGGTCCTTGTTCTGGGGTAAGGACTGCAGCCCCCACAGGGCAAGCATCAGAACCTCTCACCAAAGGCAAAGGGCAGCTCAACCCTGGATACCTCTCTCCACCCTCAGGACACTTGATCCCACAAGTCAGCTGTCCTGGTTTCTGTACCTGCCCTACTGTGTGGCCCTGTGGTAGGTGCCAGCCTAAAATGGGCAGGGCTCCTGAGACACAGGCTGGCCACTCAGGTGACAGGTTTGTGTGCTATGAACAACAAGAATGTTTGCTTAGAAAGGGGCCCTCCCTGGAAAGGCCCCGCTGCCACCGGTGCACTTGCAGGTTCAAGACTCAGACCCTGAACTTTCTGAAGGCTCTGGGCACTTGCCCTTCATCCATCCACAATGTGGGATCAAAGGGCCATGCCTTCTGCAGGCTTTCACGACTCCTCAACAAACCGCAGTCCCCAGGGGCTTCATTTTTCAGATCTTCTATTCTAGTGACTGAGCCGCCCTAAAGATGGCAGTGAGCAGAGAACGCGAACCCCATGACCCACACAACTTCTAGCCAGCCTCTGTGCTCCCCAGAAGCTGGCGGCCACCTCTGCCCATGGTTGCCACGGAAGCTGGAGTGTGTTAGATGACACCTGGGAAGGACGCCACTCCTCTTCGTGGATTTAGGAGAGCTGCAGCCTGTCCAGAGACTTTCTTGCCCACATCCTTTCCTGGAGGTCCACAGGAGGAAGCAGGCCATTGAATCACATTTATCTATTTGTGCATATATAGTTCTTTTTTTCCACCATGCGGGTCCCAGGAATTGAACCCTGGTCCTTAGACTTGGCAGCAAGGGCCTTTATTTGCTGAGCCTCTTACAGCCCTATTTAAAGGGTCCCTATGGGACAATCTGTAATTGTCTCACTCATTTCACAGGGATAAAAAGACGCCATTTGAGAGGCTCGGTGGGAAAGCCCATCAGAGGGCAGAGGGGTCACAGGTGATGTCTACGGACAGGGCTGCCTCTCCGAGTCTTGCTGTCCGGGATCCACTGGCTGGGGTGTGTGGGGCAGCTAAGACTGTGCTGAGCTACCTCAGTCTTACACAAAACCAGCCTGCCCCATATTTGGAAACTCACTGTTCCTGCATTTTCTGCTTTTTCCCTGCAACTGTGAAGTGGCCCTGGGGCCTTTGCACAGCCTGTCCTGACTCCCTTGGCCAAGCCAACCAGTCCTAGCAGGCTCCTATGGCTGGCCATGGGCTTAGGGCCATTCTGGGAGGTCAAGGATCCAGAACTCTGGCCACTACAGCCTTCTGCTGTGACCCCACACTCTTTTCAATCACTTCTGTTCTTGAGGGCCATCCCACGTCCTGGCCATCTCAGCAACTCCAGGACCACACCCGGGGCTATAACATGCCAGGTGTGGCTTGGGATAGAACAGCTTGCCTGCTCCCCGCCTCAGGCACTCTCCTACTCAAGCCTGATCTTGAAGCTGGGTCAAGTCGCAGGAGGTGTGTGCAGGGGTCCGGGGATGGACAGGCCTGCACTGGGCATCCTAGCTCTTCCAATGCTGCCCCTCCCCACCATAGCTCTGGAAGCAGGCAGAGCTTTACTGCTATCCACTCCCTGCCATCTGTACCTTGCCCCGGCCTCTGCACAGAACTAGGCCAGTGAAAATGCAAGGTAACAGCGCTCTGAGGCCTGAGCCTCTTGGGAGGAGGCTTTCCTGGAAGCATCAATCTGTTCTCTGGGCACTGAGGGATGCCGGTACCCACAACGGGAAGGCTCTCCCAGCTCTAGGTACCAGCCATATGCTTTCCCTGGATGCATGCTGGGGCCTGGGCAGCTGTCCCTAGCGGCAACCCCTGCCAAAACCTATTCAAAGGCCAATGAGACACTGGCTGACACAGGGCCCTGTCCCCTCCCCACATGGCCATGTTGCGTATAATGGGCCAGAGACTTCTCAGAGACACCATGGACACCAGAGGTGAGTGACTGGTCTTGGGGAAGAGG
Organism: Dicrostonyx torquatus; assembly: GCA_028555095.1. NCBI lineage: Eukaryota > Metazoa > Chordata > Mammalia > Rodentia > Cricetidae > Dicrostonyx > Dicrostonyx torquatus. The sequence goes on from JAQHUG010000157.1 coordinate 1,558,799, forward strand.
CAAGGTCTCAACCCACTTCTCTGACCTTGCTAAGAGAAAGAAAGGTCACAGCTTCATGCAGACACCAGAGTCTGGTTGTGCCACCACCCCGCGCTGGCAGTCCCATTGTGCTCAGAAGCCATCACAGCCTGAGGATCACCTGGCTGATTCCTTGTGATGTCAGTGGGGGGCCAGGGTGAAAGTTCATGTGAGGTGGCCGGGACAGGCCACAAGATATGGATCACAAATATGTGTAAGGCGTGCCTGTGTGTGCATGGGTGTTAGGGCCAGAGGATGACATCAGGTGTCTTCCCCAATCTCTGTGAGACAGAGTCTCTCTGAACCTGGAGCTCACCTACACATTCAAGTAGGTTTGCCGGCCAGTGAGCCCCAGGATTCTCCTGTTTCTGTCTCCCCAGGGCTGGGATCACAGTACCGCATGCTGCCACGGTGCTGAGGATAAGCATTTAGGTCCCCAGCTTGTGTCACAAGCACTTTAACTATGGGGCCATTTCCTTTCCAGCACAGAACTCTCTTTAGAGTTCTCAACTTTGCTCCATGTCCCCACAAGGGCAGGTGAGCAACTGCTTGTTTCTCCACTTGATTCTGACCAGAGATGCTGAGTGAGCAATCCAAGGTCACACAGCATAGGCAGCCTCTTTTCTCCTGACTGTGTGCCCCATGTCTGATGCGGGCACCTTCTCCATAGAAACAGTAGGAAGTCCACTGAATACCAGGCTGGCATTTTCAATTCTTCATATTAGCTGCCCCGCCTTTGCCTCTTAGTCAAAAGAGTCACAGACCTCAAGGCTTAGTTGGACATGTAGGAAGTCTTGTCCCCTAGGGGTCCCCAGAAATAGCAACTAATTCTCTGAGCCGCTGAGCTCCTGGTGAGGGGCAGGTTTGAACCTTCAGCAAGGCACCCCACCTTTATCTGAGCTGCAGCCTCTTCATCTGCACCATGGGGTAGTGCTTGGGTCTGTGGGCAGGCGCAGTGGCTGGCTGATGTCCAGCAGCAGGGACAGGACAATGGAGCCTGTATCCTTGTCCTCCCTTGGGGGGACTTGCTCCCCATGGGGCAGGGGGACTGGGTGGTCCTGAAGAACCAAACCTTTGCCTGGCTCACGTCTCTTGCTAGTTTGCTATGCTGTCCAGGAACTTTCTGGAAAGACATTGTATGGGGTAGAGTGAAACAGAAACACAGCCCTGTGCTAATAGTCTTGTTCGGGGAAATTCTCCACTCAGGACACCCTGGGAAGGGAAAGGTGGGTGTGCATGGGCCTTGGCTCTAGTCTCCTGAGGGCTGGGCCTCCTGCTGTGATGTTTGTGTCACAAGCCACCCAGTGACTAGGGACCCTGATGCCAGCTCTAGCTTGCCCATCCTGGGCAGACTGAGGAAATATTCATAGCACAAAGAGCCAGAAATGACAGCAGCTGGCTATGACTGGGCAGATACTTCCAGAATGGGAGGAGGGGCACTCCTGCTGCAGGAAGGGACAGGGTCCAGGGGCAGCTGGACCTATTTTAATCTGCCCTGGTCCTCACAAAGCTGGGGCTACAGAACAGTCACATGGTCACCCTCTGGTTTTTCAAGTCTGGCGTCTGAGTGTGACCCAGTGGCTGTGCAGCCCCAGAAAACTGAAAACATAGAAGACACACAGGCTCATATTTGTATCCAGCCCTTCACAAGAAGCTGAGGTGGTGGAAAGTGGGCAAAACCCACAACACAACCCACTGTGGGTATGATATGCACACATTGTATACACACACACACACACACACACACACACACACACACTAGCACTAGCACAAGCCTGTTTCACACTACTATAATGAACTCATTAAGGTGATTCACTCATGAAGAGAGGTTTATCAGCTGACAGGCCTGGACAATGCAGTCTAGGACTGTGAAGCCATTTTGCTTTGGACTGAAATGGGCAATGGCACATTGTGGCAAGAGGTTGCCGGGAGAGGACAAGGTTCCAAAGTCCCCTTCAAGGACATGACCCAGTGACTTGAGGGCCTCCCAAAGGACCTTCTCATAGAGTTCACAATATCTTCAATAAGTACATAGAGCTGGGAGACACAGGAACCTTGGAGGAAAGCACCTCCCTCCATAGTGTGTGTGTGTGTGTGTGTGTATATATATATATATATATAAAAATGAGACACATGAAATACAGCTAAGGTATGAACAGGAACAAAACATAGATACACATTGTAATACAGACAAACGGCTATACGCTGTGTTACTATGACGAGAGACACCCACAACATGTGAGTTCACTCCCACGTGAGTCCACGGGGAAGATGCAAAGAGCTGGTTGTGCAGTGCTGGGGGGCGGGGCTACGGGAGTGACTACTAGTGAGTTTCTTTTCGGGGTGACACACAACCAGGAAGGCTACCCTGCCCTAGGAGTGTGGGATACTACCAACTTTCACTTTTAAATGCCTCTAACTGGAAAAGAGGACTGACGTGCTCCTATTACAGTTAAAACTGGGATCCGAGGGTGGGTGTTGATAGCACTCATGACAGCAGTGTGGTCCCTGCATAGCTCACCTCTTTCTAGGAGTGTGTGTGCCTGTCTGTGCTATATGTGTGTGTATGGGTTTGTAGTATATGTATGGGTTATGTGTAGAGACTTGAGGCTACTGTTGAGGATTTGCTCAGTCACTCCCCACCTTATTTTTTGAGGCAGGGTCTCTCTCTGATCCCGAAGCTCACTGATTCAGCAAGGTTGGCTGGCTGGTAGGTCCTAGGGTCTGCTTGTCTTTGCCTCCCCAATGCTGGGGTGCTACAATTATGTTCCAGCACACCCTGCTTTTCTACATAGGTTCTGAGACTCTGACCTCATGACCTCATGCTTACCCAGCAAGCACTTTACCATCTGAGTCATCTTCCCAGTCCTCACCTCTTAAGGCCAGCCACCACAGACGTAGCAGCCTTTCCACCTGCCCAACTGCCCAGGAGCCAGGCATGACCAGTTTATCATCAGTCTTGCTTTCCAGCCCCAGCACAAGCCCTGGGGTCTGTTGGGTGCCACAGTGGTGTCCCACAATTCCAGGCCAATTCCCCTTGTCCCTCAGCTCTCCCCAAACAAGAACAGGACTCTGGGACAGGTAGAGGCTCCAAAGGGCCCTTTGTTCTCTGCTGTTCCTGACTCAAAGGGTGACAGCTTTCTGAGTGGACCACACTTAAAATAACTAAGTCTCCATTTCATAATAACTAGAGACAAATGAACTACCAGGCACAACGGCTGGCTGGTGCAGGCTGGAGCAGGCCTGGTAGTCAAAGCAGTTCTGTCAACGGTGGGTGAGACTTCAAGGCTGCTGTTCTTCCAAAGCCAGAGAACAAAGCTCCTGGGACCATGAGCACCCAAAGAGCCCAGGACCCAAAGTCAGGGTGGAAGGGATAGATTTGGGTTCTGCATGCCTGCAGTACAATTTTGCCTGCCCACATGGGGAAGTCTCAAACTTGTGGCAGTGGCAGCCCCTCCCAGGAAGGTACTTTGAGGTTCTGGAAGGAGTGTGGCAGTGTGCAAAGGGCTCATTATGGAAGTCCCAACAGCTGGCAAAGGGCAAGTTCACAGTCACCTGTTTGTGACTTTGGCATTGCAAGCTCATCATCCCAACCTGTCACCTCAGCTCAAGGGGATCCCTGACTGTCTCCCATCTGTCCCTCTTGAGGTTTCCTAGGAGTGGTCACAGAAGTTTCAGGAACTTGGAACCTGATCTTTGGAGACTTCCTTAGCTTAGGGACCTCAAGGCTGTCTCTGGCTTCCCTCATCTTTTGGGTTCTTTCTATGCTAAATTAATCCGTGATTTGGGAAAGATAAAAAAATTTGTGCAAGTCAACCCCAATGTCTGGGCAATCTGGGAGGGCTTCCTGGGGGTGCTGCCAATAGGGGGAAGATTTTTAGGCAGGCAGGCCATCAGAATGGGCCTTGCAGGAAAAAATGGCAGTGCTGAGAAAAATTGGCTTTATTTGTACTGAACATGACAGATAAAGGCAATTGTCTGTTCTCCTGGCAACACTTGGGAGCGAGAAACTGGCTGCTTCTTGAAGGGAACAAAACGCCTCCTTCCCTGCCACCTGCCAGCTGCTGATGGAGCCCACGGTGGGGACAGGGATGTGGACATGGAAGGCAGGCTGGAGGAAAGCTTGGGGCTGAGATCCTGGGGAAGGGGAAGCAGAGGGCCAGGATATGGAGGACTGGATGGGTCAGCTCTGTACGGCTGATGCCACAGAGCAAGGGGAAAGCTATTGGGACTAGGCCTAGGCCATTGGGGCACAGAAGGTCCTACAAGGAGCTTATCTGATCCAGTGTAGGGGTGAATGCATCAAGACCTTCCTCATAGTGCACAGCGGTGTCCTGACAGGCAACTGCAGACCGAGGTACCCACCCATGCCTCAATGGCTCAACTCTGCTATGTCTAAGCTGCCAGGTTCATTGTCTCCTAAAGGATCCTCTAGGTCAGGGTTAAATGCTTGGTCCCAAGGGAAAGTCCCATGGAACCTTTGGAAGATGGGCCAAGGGAGAGGCCAGGTCATTTTGGAAGCATCTTCAGATGGCAGGTTGGAGAGAGAAAATTGTTACAAGAGCTGAAGTCTGACAGTCTCTCTGCTCTGGCCAAAGAGGTGACTTACTGAAGGCTGATTTCCCCACCCTCAGCAGACATCAAATCAGTGAGTCATCCCTGCCCTGACTGAGCCCAGCACGGATCTGAACATCTTTTCTCCTAGTGAAGTAGCAGTCTGAGGTGTATCAGCCACAGTAGGGTCGTGAGCCAAAGATACACACACACACACACTCACATGCACATACGCATGCGTGCGCACACACACACACACATGCACACATACACACGCATGCACAAACGTAGTTTCTACAACATTCTTACTTCTCCAGTGACAACCATATTTAGATAAGCTCACAATTACAAAGAGAACAGTCAGGAAGGCTTGTGACAAACAAGGGAGAAGGAACCTGAGGCCTGTGTTTGTTCTCAGTGTACCGGCTTTCTTTTCTTGCTTTGTTGCTGCCTGTGCATGTCTCTCTGGCAGGAAACATGAAGTCATTTTCTCTTGTGAGATGTTTGTGACAAATGTGGGGTTGTCCCCACATGCCACGTGAGCCAACTATTCTGTGGTGGCCCAAGCCCACTGGGTGTCCCTAGACTAGTTCTGCCACTATAGATCTGGGAACAGGTTCAGTTCCTGTAGGCTGGGGCTAGCCATTTTCAGGTGCCAATAACAGTCTCAGGCTGTGACCTGGATCCCATAGACCGGAAGGCATAGGGACCCTGTGACCCCTTCTTTGATTTGTTTCCTTGGTAAGAGGCTTCAAGTACAGAGGATTGCTGCTGAATTCCAGGGTCCCCAGTTGTGCAAGAGGGCTTGGCTGTAGGAACCCAGAAAGTTCTCCTTAGCATTGGATGGCCTAGCAATGGGACCCTGGTCTTCTCTTGTCCTCTACTCTCTGTGAATGACAAATCTGCTACTGTCATGCATATGATGTAGCTCCCTTGGATTTAGATACATCAGTGATAAGGTTACTGAGCTCAGGTTCCATGGCCTAGGCCAGAGTCATCTGACCAGGCAGGCTGGTTCTGGACATATGGCTTTTGGAGTAAGTCCCTGCCCCATCTGGGTCTCAGCCACTTTGAGAGTATTGACTCCCTGGGCATGATGACTGCCCCTCTCCTCACCTTTCTTCTTGACTGGACAGAGATGAGGAAGAGCTAGAGTGTTTCCTGGCATCTGCCACCCTGCATGTGTTACAGGTGACCAGTAAAGGATAAAAGATGGGGTTGGGGTAGGGCTCAGGCAGGGGGCAGAGCATGCATGAAGCCTTGGGTTCTATCCCTGGTGCCATTAACTAGGCACGGTGGTGCATGCTGGTAATACTAGCACTAGAGAGGTGGAAGCAGGAAGGTCAGGAGTTCAAAGTCATTCTCAGCTATATATTGGGTTTGAGGTAGCCTGGGCTACATGAGACTTTGTCTCAAAAAAAAAAAGAAAAAAGAAAAAGAAAAAAGAAAGAAAAAAGGAAAACAACATTTGTATGCAGAAGCACAATATTAGAGTCACTCCTGGGCGTGCAAGCCCTGGCTCCCACCCTCTCTCACTGTCTCCCTCATCAGCACTCCCTTCAAGTCCTGACGCTTCTCCTAAGGTACAGCCACCTGAAATAGCTGCTTTTGTAGGTCAAAGTCTGTTAAATGTTGCCAGTTGGGTGTGACACACCCTGACAGGCTCCTTGATCAGCACCCTGATTCCAAGAAGCATTTTTATTCCCTTCATGACCTTCCAGAGACTCAGAGAACAGGGCACAGACCTCGGTGGCCTCCCCTCATACTGTCAGAGTCAGAGACACAAGAATCAGCTCCCTGACAGACTAGGACCTAGAGGAAGTTCTCAGTTCAGGAGGGAGGGGTGTGTGGGTGATTCCTGCTGGGAGTGGAGGCAGGGGACAAAGCAGAAGGCAGGGCTAGAGTCAGAGCTGTTAGGTACCCAGGAGGCAGACGCGGTTGGGAGGCTGAAGGCCCAGCACAGAGGGGACAGGACTGCCCAAGAGGGTGGAACAGGGGAACTGACTCCGGCAGGCCCTGTACCAGGTCTTCAGTGTCCAGCTATAGGGCCTGAGTACGCTTTTTGGATCAAGAATGCCTGCGGTTCAGGTGGAGGTTGGGGCTGGAAGCTACTGATTATTCAGGCCCAAGGAAGCCTCTGCCAGGTAGGCCACATCATAGGGCCACAGTTGGGCAGGAGGAGGGGACACATGGGTACCACTGGGAAGAAGGTTCATCCGTGAGCCACTTCCATTACGAAGCCTCCTACAGTGAAGTGTTAGAGGTCAGTCTGATGGGCGGGAGGGCATGTCTGGGTCCAGGTGATTTTAAAGCTGAAAAATGAGCCTACTCAGGGATGAAAGGTTCAAATCAAGACCGAAGTCTGCTGAATGAGTGGGTGTTTACGTCCAGTGGAGCAGGAGGTTTGTACCCATGGCTACCTCCTATGGAGCTCCAGTGAGTGGCAAGGATGACCAGGTCAGTCCTCAACTCAAGTCTCTCTCACTGGAGACTTTTACATCGCTGGAACTCGGTAACTAAGTCACAAAACACAGCCTGGTACTTAGAGAAGAATGCCAAGATGCGAGAGGCTTATGAGGACATAATTTGGTGCGCTTGTCAAGGCTCCTGAGCAGCGTACACATGCCTGAGTTAAATCAGCCCACATCCACGTGACCACCTCCGTCATCACAAGACTCAGAATGCTTCGTCCACAATAAAAATGTGCCCCAGGAAACTGGGTAGAAGACCCCACAGAGACCTGGACCGTCCTCAAAGCTCACAGGGGCACTTCTGTCAGAACTAATTTACCAAGCCTGGGGGCATGTCAAGGGGATCTAGCTTCATGCTGGGAGCAGGGAACATACCCAGTTTGCATCTGACCTCAGTGGCCAGAAGGAGGTAGATGAGGGAAGTCACTGTTACCCTGTTGATGTATGCTCTCACCCCACATCCCTCCTGATTCTTGCACAGAAATCCTCATTGCTTTTGGTCTATCTTCTAATACACCTGCCATGGTTGGAGGTGAGTTCTCCCCAACGTGAATTTTAACACTTAGAGCCCAACAGGTGGGCTTGTAGAGGGGCTGTAGAGGGGCCTTGCTGTAGGATGTGTGTTTCTGTGGGGCAAGCATGGGGGGGTGCACAGCCTGCCCTGTTTCCTGTCCTGTCTCTGCTTCTGATTCTGTCCAATTATAAACAAGCAGCTTCACTCCTGTGGCCAAGAGCCATCCCAATCTCCATGTCTTCTCCACCATGATGGACAGCACCAAAACCATGAGTCAGGAAACAACCATTCTCCCTAAGAGACTTCTTGATATTTGATACAATGACAAGAATACTAGATTTGTTATAATGACACTTGGCATCCACCTGGATGCTCCCAGACAGCCCCATCGTAAGGCTCTTCACCCAATATACCAGTAAGGCCCCTTTAGCATGAAAGACAATGGGTTCTGGGGACCAGGATAATGACATCATGGGGACCATAACTGGTAGGTCACAGAAGTCTCTCTACTCTGAAAGGATGTGACAGGCTGGGCTCAAAGGGGAGGCTGGTGGGAGTGATGACAACTCTAGCTACAGAGTCCTTCTCCTCTCCTTACAGATTTATTCTGTCATCTTCCAGGCTGGTCCTAGCTGCTACCGTCTGGGTACTCCCAGCCTGGTATGGGAATGGGCCAAGCTCAGGCTGTCTCACAGTAGAGGGCACACTGGCCCTCTGGAGTGCTGAGCTCAGAGTGCACCTGTGAGAAGTATCATCTGGGGCTCAGAAGTTGATCTGAAACCTCGCTGTGACACAGACACGCCTGGGGAACCAGACGGGGAGACTTTTGAAGGAACCATGAAGTGACCAGAAAATGAGGTGAGCATTTCACATTTCACATTTGAGGGCTCTGTTAGCCACTGCAACAGCCTGTCCTTGAAGACAGAGCCCTGGGCTCTGCCAGGCACTAATCCCACTATGAGGCCCACTCTTCTGACCTCATCTGAGCCCAATATCCCCCTAAAGCTCCACTGGACATCAGGAGAGAGCACCAGTATGTGTGTGTGTGTGTGTGTGTGTGTGAGAGAGAGAGAGAGAGAGAGAGAGAGAGAGAGAGAGAGAGAGAGAGAGAGAGAGAGAGAGAGCAGTCTGTATTGCTTACCCCAGGTTCCTTGAGACCCAGGCAGTCACACAGACATTCTGAGACCCCATCCTTCTCAAGGCAGAAATGTCCTAACTTGCTATATGGTGTTGCCTTTAAGACACCTTCTCTGGGCTTCGAGGATTATGGTTGCCAGTTCATTAATGGCACAGATGCCTGCCAAGTGAGCAGCAACATTGGGCTGCCATCCTGTGGGAACCGTGGCACCCATCCTCACCTCATTTTCTTTCTACCTGCTCCAAAGGACACTTAAGTGGCCTCAGATGTGACATGACATCTGTGTGACACCTACTAGGCCTCAGTTTCCCCAACTGTAGTAGAATGGTGACAACACCTGTCTCATAGGTAATGGGGATCTGATGGAGGCAACAGGTTGGGGAGGCATCTTCCTGACTCACATCTCCATATGAACAGGACCTCCCTGCCTTCCTGGGTGACCCCATTTCTGGGATATATACATCTCATGGTGGTCCTGAAAAGTACTTAGAATGCCCTCCATACTGATCCCCATCTTACAGATAAAGAAACTGAGGCAAGACTTGCCCAGGAATCTGTCTAAGGCTACAGCAGAAAACCATGAGCTGGGCAGGACATGAGCTCTTTGGTTGAGCCAGGCTAGGGTACAGGCTGGTGTCCCTAGTTGGGGACTCTGGCACAGGAAGGGACACTGCTAGAAGATAGGAGCAGGGAAATCTGTCTTGGTGGGTGTTCATGAATGTGATCAGCATGTCACTAAGGGGATAGGTGAACCTCACAAGAGCAGCCAGCTAGCCCCTCCTTGGCACCTTCAGAACCATATGGACCTGTCAGGACATGTCAGGGTAATGCCATCATAGCACAGTGGCCTCTTTGTCCTGTCTATGCCCAACCTACCCCAGACCTCCCGATCCAAGCAAGGGCCATCAGGGCCAGGAATTGCCCATATTAGTCTTACTTAAGAAGAAGAGAAGAAGGGAAGGAGAGAGAGAGAGAAGAAGAAGGAAGGAAGGTAGGGAACGAGGGAGTGATGGAGGGAGGGAGGGTTTGTCTGACTCCTCTGTACCCCAGTGTCATGGTGACAATGCTGAGAATGACTGAGTATGACTGCCCACATGGTTAGAGCCCTGCAGCTGGCTTCCTGCCCATCAGCATTCCAGGGATACTGAGCAAAGCATCATGTGCTGAGGATTCAGACACTGCCTGAGCATCTCAGCTTTGACTTCAGGTCAGAGGTCAAAAGTGAGACTTAGGATTGGGGGAGCATCTGCTCTTCCGTCCTCCAGCTCTTGGGTGGTGTTGACACCCACCCCATCCTTCCATTTCTAACTCAGGGTCCTCTTTTTTTTAAAAAAATATTTTTATGCTTTATTTAACTTTATTTTATGTGCATTGGTGGGAAGGTGTCAGATCCCCTGCAACTGGATCTTCAGACAGTTGTAAGCTGCCACGTGGGTGCAGTCAGTGCTCTTAACCACTGAGCCATCTCTCCAGCCCCTCAGGGTCCTCTTTTATCCCTTCAATCAATCATGTCTCCTTACCACAGGACTGAGGGAGCACCCCATTCAGGGATGACCCCATCTTAGTACCCTCAATTGATAGATAACCTCTGCAAAGGTCCCAACTTCCAAAGGAGGCTCCCTGAGGCATCAATTTTAGGGATACTTTCCACCTTTAAACAGACATTTAAAAAAGAAATTAAGCACCCCGTAACATGTCTGGACCCACTGCACACCCCCTTCACTATGGAACTAAAATCAGAAGTGCTTGCTGAGTCCTGGGGGCCTGTGGGGACTCCTCCCCGACTCCCCGCACTTGGGTGCACATGAATCACTAAGCCATCTCCCTTGAGCCCTGCTGGGCTCTAGCTGGGCCTCTGGGTTTTACAGCTATGCTCCCCAGCCTCAGAAGAGGCAGTGGTTTCCCCAGCTCCAGCTCCAGGCTCTGAACTGAGCTTTGGACCACATTGGGAAGGGACTTCTTGCCTTCTCTGCACCTCACAAGGTATTGTGTTATGCTCTGAGCACCACTGGACCTCCTGGGGGAAAAACTCAATTCATTCATTTACTACCCACCTCCACACACATCCCGGGCCATGCTCCTAAACATCAAGAAGGCAGGCCTAGTGTATCATGTTCCCCAGAACAATGGTAGTGCTCAAGCAGAGGAAAAAGGATGGGTGCCTGGAAGTACAGGGGGACTTGTGGGAAAGGAAGATGGAAGGAGGAAAAGAATATTTTGCTCAGGAGCCATATGTGGTCCTTGGTACTCTATCAAGCATACTGGACAGTTGCTCCAGAACAATGAGAGAATTAGAGGCGGCCACAAGTGCTGTGATGGCTCTGAGCTTCTCATCTATTCTTAGGACTCAGACTCCACAGCTGGGTGGGATGGAGGGTAGGGACACAGAGTCAGTGACACACAGCTGGGAATGTGGATGAGGGCAGTGGGCCAGTGCAGTGGGACTAAGTGCCATCAAGGAGAGCAGGCAACCCTGTGTCATCACCCCTGTAGGCACGGTCTTGATTGTAGATACTCACAGCAGAGCCCCAGGATCTCCTGGTGGGCTGAGCTCAGCCTGCGACTCACAGCCTTGGGGACAGCCCTTCAAAACTGGCAGGTGAGCCTTGCTCGGAGTCTGGGCTAGGAAGGGGCAAGGCTGGAGAATACAGAGGGACTGATGAAAAGCCACTTCTGCTCACTGAGAGATGATGAATGGATCCATTGGCTCAAGTCAGGCATCTTCTAATTCTCCTGGCAAGTCTCACAGCAGGGTTCTCCTCCTGTTTCTCTCCCCAGAGAAGGGAAGAGATGGAACCCAGATGCTAGAGCTGACCCAGCCCGAAGATGGGGACCCCTTGGTTCCCTTGTTTGTGGAAGGGGTGTGTGTGTGTGTTTTTCTGGAGACACCCTGGCTCTCTCAGAGGGACAGTAGACTCCATACCCTGCTCAGACTCTCCTAGCTGGTCTCCCATAGAGGGCTCTATGACCAGCCAGCCTGCTCCAGAAACAGTAAAAGATATCAAGTAATCTTTCCTTGTAGTGAGGCCTCAACCAGGGTTGCTCTTGCCCCCTTCTACCTCCAGGAGGCATTTCTCAATACCTGGAGACATTTTGGGTTGTCACAACTCGGGGAATGCTGTGATATACAGTGCAGAATCTAGCAGCGGACCGGCCCAAGTGTGTGTAAAATTACTGCCCCCGTCCCAGGCCTGAAGATTAGTTCTGCAAATGTTAGCACCTGAAGCGCCACCTCCATCTGCCAGCTTTCCTGATGGCTCATGAGAGAGGTTTGTGGATTCTGTCCTTACAAGGAAAGGCTGTCCCACACTTACTTTGGACACCAGCTACAGGTTCTGGAGTTCCCACGACCTGGGAGATTTATAAGAAAGACTCTCAGGTCTCACTGGACACTCCTGCACCCTCTGCGCCGCTTCTGGGAAAGGGACTGGGTGAAAATCCACCACAGACTGAGAGGAAGACAAACCCGGGGTGCGGTGGGGTGGGGGACCCTTTCTGTGAATTAGGGATGGGAACCCCTACCAAAATTGACCCATGACAAGGTGCATAAGAAATTGCTGGTCAGGAAAGCCTTAAGTCCTTAAGGCCCAGAGCTGGAATCAGGGTGGCTTCCTTAGGCTTTCCTAGTCCTTAGGGGGTTAATCCTTTAGGCACCTTCTTCCTGAAGTCAAGGCTGAGAAGGTGTGGCCTAGACTATCACTGTAAAATGGAATGTTTTGGGCTAGAGCTCCTCCCAAGGGCAGAGTCCAGGCTTATCTTTGAGCTTCCAGTCAGGTTAGCACTGCAGTCCTGCCTCCATTTTGCAGATTGGGAAACTGAGGCACAGACTATAGGGAGGCTGTCCAGGTTCTGAGCACTGCAGGAGGAGGGTTCTGCCTCCTGCTCTTTCACCCTGGGATCCTAATCTCCTCATACCCGACACTGTCAAGTAGCCCATGCCAGGAGCAGCCCTAATGTAGCTGCTTGTCAGCAAACCCTGGAGCTGAGAGAACTTTAGACTATGGTATGGAAAAGGAAAGTGGGGCACAACTCGCGTGTAAAACATACATCACGGGCACCAGCCATGGAGGACGAAGACACCTCTGGGACAATGTGAGCGGAGACCCCTTTCTTCTGGGAAAGCCTGGAGCTGCAGGCCCCTGGGGCCATCCCCTCCACTTCCGTTGCCTTGTTCTCCCTGGCAGCCTCTGTCCCAGCCACCCATCCCAGCTGAGCTAGGTACCCCGCATGCACGGTTGCTAGGAGACAGTTGCTGAGAGTCACAACTCAGCTGGCAACGGAGAACACCCCCAGCCACACAGTTTGCCAGCCCATTTCGGGAGGCCTGTTTTCTTGTCCACTCACCGCCTCGGCCCTGCACAAACATTTCCAGTATTTTCCTTTACCTGGCTCCTTGCAAGCACTTTGACACTCTCTTTTGTGAGGATTACGAAGCAGAAGCATCTCCCTCACTTCTTTGTGGAAGGAAGTGAAGACTGCAGGGATGTGGCACTGATGTGGGGGAGCCCCGTTTCTGGTCCCTGGTGGGCCTGGTGCTCCTCACAGAGGAGGGGCTTTGGGCCTGGTGCTCCTCACAGAGGAGGGGCTTTGGGCCTGGTCTCAGGAACCAGTTCCACATTCCCAGGTGTGGAATCCGAACCATTAAGTTCAAGGAGAAGCAGGAGCCTCACGGTACCAAGAGGGAAGACACTCTGTGTGCACAGGCTAAGGCAATGACCACTCACTCTCCCATTTACTTGTTAGGTCCTAAACCCAGAGACCCTGGGGAGGACCTCAGCTGGTCTTGGGATAGCCTGGCACTCAGGCATATGTGGGGATGCCCTTTTTGACTGGCTCCACTGCAGGAGGCACTTGCTTCCAGGGCTCTGTATCTTAGTGCTCTGCCCACTGCATTCCTCACTTCCTACTTCTGACTATGTTGGGGATTGTGCTCATCCATGCTCCGGAAGCTGGGTGTGGCCAGTGAGAGAGGCTGGCAGCACTGTGCTCAGGAAAAGCTGGCAGCAACATGACTTTAATCACGTTATCTTCAACTCAGCTTCTGATTGTCCATTTGGTTGGAGCTCTGTCCACCCACGGTCAGAAGGAACTGCTGGGGACGGGGTCATGAAAGTGGGCAAGAAATTTTCCTTTGGGTTTTTAAGCCACTGTAAACTTGGGATTGCTTGTTACTGCAGCCTAATCCACGCTTTCCTGACTGGCACAGACTAGGCAGATGTCAAACCTTACAAGGTGCCCTCATAATGCCAATGTCACTGTGAAGGGAGACAAGTTGCAAAACAGAAGACTGGGGCCTGGAAAGATGCCCTAGTGGTTAAGAGTCCCTGCTGCACAATCATGAGGACTAGAGTTAGGATCTCAACAACACTGTAACAAGTCAGGCCTCCGATACATACCTGTAACTCTAGTTCCAAGGAGGATAGACCCAGGATCATTGAGGTATGCTGTCTTCCAGCCTTGCTGAGAAAATTGAGGTCTGGGTCTAGGATGAGACCATGCCCCAAAGGAAGAGGCCAAGGCTGATGGGGGGGGGCGCCCTGGTGTTCTCTGGCCCCAACAGGTGCACACATATGGAAGAGTCTATAGCTAGCAGTGCATGTATATATATATATGTATGTATGAGTGTGCATTTGTTTATGTTTGTATATATCTGAGTGTGACTGTGTATGCTTCTGTGTGCATATGTGTGAAGTATGTGGTGTGTGTGTGTGTGTGTGTGTGTGTCTGTGTGTGTGTGTGTATGTGTTCTAAGATATGTCTAGAGGATAGTGTCCCTGGGTGGTGGCAGCATTGACAGGCTGCCAAGATGACTCTTGAGGAAGCAAACACTGTTAGTCCAGGCTTGGGAGATGGCAGGGGGTCAGGAAGGATCTTTGCATAACACAACACATGCTGGACCAGGTGGGTCCTCAGCCTTGTGTCTGGAGTTCTGGTAGGAAGAGGGGATAAAACAAGACAGAGGGATGGGGGAATCCTTCCCAGTCCCACACCTGTCATGCCCCTTTCCTTTCCTGGGCCTCAATTTCCCTGTCTGCAGAGTAGGACTTGCCAGCCCTGGGCAGGTCAGAGCAGATGAGAATGTTCTTGGGGGCCAGCACTGTCTGCCGGGTCCACTGAGGTGGCATCTCACTGCACAGAGCTCCATCTACAGGAACATTAGGTCTCAGAGCAGCTCTTTAGTTGGGGACCCATCTCCAAGAAAGCCTAGAAGTCAGGTGACTTGTCCAAGGTCACCTTATCCTGAAGATGTGGAGTTGCTCTCCTCCCCACACTCCAGCACCAGGCTGCCATCTGGTTTCCATTCCCAGATCCTGGCCTCCAGCTCCACCTCCTGTTAGCATCGGTGCCTCTGAGCTGGGTGGGGCTGCAGCAGGCCCCATACTTGATCTCCAGTCTCTGCAGGGTAGGTGCACACCTGGCAGAGTGGATGATGCTGAGGCTCTCTGGGTGGGTAAATACTCTGAGTTCTGGGGCTCAGGGGCCCAGCCCAATGAGGCAGCACATGTTCTGTGCAAGTGGTGATGGGATGTTCCGGTAGAGGCCGCAGCATTGTTGTGAAGCGGAAGAGAACTTAATTTTAAGCCTGGAGTCTATTCCAGCCTGGGGGAAAGACGCCAACATTTGGAAGGGGTGGACCTTGGACATGAAAGCACATGTGTGCTGTAGCCTGAATTCAGGGGATAAGGCATCTTGGGGACCCAGTCCTTACAAGCATTCCGAGCCACTACCAGTCCCCAGCAACTAAAGAAGCCTTGGTTCCTTGTTCTGTCTGGAGGGCCTGCGTTATGCTGTGTTCCACTGGACCATATCTGGGCTGTCTATGGTTGTTAGTGACCAGGTGCAGTGGGGTGGAGGCGGGGCATAGGTCTGAAGAATAATGCCTCTTGGAAGCCACCTGTGTGGGAGCTGAGCAGTGCTCTGTCCCTCAGCTCAGTCCTTTGATGACTATGTTGGCCTCAGGGATCTTGTTCCTGAGAGGTGGACAGGAACACTGATGTCCAGGTCGCTTCAGTCCTGGGGCCATACATGGTAGAAGACTGTTACCGCTAGGAGCCTCTACCATCGCTGCAGACCCTTAGAACTGCACACACCTACTGGTGGGGATGTGGGTGTGGGAACAACATGAGAAGACAGTCCCTTAGACCTGCAAGTGGCTGTGTCCCCTGGTCCCTGAAGTTTCCAGGCTCTTGTTCAGGTTCCTTTCAGGGGACAAAGGGAAGGAGATACGTCACCCAAGTGCCCTCTCCCAGTCACTTTAATATCTACTAATGTTTCTGACTTGCCACTGCCTGCCAAGGCTTGCCCTGTGGCATTTAGGGCACTAGGGTATATCTGGCAGGGTCAGAGTTCCCTACCTCACTGACTTCCAGATCCACGGTCTAGGGTAGCCTTAATGATATCTGGGCCTCTGGTGTACAACTGGGGCACATGGGGGAAGCCATCTGTCCCCCAGAAGAACCTGTCCACTGACACCCTAGTCTTACAGTCTCCTTCTTCTTCATTGTGGGGACCCTGGATGCATGTACCTTAGGACCTTGATTGAACTGTGTCCTCTCCCAGGGCCAACATTGACGCAGTCGCAGATGGCTCTCCAATAGCAGCAGCGGAGTACTCCAGGGAGGATCAAGATAAAGATAACCCGACCTCTGGGGCTAGCCCTGGCTCCACAGGCAACAGGAAGCAGAGAGGCCTAGAAGGGCACTCATCTCTCAGGATAGGACTCACATCAAGGAAGGACAGCAAAGGCTAGAAACAGGGGTTACCTCCAGGCTGCCCAGACCTGAGTGAAAACCCAGGATCTGGAGCCTTTGGACTGAATGTTAGCTCAAGTGGAATGTAGACATGTTAGACCTTCCATTCTTGTGCAGATACATCAGAGAAATGGTTTAAATGAGGAAATACTTATTTTGGCTCATGGCTTCCGGCTGTGGTGGGCTGGCTTTGTGTTTCTGGGCCGTGGCGAGGTACAGCATCGTGGGAGAAGCATGGGGCGTGGTGGAGTAGAGCCGCTCACCTCAGGTGAGTGGGAAGCAGGCATAGCGGGGAGGTAAGGAAAGAGTGAGGAAGGGAGGGGACATGGTGGGGATGAAGAGAGAAAGAGATGGAGGGAGGAGGGAGGATGAGGAAGAGACAGGGGAGGAGGAGAGGAAGGAAGAGAGAAAGGAGGAGAATGAACAAAGGAGAGGAAGAAAGGAAGGGGAGATTTCTATTTCTCCATGGCTCCCAAGTGCCCCACTACTGGATGGAGACACCCACATTCAGGAAAGGGGCAGGACTTTCTCTCTCAGTGGCTGTCCCACACACCAATCATCTTTGGAATCACCCTCTCAGATACACCCATAGGGTGCTTTACTAATCTGCTCAGCAGCTTTCAGTTCAACGTAATTGATAATTAAAACCAACCATTAAATTGCATGCGGTAGTGCTTGCCTTTAACCTCAGCACCTGCATGTGGAGGTTGGAGGTCAACATTCACTTCTGAAACTTTTTCTCTATTTTAATTTTTGAGACTGTGTCTGTGCTGGTTATTTTGATGTCATCTTGACACAGGCTATAGTCATAAGGGAGGTGGGATCATCTATTGAGAAAATTCCTCTGTAAGGTCAGGCAGTTGGTATTAGTAATCAGTGGGGGAGGACCAAGCCCATTGGGGGTGGTGTCATCCCTGGATTAGTGGTCCTGGGTCCTATAAGAAAGCGGACTGAGCAGTCTTGGGAGGCAAGCCAGTAAGCAGCACCCCTCCATTGCCTCTGTATCAGCGCCTGATTCCTGGTTCCTGTCCTGCTTGAGTTCCTGTCCTGACTTCCTTCAGTGATGTGGAAGCATAAGCCCAATAAGCCCTTTCTTCCCCAAGTTGCTTTGGTTGTGGTGTTTCATCACAGTAACAGTGACCCTAACTAGGACAGCATCTCTCCTGAACTGACTAGGCTGGCTGGTTATGGAGCCCAGGGATCCTCATGTCCACTTCCTGCCACACCCAGAGCTGGGGTTATGGCCATGAGCTGCTTGGCAGGGATCTGAACTCATGTCCTTGTGCTTCTGCAACAAGCACTTTCTGGACTCAGCCATCTCCCTGGCTGTGGCGAGAGTCTTCATAAGAGGAAACAGACATGGAGGCACAGGCTGAACGTTCTATGAAGATGGTGACAGGGACAAGGGCGATACAGCCACAAGCCAGCTCTGACAACTGGCCTCTTTGAAGGCCGAGAGATCATCTGCTGTTGTCTTTAGTTTTTAGTGAGGACCCAAGAAGCACCTAAGGGTGGGGCAAGACCACAGCTCCTGCCAGAACATCTCTTCATCAGAGAGCATCCAGACTGCATACTACATGCCTGGCTGCAGCTGGAGATAGGGGCCTGTGTTCTAAATTGGTGTCCTCAAAGAGCTCTGGTGTTGATGGGAGGGATAGC
Organism: Dicrostonyx torquatus; assembly: GCA_028555095.1. Lineage (NCBI taxonomy): Eukaryota > Metazoa > Chordata > Mammalia > Rodentia > Cricetidae > Dicrostonyx > Dicrostonyx torquatus. The sequence continues at coordinate 1,576,904 of JAQHUG010000157.1, forward strand.
TGATGCCTTGTAGGAGGGGACTTAAGCAGGTGCAGCGCCCTGTAAGAGCTGGCTGCAGAGACGGAAGCAATGACTCTTGACTGTCAGGCAATGATTGCATTTTGGGTTGCCTGAGGCAGGGGAGGCTGGGCAGGGCTTCCCTAGAAACATGGCAACTTCCATCTACGCACACAGCATGTTTGTAGAAATTGAAGGGCCTGCTCTGTCCAGAGCCTTAGATCCTGGGTCACTTATATGCTCATCTTGCTGCAGTCCTCCCTCTTCCAACACTGTTGTGCTCCTGTTCCTCCTAATGCAGCATTCAATTTTACCTTGGAGGCGAGAATCTTGGGGATTCAGCTCCCAGTAATGCACTGGGCAGCCCAGGTCAGAGCTTGTGGCCTCCAGTCTGAGGTGGCCAGCACGGCAGGTGTCTCTACATAAGGCATCTGAACATAACCACAAATGGCCTCAAAGTGGGGGGACTGGTGACAGGAGGAACAAGAGTCACTTCTGGGATGGTTAGCTGGGTTAGTCATGTCCAAGCCCCTGGCAGGACAGAGTCCAGATGGAAGGAACGGGGCTGAGGGTCTTACAAGGACCTTAGAGTGACCATGCTCACAGGCCAGCCTGACATATCTGTGTTACATGGTGAGTGCAACATGGGCTCTGTGGGGGCAGGAGGCCTCCAGGGGCAATTCCCTGCTCACTGTTTGCCAGAATCATGTGGGAAACCAGAAGATTCAATTTCCCTTTACATTTGAAAGAAAAGAAAAAAAGATGACTTTGAAGACTGATTTCCAGGCACAAAGACAATTCTCCCTGCACTCCTTGGAAGCTAAGCACTGGGTGGGACAATTTACTCTCCAGCTGGGATGAGTGTGGAGGCAAGTGCCATAAGAGACTTCTGGGTCTGTCATAGAGACTTCCGGCTTCATCTAAGCTCAGGCACAGTTTGGGAGATGGGACAGAGGCCCCCAATGCCGCAGACTCCTTTCTTTGCTTGATAAAACTCAACCTTCTAATATTCTGTGCAAAAACCTCTTTCTCTAATGAAATCATCTGTTTATGCAGGACACTGCCTGGCAACCCTGGTGTACCAGAGAGGTAGGCAAATAGCCACAGGCTGGCATCACCTTGTACATGGTGGACGTGCTGCAACACTGTCACCACAGTGATCAACCCGGGAGAAGAGGAAATGGATATCAGAATTTCAGAACTTTTTGAAAGGAGATATATCAATATTGATTTGGAAGGTGTGATGGTTAGTTGTGACTGGTACCTAGATGGGATCTAGAACCGCCATGGGAAGAGAGTTCCGGGCATGTCTATGGTTCTAGACTAGGTTAACTGAGGTGGAAGACCCACCATAAATGTGACTGGATAAAAAGGAGAAAATAATTTGAGTACCAGCATCCATCTCTCTCTGCCTCCCGACTGTGGGCACATGACCAGATGCCTTATGCTCCTGCCTCCATGCCTTTCCCACTACGGTGGGCTGTGCCCTCAGGCTCTGCAGCAAAATAAACCCATTCTCCCTTAAGTTGTGTTTGTCCAATATTTTGTTACAACAAAGAGACAAGTAACAAAAATGAAGGTAGCTGAGTGGGGGACAGAAAAACAAAACCAGAGTACACAGAAGCTGTGGGCTTCCCACACCTGGACACAAGCTGGGGTATTGCCAGTGCAAAGGGGCAATCAATTCTCAGAGAGAATGATGTCTACAACTGATTTAGACACAGTCATCGTTTAAGGACTCCCAGCTCCACAGTGATACATGTGGGGGAGGGGTGGGATAAGACAGGGAGGCAGGGGAAATGTCACTTCCCGGTAGGGCGAAGGTCATCAGTGGAGGGCCTGGAAGTGTCAATTTCTCCCAGGGAAATCTATAAGAGCAAGGGGAGAATAAAGCAGGCGCTTTACCCCTCCTCCCTGTGCAAGTACGTCTGGGTAACTGCTCAAGAGCCCAGCTCACAGTAGTATAGGGAGACCAGAGTCAGGATTCCATCACTAGCATGCCACATGGGCAGAGGTCACCCTACAGAGAGAGATATTTCAGTGAGTGGTAGCTGGGGGCTTACTATGCTGGTGAGATGCCTAATCTCTGAGTCCCTGGTGGGATGGGGCTGCTAAGCTCCCCTCATTCACAGACAGGAGGAAGTAGAGGTAGACCATGCAGGCAGGTAGCTTTCCTGAGACTCAGTCAGGCACTGCAATACACAATAGAAGGACAAAGGTGGGGATGGCTCAGATGAAGAGACACTGGAGGACGGTTCTATCATGTACTATGTTGGGTCCCAGATCAGATGAGATTGGGTATGCTCAAGGTAGTATAGCTATTAAACCTGGGTCCCAGACCAAAGTCACCACCATGAATGAACACAGAGACCATCAGGGAACGTGTGAGGATGGATGGGTCTTAGATTACACCAAGGGACTGTGGCTCAATACTTATGTAGCACAGTGGCGCTGGGTCCCACACATACTTTTGAGAGACACTAAAGATCAAAATGGAAGCAAGAAGACATGATACAATGTGCTGAAGAAAGGATGAGAGCTGGCAAGACAGCTCAGTGTGCAAACGCACTTGCTACCAAGCCTAATGACCCCAGTTCGATTCTTGGGTCCCATATAATGGTGGAAAAAGAGAACTGGTGACTGAAAGCTGTACTCTGACCTCCATGCACGTGTGGTGTCACAGCCATGTGCATAGCGCATGCTCACTTGTGCATCGGCATACAAAATAAACAAACATAATTTAAAACACTTTAAAGAAAAACAGTGAAAAGGGATTGATGGATGTGGTGACTTCCTGAACCTGACAGTGACAGGTGGGCCAACAAAAGTAGGGCATAAATTAGACGCCGCGGGAATTAAAGTTTATGTGCACCAAAAGTGCAATCAGCAGAGTAAAAGGTGACTGAGCAGAAGACAAGGAAACACTTGCAAATTACATATGCCAAAGGGATTATACCCAGAACGAGTAAAGAAGTTGGCAAATGGATCACCCAACACCACGACCACAACAACAACAATAAGAAAAACCCTAGGCAGGGAGGGCTGGGGAGATAGTTCAGTTGCTGAGAGTGCTTGCTGCACACGCATGAGGAACTGAGTTCACATCCCGACATCCACATTAAAACAAAACAAAACCAGGCATTGTGAATACCTGTAAACCCAGCCAGTGGGCAGAAGCAACAGGAGGCTCACTGGGGCATGCTGGGTGCCAGTCTAGCTCCAGGTTGACTGACAGACCCTGTCTCAAGAGAATAAGGTAGAGAGAGTGGTAGAGCAGGACATCCAACGTCCTCCTCTGGCCTCTGCATGTATGCAGGTGCACACACATATGTGCACGGATCATATACACACATACACAAACGTGGGCAAAGACTGATATTTTTCCAGAGAAGAGACACACAGCCAAGAAGCGCAAGGGATTATGCACAGTGCCTACAGTATCCGGGGAAATACAAACCAGGAGATCCTGGGAGCGCATCAGAAAGCAGCCTGCATCAGGGAGGACACGAAAAGACAGGACCCATGCACTGCTGGGGGAAACAGCGGAGCACTGCCTAAGTGAGGTACAGTGCCCAGTGAGGCACATCCCTACTTGGGTACCTAGACCTGGTGGAACTGCAGTCAGGGTCTCCAGCAGAAATCTGCATGCTTGGCTCACAGCCGCTTCAGTCCCAACAGTGGAAGATAGAGCTACCAGGTGCCGCAGGCAAGCAGATGGATGTACATAGCCACTTGTCCCTGTGATGGAACTGGGTCTGCCTTGGGAAGGACAGGGCTCTGACACCTGCTGTAGCAAAGGTGACTCTGAACAATGCCATGCTCAGTAAAATGAGTCAGGCAGAAAAGGCCACATGCCACATGATCTATACATGTGAGGTCCCTGGAGTTGTCACGATTCTAGAATATTCTTTATGGGTTAATCCTTACCTCCCCCTGCAAAGACCCACCCCCATCATTAGGCTTCAGGGGTTGAGATCTTCTAGTGTTAGAGAGAGAGAAAGGACGGAGATGCCTGAAGCTGGAACGGGGGTATGGAGTTGGTACTAAATTGGGCCTAGAGGAAGGTGAGAACATTCTGCAGATAGATAAAAGATGTGACAGTTGCTCTTCACTGTCATGTTGACTAGATGTAGCATCATTGAGGAGATACAGTTTCGGCCGTATCTGTGAAGGTATTCCAGAGGGGTTTACTGGAAGAGGGAGCCTTTGGAGTGGGTGGCACCTTCCAACAGGCAGCCCAGACCCAGAGAGGCCCAAGGTAAAAGCATATTTCTTTTTTCTCATAGGCGTCAGACACCCAGATAAGGCCCAGGAAGGCCCCTGGGAGGCTCCTCCTTGCTTGCCTAGTTTCTGGTGGCTCTGGGTAGTCCTTGGCATATGGCAAAGACCCACCAATCTCATAAGGCTGAGCTTACAGGCTTCAGGGGGTGAGATCTTCTAGTGGCTATTGTTCTTCACTGCAGCAATGTTTGTGTGTCAACATGCATGTATATGTACATGTGTGTGCATCATGTACACATGTATGCACACATACCTGTGTGCCGGTGCGTATGTGCATGCCTGTGTAGGTGTGTGCGTGCGTGCACATGCATGCACATTTCCTTTCGTGGCATGAGCACTATAGTGGCATGTGCTGGCTTCCATCTCCCAGGACAGTGTTGGCAGCCCAAGTCTTGTCTTGCTTTTAGCTGAGTTCCTTGAAAGGGGCAAGAACACAGATATCGGGGGGAGGGCCTTGGGCTTCCCATAGGGCAGGGTATCCTGCCCCATCTTAACGAAGCAGGGGGAGGGTGGTGGGGTAGTGGGGGAGCGGGAGGGCCGGGAACAAGGGGAGTAAATGTAAATTTTTCTTTTAACAATAAAAAAAAAGAACACAGATATCCAGTGGATGGTCTGCCCTCAAACCCATGAACCAGATAACCATAGGAGTTTGCATGATCGAATGTCCCTGTGATAACAGAATCCCTGCTGGTCACAGCTAGAAAACAGACCCCTGTTCCTGCTACCTGGGGGTCTCCACATTTCTAGCCAGCACGTGGTAGCCATGGAACATGGCTAGCTATGTAGCCCAGGAGCTGACACAGGACAGGCACATTCAAGAAAACTCAGAACAGCTGTGCCCTGGAAGATTCAGTCAGCCTGCTAGGGAGAGACTATCACTGGGAGGACACTACAGTATGAAGCACATGAAGCCAGGGAAGAAAGGACACAGGGCACATGAGTGTGCTGTGCCATCGCCCTGGGAAGTCTTAGACCCTGGAGGGCCTTGCAATTCCAGATCCCCAAAGCCCCAGGTGCCCTGCATCCCTGTTCCCAGCAGCCCTGCAAAACAGACATACACTAGACCCCTTTATTTATGAACCCCGAACTCTGCACAGCCCAGTGAGTTACTGCTGTGACATTCAGCTATCTTTAGCTGCTTAGCCAGTCTGCTGTTTGCCCGCTTGAGCCCTGTTTGGGGTCTGCAGCTGCTGGCCACTCACACACCATTCACTATGCCCCTCCAAGGCTCACCCTCCAGGCCTGTGTAGGGCATGCCCCGCTCCTGGGATCTGCTGCCAGCCTTGGAGGAAGCGCATGGCTGGGCAGCCTCAGGACGGCGAGCAGCCCACAGTGGGCTGTGAGACACACAGCAAATTGGGGCTAATTTTCTCCTGCAAAGCAGTTGATCCTCTAATCTGGTAAATACACTAATCTTCGCTGCACTGCTCCAAGCCCGAGCTTATATGCTCAGACCCAGGGGGGGAATGGGCCTGGCATAAAACAAGACCACTGCTGAAGGCAGGAAGTACAAACTGCCAGGAAATGCACTCTCAGAGCTGGTGAGGAGGGAAGCATTTCGTCACCAAGAACCCATCCGGGCATGGGGCACTGAGCTAACTTGGGGCTTACTTGGCCACCCACATACCCCAGTGCTAGTAGTGGATAGCATTGGTGGTGGCAGACCACCCTAGAGTGCTGGGACCCCAGCCCCATCAGCTGCTGCTGCTCCACCTCCCAAGACTGCTTCCTTTGCTTCCTTTGTATTAAAGCCAAGATGAGTCACTGTCGCAGAGAAGCAGGGCCACAACCCAGCTCAGATGCACCATGAGATTGAGGCCCACTGTGGCCCAGCTTCATTTAGTCTGCTGCTCAGATGCACCATGAGATCAGGGCCCGCTGTGGCCCAGCTTCATCTAGTCTGCTGCTCAGATGCACCATGAGACTGGAGCCACTGTGGTCTGGTTTTGTTTAGTCTGCTGAAGAGTTACTTGTACAGTAATTTTTAAAATATCTTAATAATTACCAGTAGAAAAACTTCCTAGAAAAGTCCCTGCTCTGACTTCACTTAAAGAGCGTATATGACTGACATAGTGAGGTCCCCAGAGCAGGCATAGGCTAGTATGAGGAACTCCCTGAGCTAGGGGTTCCTCAGGGTACCCACAAGTCTCTGTACTGGGGACCCAGAGGGCAGTTTTATGTATATTGGTGTTTTGCCTGCACATAAGTATTTGTACCATATGTGTGCAGTGCCCACAGAGGCCAGAAGATGACATGAGGTCTCCTGAAATTGGGGTTACAGGCAGTTGTGAGTTGCCATGTTAGTGCTGGGAACTGAACCCCAGTACTCTGCAAGAGCCATCTCTCCAGTCCCTAGGGTCCTTTATAACTGTAGCAGTCCCATCCTTGAGAGATGCTCACCTGCCCTGATACCCAAGAGCCTGCCAACCGCACTGTAGGAACAGGTGTGTACACATGGATCTGGGGGAGAGCACAGATATCCAGCCTGCAACATGGAGGACTCAGACATCCAGCCTGCAACACAGAGGGTCTGGGGGAGGACTCAGACATTCAGCCTGTAACACAGAGGGTCTAGGGGAGGACTCAGACATCCAGCCTGTAACATGGAGGGTCTGGAGAGGACTCAGACATCCAGCCTGTAACACGGAGGGTCTGGGGGAGGACTTAGATATTCAGCCTGTAGCACAGAGGGTCTAGGGGAGGACAAAGACATCCAGCCTGTAACACGGAGGCTCTGGGGGAGGACTCAGACATCCAGCCTGTAAAACATGGAGGCTCTGGGGGAGGACTCAGACATCCAGCCTGTAACACAGAGGGTCTAGGGGAGGACGAAGGCATCCGGCCTGTAACATGGAGAGTCTGGATTTTCTTTTGTCCTAAATTCATTTCCATCTGGTTCTTCTTACAATCCATTTACCTGAGGCCTGAACTGTGGGGATGGGCACCCTTAAGCAGTCTCTAGAATGATCTTGGGTGGGGGGATGCAGAGTAGCAGCCTGGGACCAGGGCATCCTGCTAGTTCATCTGCCCTCAAGAACCTCCTGATGTTCTTCTGCCTTCTGATCTCTCAGTCTAGTTCCACTGTCTGGGATATGGAGGTCAGTGGGGATGGCTCAGTGAAGGGGCTGGAGACCCAGACTAGAGAAGTGGGGCAGATCCTGCATCATCTTTATGGTCAGGGGGCCCTTGCTGGCCACTGAGGGTTGGGGTTAGGGCTCAGAGGAGGGCATGGGAAATACGTCTAACAAAATGCTGGTAGCCAAAGTTAACTGAAGGTAGGGAAAGGGGTGGGGTGGTCGCCTGAAAGAGACATGGGATGTCCAGATCTTTGAAATCTATCTATGAAACTTGATTGGGATAACAGTCTTTGTATATATAAATGAGTTGAGCACCTAGAGGTGGAAAGGTCACCCTGGTTTTCCTGTCTACTCTCTAAGTTCACCACCAATGGAACATTTGGGAAGGGTAGAGGGAGATGTGAGGCCCTGACACAGAGGAGGAGCCCATGAAGACAGAAGCAGAGAGAAAAGAAATGTGACCACAAGCTAAGGGAAGCTGGGAGACCTCCAGGTAGAAGACGAAGGAAGGACCCTTCAAGATGACAGCGACTACTTGTTCAAACCACCAGTTTGTGGTTACTCATATGTCCTGGGGCCTGCCACAGCTATGGCCACAGTGGGTGGACAGGGTAGATGACACCTCCCTGTTCTCTTCCACGGAGCAGTCTCAAACTACACTCAAGTTAAACAAAACAAACAGATATGCCTCAGTTGGTAGAATGCTCACTGAGCAGGCAGAAAGAAGGTCCTATGTTTAGTTCCCAGCACCATGTAAGTCAGATATGGGGACATATGTAATCTCTGCCCTTGGGAGATGGAGGGAAGAATCTCAGCTGTTCAAGACCATCCACAGTGAGTTCAAGACAATCTTAGTCTACATGAATCCCTGTCTTAAAAAATAAGAAAAAAAAGCATTAAAACTAATGAGAACAACAAAAAAACCCACATGTTCTCTGCAATGTGTTTTTCTCACAAGGGCTTCAGCCAAGGTATATATATTAGTATAAGGCCTGCCTTATCAGCACACAGGGTGGAATTTTCATTCCTTCCAGGTCCACTGTGAGGACCCTCCTGTGCCTCAGCCTCCGTACAATGTGTGTGTGTGTGTGTGTGTGTGTGTGTGTG
>JAQHUG010000157.1:1585475-1706321 GCA_028555095.1 Dicrostonyx torquatus
GTACTGTGGGCTTTCACTTCCTGATAGGAAGAGGTGCCGCAGTAGAGGCTGGCAAGGCTGGATGGAAATGGCTGGCTCAGAGGAAAGCTGTGTTGGAGCAGGTAGTCAATTCTTTTTGTTCAAATGAATAGCCATATTCCTTCAGGGAAGGGCATGTTTGTTACAGCATCTAGCAGTTCCCTAACTGATACAAAGTCTGGCATAAATTAAGTTCTGCAGAGGTTAGCTAGAGGTGGCACCAGGCACAGGGAGTGCATGGCTGGGTAAAGGGTGCTAGTCCATCTCTGTTCTCACTGGTTACACTGTTTCAGGTGATTCATTTCAGGAGCTCCGGGGTGGAGAGGAGAGCACAAGGCCCCCTGTACCAGGGCAAGCAAGACTCATAAGACACAGGGGACCCACCACATGCCACCAGCATTCTTCAGGGAGGCCCCTTGTCACACATTTCTCCAGTTGTCAGCAGGATCTAAGGAACCAGACCCAAGCATCCCAGTGCTTGTTGCCCATTGCCTAACCTCAGTCTCTGCATAGCAGTGGGCCACCAGGTTGCCTAGGAACAAGCCTCCTTCCTTAAGAGTGCCCTTGGGCTAGTAATGGATTTCCCTTTCTGCCTGCCTTCGAATCTATGCTTGCAGAGCAGGATGGAGATTGAGGCAGTGACAAAGGTCCACTTAACAGTGACTGTGGGTGGAAACAGGGCCCACACTGATGTTATCCCAGGGGAAGCAGCTTTTGTGGGTGGAGCAGTGGCTCAGCTTGGCTTAGGAGAAGGTGGCGAAGACTGGTTAGCTGCACTGGGGGTGTGGGAAGGTGTGTCCTCAGTGTACAAACTAGAGGGGGACATGCCTCCTGAGTCCACACAAGCTCAGGATGTGCCCCCCCCATGTCCACACTAGCTTAAGATGTGCCTCTACCCGTGTTTATACTGGGGGCCCTTCATGTCCACTGACATGGACTTCACCAGCCACCACCACCCTTCACCCTCCTCCCCAGCTCTATTGAGAAATAACATTAATAAGCGTATACTAGGCTTCTGGTAGCACCAGCCAGAGGTGGAGAATGACAAGAGCAAGCTCTGTGAGCAGTGGCGATTCCTCAGCTGAGCTGGGATTTCCTGTGCTTACTCATGTGAGATACACACACACACACACACACACATACACACACACAAGGTACATAAAAGCAGGGGCTCTGAGCCCCCATCTAGAGACTCAAGTACAGATCATGGTATGGCTGTGGGTCCCATGTTTGTTTCAGAGATGAACAAACAACTGGAGACCCTAAAGATGGAGGTCATGGGGGCTGGAAGCTTATGTCTACAATCACAGTGCCAGAGACGCTGTTGCAAGAGTGACTTCAAGGTCAGCCTGGGCTAGAGTAAGATACTGCTCCCCTGAAAACAAAAAAAAAACCCAAAGAGCTAAGAATATTGCTGCTCCTTTATATTAAAATATACTTCTTTTTTAAAGGATTTACTTTTGTTTCATGCATGTGAGTGTTTTGCCTGGTGTGTGTCTGTGCATCACATGTGTACAGTGCCTGAGAAGGCCAGAAGAGGGTGCTGGATTTCCTAGAACTGGAGTTACATGTGGGTGTTGAGAACTGAACCTGGGTCCTTTGTAAGAGCAGCCAGTGTTCCAGACCATGGTGTCACCTCTCCAGCCCCAGATTTATTTATCTTTGAGACAAGGTCTTAGGTCGTGCAAGTTTTCTTTGAACTTGATCCTCCCTCCTTAGTCTTCTGGGCAACTGTGACTGTGGTCCTGTGTTGCCGTTTCCCTCTTCCCTCCATTTCTTTTTCTCTTTCCTCTCCTTCTCTCCCTCTTGTCCAGCTCTGTTTCTCTCATCTCTTCCCCCTCCCTTCTTCTCTCCCTTCCTCCTTCCTTTCTTCTCAATACTAGAGACGGAGCCCAGGGCCTCAAGCAGATTAGGCAGGTGCTGTACTTATTTTTTTAAAAAAATACTCACAAATAGCTATAAATTGTCCCATCTTAGCCATGCATAAGTGTGCAACTGGATGGGTTCTGCATTCACAGTGCTGCACAGCCACCCTCACTGCATTAAGCTCTGAGACTAAAACCATACTCACTTAGCAGTGATTCCCACTGCCCTCCCCAGCCCCCATCACCATGGCCTTTCCTTGCTTTTTGCCTCTGGATATAATGACTCTAAGGACCTTATGGGAGTGGATGCTACAACATTCTTTCCCTGTTTAACCCAACATGACCACTCCAGGTTCTATTCAGCAACCCCACCCACCATGTTTCCCAGTCCTGACCCTTTAGGGGTTTGGTGACAAAAACAGAAAGGGACTCCATCTCAGGGTCAGGCCAGCAGCCTCCTGCATGGCAGCTCCTATCTTGGGAGCAGGGTGCCAATGTCCCTGAAGATAAAGATAAACATGTGTAAAGGACACACCTGTTCTCAGGATCAGTGCTGATCTGGACAGAGGTGGAGAGCAGTCGCCATGGAAGGCCGTCTCCAACCTGCCTGTCAAATCTCCCCTGGTCCCAGAGCCCAGGTTTGCTCAGGTCACTATTCATTCCCATCTACTTTTCTTTTTCTTTTTAAACAAAATACAAAAAACAAAATTCCTCTCTCTATATGGTGTGTGTACATGCAAGCCATGACGTGTGTGGTCAAATGACAACCTCTGCCATCTTCCACCTTGCTTGAAGCAAGGCTCACTGCTGTGAACATCACTCTAGCTGGGTGAGGTTCATGGGGAATCCTCCTGTCTTCACCTCCCATCTCACTGTAGGGCACTGGTATTACAGACAACCACAGCCAGATTTTTACATAGGCTCTGGGGATCTGAACTCAATTCCTCAGTTTGCATGGCAAACGCTTTACCCACCAACATGTGTTTCCAGCCTCATTACTTCCTTCTCTGTTCATGTGCCCAATAGACAACTGCTCCCGCCTTCTTGTAAGACCCCCACTATGACACACACATACACACACGTGCACACATGCATGCACACACACATACACACATATGAGAGAGAGAGAAAAAGAAAGAACCCAGCAGGGATGATGGTTATGTCTACAATTATCCAAAAGATCAGGAAGCATCGTGAATGAGGGCAGGTTCATTTAAACCCCTGCTTCCAGAGGCCAGAATTTTGGGGCATGAAAAGAAGACATAGGCTTGGCACAGGAATGGCCTTGGAGTCTTCAGCCTATTCTCTGGGGATAAGGACCCAACGGAAGGACAGCTCAGGCCATTCTATCTGGAAGGCTCATCAAAACCACTCAGGGAAATGTTAACTGACAATAAATAAGATTTCTTCCCGGAGCAGATGAGGTCAGGCAAACACAGGAATTAAAACAAATCACTGCCCACCTCACGTGGGTGCCGCAGTGGCCGAATTGCTATTCTAACCACATGAAGGTAATGAGGCGTATGCCATGGTTTAGAGGTGATGCTGCCTGCCGCCAGGCCTGCAGACTGAGTCACCTCACATGCTGTGACTGACCAAGTGACCGACCAACACTTCTGTTTTGTGGGAAGAAGCCTGGAAGGCTGAGGCCAGAGAGTGAGCTGTGCCGGGCCCCAACCCAGGATTCAAGAGTCACCAACTTCTTTGATTCCATGGAAGAGTTGTGTTCAGGAACTGTGGATCCAGTGTTGGACGTGGGTTGAAGTTCTGCCCATCACTGTCTTCCCACCTTACACCTCCTGACCATGCCGTGCTCTTTCTCAGCTTCACTCCTGGAGCCTTTGAGGACAGGAAGATGCTGGCACTGGCGGCATACGACAACACACAGAACAAGGCTAGAAACATGCACTGTCATTATCCCCAACATTCTGTGGACCCCAACGGCTTGCACAGCAGTGGCCAGACATGCCAGAAGCACTCTGGTGTCCCATGTTTGGGGGCCTGTATACTCTCTGCCTGTTGCTGTCAGTCGCCCACCATGTTCCTCGGGCTGGAATGATTTTTTTCTTCCGGGCAGGATGGGGAAGGTCCATCTGGCTGTCTGACGTGCCTGGCTCTGCATGGCCAGCTGGTCAAACGCACTGCCAGCCCTTCCCCCAAGCCTGTCCCATCCCAGGTGCCCAAGCAGGCTGTCTACCATCAACACTGTGCACCCGGTGGTCACAGCTCATTCCTCAGTGCACAGAATCCTCTGGGCCTCCCTGTGTAACTGTGTCCCCCTTGTCCCTCTACTCCACAATTTCTTCTTTTATGCTTGCACTACTTTGGAAATCCTTGAGCCCTGGGTGTGGAGGATACAGGGACATAGGCTGCAGGTCTCACTCATACTTGGTTCAGCATCCATGAGCCCAAGCCCTGCGTCTACAGAAGCTGCTCCAGATATGGCTACAGACATATAACCCGGATGTACACCAGCGCTCCATATGGTGCGGTCTCCACTGGGAAGGAGTTCCAGGGAACTAAGGGTCCAGGCACCAAGGAGAGAGTGACCAGGCTTCCAGTCTCTAGGGGCATTTCTTACTCACTGATGGTGATCTTGCCAGGACTGCATGGCACCATCTCTTAAAGGTTTCACTCTCCACAACTGGCACATAGAAGATCTGTCTTCAGGCTTTACTGCCGTTCCTTTATCAACATCTTCCTAACCTCCATCTTTCCTGTTTCTCCCTTTCTTTCTCTTCTAGTATCTGCACCACAAATACACCATATTGGCTAAGGCTCCCTCCTCTTTCTTAGATGCAAAAGGATAGTGGGTATGAACCAATAAGTTACATCCCCAACGGACTGACTGACTGAATGGATGCATGGATGGTGGGTAGGTGGATGAATGAATGATGGTTGGGATGGAGAGATAGACTCTGGGTAGATTGATGGGTGGACTGGTAGATGGGATGATTGATGGACAGAGAGATGAATGGGTGAATGGATGAATATATGGTTGAGTAGATAGATGGAAAGATAGATAAATGGTAATAGAGGTAATAGAGGAGTGGACAGATAGATGGGTAGATGGATGAGAGCGTGTGTGGATAGATGAGTGATATGTGGGTGGATGGATGGATGGGTGGAAGGGTGGATAGATGGATAGGTGGGTGGGTTGCTGGGTGGATGGATAGATGGGTGGATGGGTGGATGGATGGATGGGTGGGTGGGTGGATAGGTGGTTGGATGGATGGGTGGGTGAATGGATGGACGAATGGGTGGGTAGGTAGGAGGAAACTGGGTAGATGGATATACCACTTTCAACACATCCTCACTGAGTACTTCATTCTCTACATGTGCCATGCAGAGGTCTTTTTGGGTACTAGACATGTGGACCTCTTATCATTAGGGCCAACAAAGATGTTGGGCTGATTCTGGGCCACAACTGAGAGGCTTAACTTTAGCTGGATGAGCCAGGGTTCCAAGGGTCACTGTACTCAACTGAAGCCAGCAAGCCTCATTGGTCAAGAGAAGAGTATCCAACCCTCAGACACAGATGTGCACTCAGCCAGACCCAGAGAGGAAGGATGCAAGGAAGCTTAGAAGCCTGGTGGCTTCTCATCTGGCCTGTTCTCGGAGCCAGAGCTGGATGTCACAGAGTGTGGCCATGCTGGCTTTTACTTTTCAAGGATGCTCAATCTGAGTCAGCACCTCCCATGTCCTGATCTGTTTTGTGTAGCTCCATTTGAGGGGAAGCTCTTAGACACTACCTGCCAGGGATTCCTGAGCTCTGTACTTGCTGGCTGTATCCCTATGGGCAAGCTGATATCCCCTGTATCTTAGCCTCTTCATATTGAAAAAGGAGCTGATGGAGTTCATGAAGTTTGTGAAGATGAAACTCCAAAAAAGCTGTTTGCTGCACAGAGAGTGCCCAGGAGGCACAGGCATTTTTCTTAACAGTATGTCTTTGTGGTCGACAGCTTTCTTGTGGTCAGTGCTGTGTTGCAACATAGTCGAGATTGGGATGTGTTGAGCTCGGCCTCTGTGGGTCAGGCTTCATTTCTTCTGCAGAACCATTGCTTCTGCCCATGAGGGGCAGTGGTGGGTATTTCCTAAGTGGACAGTGAGCGCAGCTGCTCAGATGAACACAGACTGGCCCTGTGATCCAGCAACTCAACTCACTAAGTGTGAATCTCAACAGACAGAAGCTTGTGTACAAATGCTCCCAGAAGCCAACTTTCAGATGTTGTAACAAAACACCTGAGCCCCAGTAATTTGAGGTAGATGGATGCTTATGTGACTCATGATTCTTGGAGACTGGGGATCCTAGCAGCATGGAGCCAGCACTTACTGACATCTGGTTGAAGGTCTGGGGTGGGTCGCTGTGTGGTGAGGCAGAACCAGTGCACCAGCTCAGATAGTTTTTCTTCTTTGTATAAAGCTACAAAGGCCATCATGAACACCACCCTCATGTCCTCATATAATCCTACCGACTTCCCAAAGGCCCTGCCTCCTAAAACCATCGGCACGCATGTGCTCGCTACCTTTCTCACCACTGTGGTCAAATACCTGATGGGAGCATCTAAGGGAGGAGACTTGCTTGGCCTCATGGTTTGAGATGATTCCTGTCTATCATGGTGGGGAAGGCTCGATGGCTCTGGGGAGTGTGCAACAGCTGCTTTACATCCCAGCTGACCATGGCACAGAGATGGGACAGCAAGAGAGGCCAGCCTCGAGTCTCTCTCTCCTGAGCCCCACTTTTTCCAATGAGTTTCCACCTTCTAAGGGATCCATAGTTTTCCAAACAGCACCCAGCCATCCTGCACACTTCACACCCAAAATGTAGCAGTATAGAGTCCAGGATCATGTTTCTAACAGAGGAATTCTTTCTGTGTTTGTGTGTGTGTGTGTGTGTGTGTGTGTGTGTGTCCACGTCCACACATATATTTGTGGTTTGCATGGGCAGTCATAAGTTAGAGGAGGACACGGGTCATCCTGCTCTTTTATTTTGCACTTTATTCCCCTGAGACAGAGTCTCTCACTGAACCTGGAACTAGGCTAGGGACCAACAAGCCTCAAAGATAAGATCTCCCCTCTGTGCTGAGGTCACAGGTCACGATGGCTTTTTAGATGAGTGTTGGGATCCAAATTCAGGTCCTCAGCAAGTGCTCTCATGCACTGAGCCATCCACCCAGTCTCCAGCATGTGAACTTTGAGGGGAGGCTATAAACCACAGTGGCAGCTTTATGCATAAAAAGCCAAAAGTGGAGACGACCCCAATCCCCCTGAATGATGAATAGGCACTGTTGATGTGATCAGGCTTACACCATGGAGTTCATTTACCTACAAAGGCACCAAGTATCAATACATGATGTAGCATGGATGAAACTCAACCATGGTGCTGTGATGTGCTTAGTTTCTTGTGCCGCCATGATAAAATACCTTGGTAGGAGCAGCCCAAGGAGAAAGGATTTATTTTGACTTAAAGTTGTAGTTGCAGCTGTCATGGCTGGGAAGTCACAGGTGCAGGGCAGTGGTGGGCGTTTCCTAAGAGTCTGAGGGAGCTGGTCATGTTCCATGAACACACAGGAAACAGAAGGTAAGGAATTCATGCTCGCTAGTGCTCAGTTTGTTTTCCCCATCTCCTACAACCCAGGATACCCTGCCCAGGGAGTGGTTCTGATAATCTCCCACAATCATGCCCAGAGGCCCATCTCCCAGGTCATTTTGGATTCTGCCAAGTTGAGAACACTAACCTGAAGGCTTTGCATTGCCTTGTCCGGAAACAGGAAGTAGAAGCAGCCATGTTTGAGGACTGACATAAAGATGAAGATTGATGGCTAACAGCAACAGAATTTGCCTCTGGGGTGAGAAAAATGTTCCAGAACTACAGTTGTGATGGCAGTGTGGCATATTGAATGAGCATGCCACTGAGGGCTGGCAAGATGGCTCACTGGGTAAAGGGACTTGTTACCAAGACTGATGATCTGAGTTCAATGGCAGAAGGGGAGAAGCAGCTCCCAAGAGTTGCCTTCTGACTTCCATGTGTATGAATCCCCCCATGTACAAATACAATTAATTCATTAATTAAATGAGATTTAAAAATAGAAGGACATTGAGTTGTATACTTTAAGTTGCAAAAAGTGATGTTCACAGCATGTATGTTTTAATTAAAAGCTATTTATGTATATATGTGTATGGAGATTTGTGCATTAGATTCCTGGAGCTGGTGAAATAGGCAGTTGTGAGATACTTGGTGTGGGTGCTGGGAGCTGAGCCCGAATCCTCTGCAAGAGCAGTAAGCACTCTCCAGCCCTGGCATGTATATTTCAGCACAAGGGAAAAAGATACACTCAAATGAGGATGTCTGCATACGCCTGATGACATGCATGGCAACCAGATAGATAAGACTATAAAGACAGCCAGTGAAGCCCACGGTGCGGCACAACCTCCTCCTGGTGGTCCTGTCACCCGCCTGTCTCACTGGCTTCCTTTTCCTGTGTGTGGATCATGACTACTCAAGCCAAGATGAAGGAATGCAAATGAAAGTCAGTCAGAGTGGGGGTGGAATTTTTAACAAAATCTCTAATATTTTTGAGGAGATCAGCACACATATTCTCTCCAAACTCCAAGGGGTTCTGATGGGTATGGAGTAGAGAGTTAGACACTGCCAGACTGGGCTGGATTGCTGTTTATGGCTCCCTGGTACTCTTGGGGTGTGTGAATCTGGGAAGAAGCAACCGTCTCTCTGGCAGGAAAGGATCCAAGGTCTGCTGAGGTCCTGATCATGGCTGGCTGTTGTGTGACTGACATTCTGTGACTCGGGTTGTCAGCCTTTGATGGCCTCAAGTTCTGGTGAGAGAGACTCACCATTAAGTCTAGCTGGGCAAATGGAACAAGCAGCAATGCTAAGATGAGACACATCCCTAGCAGAGCCAGGCGGCTGGGGAGGTTCATGCCATGGAGGGAAGAAGGCCAGGAGAAATTTGGGGAAAGCAAACCATGAAAAGGGGGATAATGGTGTGCAAAAGAAAGGAGGTAGGGAACATGGGAAAAACTGGAGGCAGAGTTCTATCACTGGACCAGCAAAAAGGCAAGGGTTCAAGTCAAGGTAGGTAAGGGTAGTATGAACGGCTAATCCTTCCAAGGCTGGACCCTAAGGCAAGACTCAGCTTTTAGGACAGGACATTTGTCTCTGGAGCTGCAGACACAGCACGGACTGTAGAGAAGGTGAGGAACAGGCATCAGTCCCCCAGATGATAGGGAATGACAACAATCATAGGGCTCAGGTCTCACCACAATGGCAAAGAGACTGGCGTGTGCAATGGTTAGAGTCTGGTTAAAGGACCAGGTCAGCTCAGAATCCCAGCTCTGCCACTCTGAAGCTCTGTGACCTGGAGGTTGCTATTGAGCCCACTATCTTTCAATATCTTTGGGAATTTGATGAGGGTTAAATAAGCTAGCAATGCATGGGTCAGCTGTGATGA
This sequence comes from Dicrostonyx torquatus, assembly GCA_028555095.1. Taxonomy (NCBI): domain Eukaryota; kingdom Metazoa; phylum Chordata; class Mammalia; order Rodentia; family Cricetidae; genus Dicrostonyx; species Dicrostonyx torquatus. Next base: position 1,594,828 of record JAQHUG010000157.1, read on the forward strand.
AGACCACACCAGAAAGAACCAGAATGGTGCTGGGGAGGGATGTCTGTCTAGAAAACCAGAAATCAGAGTTACTGTGTTGGGAAACAGGCAACCACCAGGCACTGGCCTGCCCAGCACTACCATGCCCAGGCCTAGGAATCAGCTTAGTCCTGGCTGCCTGTAGCATGAACTTGTGGTCAGCTCAAGGACTAATTACCATTTTCTTCAGCTTCAACCCCATCCCTCATGCCTAGGACATAGCACAGGGCAGTCAGAATGAGCTGGGCTCTGCTCTCGTGATGCTCACAGTTTATGAGAGAGACCACATCCCATGGTTTGCCCCATGGGGAAATTCCCTGACAGATGCATGTGTCTGGCTAGTTTCTGCCCTTTCCATGAACAAATAACAACCCATAATAGTAATAGCTCTTCTTGCACAAAACATTAGCCAGGGGCACCCTGATCATACTGATGGAGGTTCCTATGCTCCCACTCTCTCTCACCTTGTCCCCTCCCCAGGGCAGTCTGGTTGGAGGGAAGTAGTGAATTTGTTAATGAATGATTGATCCTGTGGGACTGAACTGCAGAGGCCATCCTCAGAACTGCACAGCTTCACACGGTGGCTTTCCACAATCCCATCTCCCCTTCCTTCTCATCTCAATTCTACTAGTGTTGTGTGCACACACTAACTCCCAGGGCAGATGAGCCCAATCAATTATAGTCCTACAGGACATTTAGCCCACACCCTTCCCTCAGTTCATTTACCAGCCTAACCACTTGGATCATAAAACTCCCTAGCACAAAAGGGCACCATAGACAGAAACAAATCAATGCTAACAAGATGCGTGTCAGGCACTCTGGGAGATGGGCAGCTGGGCAGGATGGACTGAAGGCAGAAAGGACCCTATGTTCTTATTCTGGGGTTCACCGATGGGTTTATCAGAGGACCCTGGGCCCTAAACTTCTAATCTGGAGATAGTCATCTGCTTCTTTAGGACCTCATTGTTTTGTAGTCTGGGCAGGGTAGAGATAGCCTTAGACAGAGATGGATGGAAATAAGATATAACCCCATGACTCAGGACTTAGCCAGGGTATTAACCAGACATGCAAAAAGAGAGACATGCTTTGCAGGCTGCCAAGACTCAAACCTCCCGTGAGGTCCCAGGCAGGCAGCTTTTTTGAGGCTCAGTTTTATTATCTGAAGGATGGTAGTGAAAGATTCCCAGGGCTGACCATCACCAGACTCACACTGTAAGACCTCTGCTGTGTGACAGGTGCTGTGCTGGCAGCCTGTCTGACCCACAGGGAGAGACACCGTACAAGGGAAATGGATGTAAGTCAACCACCAGACACCGGAGATGACTCTGACAGTGACGGAAGCATGCAGCATGAGCATGAGAGTCAGGGGCAGCCAGATGGTCCTGGAAAGGCATGTTTGGGAGTTTGGCACGTGAGCTGAGACCTTAGCAACAAAGCGAAGGCGGGAACAAAGCACGGGCCACCACAGATGCTCTGCCACACCAAGCCTCTAACCATCCTCACGGAAGAGAATTCTCTACCAAGCAGATGGCCTGTCTCAAAGTAATGAGCTTCCATGCCTGGACGGGCCAAGGACTCAGGGTGGGGATGGGATGGGATGGAAGATACAGGGAAGGGGGCTGAGAATTGGTGAAATACAAGGATCCCGTTTCAGCACCATGGACAGAGAAAAACCCACAGCGCACTTTGGGAGCAAGGACAGAGCTGCTTTGAAGTGGTTTGTTGCTATCTGCCTTCACCTCCTAGTACTACTCCATGATTCTGACCAGCCCTCAACCAGACCATCTAAGCCCTCCCTGTGCCAGCCTCAGCATCGTCAGCACCACCACATCCATCCACTCCGCACATTCACCCTGAATGTTACTGACGCTCTTCGGTTTTGCTCAAGCCCTCCATCCGTCACACTATTAAGTCCTTTCCTATACAACAAAGTTGGGTGGCTATCCTCTCTCTTTCAAAGTTCTTTTCCCTGGCATGTACTCTCTTTTATCCCCCGCTTTAGAGTATGAACTCCCAAGAAGGTGTGGCTAATTCCTACTTTTCCTTTTAGCCCAGTGTTTCCTGGGGTACCCATTTATCAGCTGCAGAAATAAATCAATGGACTGAGCTCCAGATGTCATTTTTTTCCCAACAGTGGCTGAGCATCCATGATCTCAGAAGCTGTGCTCCAAGCTTCACATGTGTCTTTATTTACAGGTAAGGAACTGAGAGCCCCAAAGTGAGTGATGGGCCCAACTACACACAGCTAAGAGGAAATAGAGACTGAACTCAAACCTGGGTTGACTGCACAACCTGTGCCCTTGACCATGGCTCCTCTCTGTCTCTCCCCAACTCAGTGCACTGCCATCTGCCAATCCCACAGAGTCTGAGCACAGCAGCCATGGTCCCCTGAAGTGATTCGGGATCTTTTTTTAGCTTGAAATTGAAATCACTGATGCTTCAAATTAGAACCTCACAATGAAAGAGGCAAGCCTTCAGATCTGCTACCGTGAAGCAACCTGCACCCGCCTTTTCAGCAGGATCTCTTTGCTACGTTTGAGCCAAAACCACCTGTTCTCAGTCAATATGGAGGGCGAAGCTATCAGTTTTCCAGGTCCAGGGTGTATGACGAGAAAGAACTTGGATTCCCAGATGCCCAGGGGCTCTCCTCAGAGAAGCATCTATTTTAAACCCTCAGGAGTAAAGACCCCAATGTCAACAGCCTTGGGGACCTCACTTTAATGGCTATGGTCCTAGAATGGCAAAATTTCTAATGCTATAATTCCCTGCAAGCAGACCTCAATGGCTTGTCTAGAAGTTACAGCTCCATGGGAACAGAAACACTCCATACTCAAAGAAAGGGACTAAGACAGCCACTGCTCATCTTTGACATGAACCAGAACTGACAACCCAAGCACAAACACAGGATGAGGCCAGGAATTCAGTCCCAGTTCCTGCTAACATCTGCTGGTGCCTTGTCCACCTTAATGAATTCAATACCCATGGGCACTATTTGAATAAGATATAAAGATTTGGGAGGAGGCAGAGAGGTTAGGAATTCTACACTGGCCACTGGGATCACCAGTGGGCAAACGACAGTCTTTGGTGATATCCCAAAAGACAAGAGAGAAAGAGAGGTGTGAATTGAGAAGTGAGGCTGTTGTCTGGACCAGAGAGAATTTGGCACTGGAGAAGACACAGAAAGGCTCTGCCTCAACCCCGGGATTTGTCCCTAGAAGTTACAGCACACAGGCAAATGGAAACACCCAAGATTATCTGAAAGCCAAGCCCATGCCAGGGCAGGACTGTGCAGGGTGGTGAGGGCTCAGGGCGCAGAGGCCTAAGCCACATTTGCCTGTCAGGGGCTTGGGATGGCTACAACCTAGCCTGGCTTGTACGTTCACTACTTAATGCTGTGTTTGCCTTTGTCCACCAGTACACACGTCTGAAGGGGTCATTGCCAATGTGTAATCACCTGCCATCATTATAGCATATTATTATTTGTTTGACAAATGTTCTCCAGTCTTCTGTTCTGAGTCAAGCATGCTAATGAGGCAGAAGGACAAGACATTCATCAACAGATACTGACAAATGCTAGCTTTGTGCCCAGCACTTCTGACCCCCATCTTCCTTGGAGAGTTCCTGGGTACCCATTTATCAGCTGCAGAAACGAATCAATGAACTGAGTTCCAGATGTCATTTTTCCCAACATTTGTTGAGTGTCCATGATCTCAGGAGCTGTGCTCCAAGCTTCACATCTTATTTATAGGTAAGAAATTGAGAGCCCTAATGAATGTGTGCCCAAATGAATTTATCTCAGGTGACTTAATTTTCGTACTACCCCTGTTTCCAATGAGGCAGGGAGTCCTCTCATGTGTTTATGAATAATGCTCTCAACAGATGATTAGGACAGACTGGGTCTTAGCTGCCTTTCTTGCAAGCCTTGCTGAGGTCTGAGGCAGGGGGATTACAGCCTTGGAAAGAGCAGTAGCTGCCATCATGCCAAATGGATTGGAAGCAATGACTTGGGCAAATGTGTGTGAGAAAGCAAGTCTTATCTTTAAGGACCTGACTGAGAAAGCTTTTACGGCATACTCAAACAATCTCCGAGGAGAACACCGGGACATCCCTCTTCGCGTTTTCACTTCAATACAAACCAAGATTATAAAAAAAAAAAACAGTTCCAGGCATCTCCAGTGCAAGTGTTTAATATGAGGAAAGGTAATTAGCGATCTGCAGCGTGGCTGTTCGAGGATGAAGGATATTGCCGTCTGCTTTAATTGCAAGGGAAAACCTATTTAGGGAAATTAACACAAAAACGAGATCGGCCACTTCAGGGCTAAGAAAACAATCACAAAAACCATAGGAGTCTTCACAGCCCAGCACTGGCTCGCTGGCTGGTGAGGGAAGGCCCCGGGGACAATTACTAACACCAGAAAACCCTCTCCTGGATGCATGCCACCTTGGCCCAGGAGGCCAGGACACCACTCCATAGTGCTCCATAACCTTCTTCGAAGAAATGTTCCATTTGCAAAATGAATGGTCTCTCTCTCTCTCTCTCTCCCTCCTCCTCCCTCCCTCTTTCTTTCTCTCTCTCTCTCACACACAAATGAACACTGTAGAGAAGCTGAGAAACAGAAACGTCTGAAGCAAGTGGACAATGTTAATCTGTCACGGGTGTGGGGCGAGGAGGGCAGGGCTGCCGTCCTGCCTATAGACGGGATTGCACAGGTGATTCTGGCTCTGTCTTGTTCACTAAGCAGAACTATACCCGTTGGGCATGGAGGACTCCTTGCAGGGATTTGTAGCAGATGCTGGCTGTCCCTCCTTCCCATTCTCTTATTATTTTATTTGTGTGCTGTGATTGCTGCTAGCTTTCAACACAATTCCCCGAGGATGAACTCCTAGATGCGAAATTGCCCGCTCAGTTCTCTGCTTCCTGTAACGGCTGTCATGTTGGCCTCCCCAGAATTCCCGGCACTCTGGCCTTTGCTCTAAAACACAGATGTGTCGTCACCAGCAACAGGTATGATGGTTCTGAAAAGCAGTTGCTAATATGAAAAGAAAAACGGGTGCAACCTTCTTTGCCTTGCTTCCTGCCCTATGCACAGGTGGAAGCAAAGTGTGTGGGTCTCAGCTCTGCGAGTGAAGGGCACCTAGTTAGGCAGCTTGGGCAGGGCTGAGAGTCTACCATAATCAAATTGTGACTGTGGGAAGAAACCCCAGTTCTCTGTGCCTTACTTTCCTCATCTGTAATATAACAACTGCAGAGGCTGTTTAAAAATTCTGTACAGACTAGAGGGGGAAATACATGACTGACTGGTGCACCTGAATGACCATAAATAAGGACATGAGCCTTTGGTGGCACTTGTGGTAGACACTATTTGCTTGCTGTGTTTTATTTTTGTTTGTTTGTTTGCTTTTGTTTCTGTTTTTGTTTTTCTGGTAAGTTGGCTTAAGGGCTACTTGTAAGACATGGGGTATTTCAGTTCAAGAAATAAAACTTGTTTTCAAGTGCGGAGTCTGTGGGAAAAACTCCACCTTGGTCCTAAGGACACTTCTGTTTCTACATAAGCAAAGGGGATTTGGGAACAAGCCAAGGCAAGAGCCTTAAGCACCAACTCTGGCCAAGCCAGAGGGCCACTGTCCTGTCTGTTATCATGGTACAGCTGCGGCTTTCTAGCTCATGTGTGTGTGCATGTGTATAAACATGCGTTTAGAGGTCAGAGGTTGATGTTGAATATCTTTCTCCGGTGTTTCCACAATATTTTTCCAGATGGTTCTTCTCTGATCCTGGAACTTTCTGATTTGACTAGACTGACTGTCCAGTGAGCGCCGGGATTCTACCGCCTCCAGCTCCCCAGCTGGGATTAGATGCATGCCTAACCACCCCATTTTTAACATAGGTACTGGGGATCTGAAGTCATATCCACATGTTTGCACAGCCCTCTCCTGGTTGACTTCTCTCCCTGGCCCCTTGCTCAGCTTTAAAAAACACTGTGCCTAAACTCCTGCTTATGGCTTTGGCCTAACAGGGCTGGGGCTCAGACTAGGCCTTGTGTCATTAACAGGCTTTTTTGGTGAGTGCAATGCCAGCCAACTCTCAGAGGATGATGAATCTACCAGCCTGCAGGACATCACAGTGACAGCCAGTTCTTCCTCTCCTCATCCTTGAATAGCTGTCCTGTACCATCCATGCACATCTTTCCATGACTTTCTTGGCTGCTGGAGTTTCCAACCTCTCACCTGACACGCACTTGCCCAGCCACTCCCTGTCCTCCGAATGCCTCCCTGGTCATTGTCACTCGGCTACTTGTCATGTTTCTTAATGAGGAAAACTTAGAGACATTGCCATTGGTGTTCTAGCACAGGGCTCCCTTTCTACAAACTCTATCATCATGGCCAGAAAATGCTTTAAAACAAAAACAAAGCCACTGCTCATACTAAGCGCGCCCAGATGTTTCTCCTTGTCATAATTCCCTAAGCAATCCAGTCTGACAGCCATGGACAAAGCCTTTACTATGTAGTGTAAGCATGGAGAGTGGCTTTCCTGTCCCAGAGAAGCTGAGTGAGTTCTCCATCGGCACGGGACCACTTTCTACAAAGAGTCAGAGTATCTTCTAACCTTGATACATTGTGGGGGCTGTAGCTCACCCCTGTAGCCAGTGACTGATGAGTGTGTGGGCACGTAGAGCCACTGTGATCAAATGTCCTCAAACATGTAGCTCACACACACCCTCGCTTAGAGCTGAGACGACCTCTTTAAGAGAGCTGAGTTCTCATGCTGACCCTGGGGGTCTTTTGTTGTTATTCTATCCTTGACTTCAAGATAGCTTCTTGACAGGGCTGGCAAGAAGGCTCAGAAGGTAAGAGCAGTTGTTACCAAATCCAAGAACCTGAATTCAGTCCCTGAAACCTACATGGTGGAAGGAGACAACTGACCCCTGTAAGTTCTAACCTCCACATGCGTACTGTAGCATGCACGCGCACATGTGCACTCATGTGTGCACACACACAGAGTAAATACTAAAAGATTTAAAAGGTTAACAGGGATTTACTCAAATCTTATGATTGCTTTGAGGGAGAAGTATAGTTATCAAGGAAAGAACAAAACAAAACAAAACCTTCCCTAACACTTTATCAGGACAGAAAGATTCTAGAAGGCAGAGCCCAGAGAAAATCCTGTACAACAGGAAACCCTTCATTACGGGCTCCAGCACCAGGCACGATGACAATGTCAGGGCAATCTGACCGAGCTACAGAAAGAGGAGTGGAGGTTTGTGGATACTTGAGATGTTAAAAGTCAACTCTCACTTCTAAAGTGGCCCCCGGGTCCCGAGGTTCAAGCCACAGCACGCAATTTTAGAGAGAAAATGTGAAATCTGACATACTCTGCAGATTCATTCAGGCAGCGGAGAAGGCTTGCCAAGGGGGCATGCGGAATGAGGGCCGCATGCCAGCACTTAAGGGAGCTTTGCCCATAGACACCCCAGGCTTCATGGGGTGCTCAAGGGGACAGCGTCACCCCACACAGATTCATAAGGGAACATACAAAGCTTTTAAAAAACAATACCTCCAAGATGGAAAGCCATTCACTGAAAATACAGAGAAGCTGTCCCCTGGGAAGTACATGCCTGTGTAAGGGCTTATAAATGATTTTAATATCCCAGTGACAAAAGCCAGCAGCCAAAAGAAACAACACAACTCGGGGAGGTGGACTTAAATTCAGGCACCTAACAGAAATTCTGAGTTCCACACCAGGCAGCCTGGGGAGCAGAAGAGGAGGAGCCTGTTCCCCACCCGCAGGGGCTAACCCCTCTGCACCCCACAGCCCCACCAGCAGCTCATGGCTGTGATAAGCAGCCTTGTGGGACCATGGCGTGCTAAGTCCTTCCGTAGGCCATGCACAAAATCATAGGACCACACACAGCCCTACCAGGCCTCAGGGGCCAAGTCAGATAAACCTAAAATCCCGGAACTAAGAAGTCACTGGAACAAAATGTTTGTTTGCAAAAGACAAACAGATTAGTATATCAGATATATATATATATATATATATATATATATGAGCTATTCAAAAGGAAGTGCTATGAGAACAGAAAAATATGGGGTAGTATGCAGGACATCCCCAGAAAAAGTGCTGCCCCAGGCACTTCCACCTCAGAGGCCCAGGCTTCTTTTATTGACTAATTTATCATGAAAACAGTCAAATGAACTGAACATCAGGGGGTATGCGTCCATCTGCAGCCCTCATGTATTATTGAAACCCATATCAACCTCCTGGAGCTGCCTCTCTGCCATCACAAGGCCACCCACACAGCACTCAGAGCCCCAACCCCAGGCCACGCCCCCTCTGTCTCTAGTGTCTCTCACACACAGGAAGAGGGTTTGCGTCACAACCGCATCCTACAGAAGATGATTCAACTTTGTCTGCATTTCCAGGAGGGCTACAAACCCCATGAACTCAAGGAGCTGCAGTCAGCTTCGGCGTCTCCATTCTGGAAGAGATTCCAACTGTTCCAGCACACAGGAACCTGAATTGGCCTGTGCCTACTCAAACCAGGCGCTGGGAGGTCAAGAGTAGTTCAAAGCGCCTTTCAACAATGACATGAGAGTCACACATGACTCCTTATCTGCCTCCTGCCCTAACAGTTGTGCTCTCTTCTCTCTCCATTCTTGTCAGTCCCTTACCGGTGCGGACAAACTCCAGAGAGATATGCACAAGGCCACGGATAGAAACTACCACAGGCAGCTGCCATGAAATGCAGAATAAAGGCTTCAAGTGTATCTTACTGGGACAGGCGAGGGTGTCCTCTTTTATGTGACGGACATGCGTTGAGGTCACCCAGGGGTGGAGACATCATTGGCTGGTGAGATCCACCTGTTCATTGTCTCCACCTGCGTGTGAGTTCTGACACACTTGAGGCAAGACTCAGAGTGAACATGGGGTAACAAAAACTGCCAACAAGATCCACTAATCAGATCATTAAAAATGCTGTCTTTCCAAGCTACCACATTCTTTCATTCACTCTGCTTCCAAAGAGTAACAAGTTCTCTCGCACAGTAAGAGCAAAAGCAACACCTAAACCCGCAAAGAGTCGGGATGCCCTGAAGCACCAGGATGCAACTGTCTCGCTGGCACCAACATCCAATTGCAGGTGAAACTCACAGGACCAACGCTTACACACAAGGACGTTCCTTAAATGATCAGACGTCACTCCACTTCTAGGTATGAACTGAAGTTAGTTTTAAAAACTTCTGGACATTGCAGATTCCTCTCCGCTCACTCCAGCCCCTTTCCTTCCCCTGCCTTTGCTCTGTGATCCTTAAGGACCATCAACCGTGCAATGAACAAAAGCCAACCAACTCTTAGTTACCCACAACACACCTCATGCTAGCCAATATCACACTGAGGCTCAGTGACTTGCCCTTAGGACACAGGAGCGGGCAAGCCACCCAAAGAACTGTGTGGCCCCAGCATCATGAAGATGTCTCCATCTTCCTCTTGAAGACAGGTGGCCAAATTCCATGTATGCTTTATCCTCTCAAAGAACTATGAAGTTGACACTCAACATCAGGGACAGAGGAAACAGCATCCACAGAGGGGGGTGAGGACACTCAGGGAACACAAGCCACGCGGCCTAAGTCATCCACCATCCTAGTGGTTGTGCTCAGAAACACAACCCTCTCCCATGTGAGAGTCGGCGCTCTCCCCAAGCAGCATGATATAAACACCTGTGCCCTACCTCAATCAAGAAGTCCCCGGTCCTTAGTCCGGCTTGCCATGCCACCCCACCTTCATCCACGGACTCCAGGTACTGCAGGGCTGGGAATGCCGGTGTCGGTGTGAATTCCTCAATGGGGGTATCAGCTAGGAAGAGAAAGTAGTGCGTTGTGAGTCTGGGGGATATTTTCCAAGTTTCCATGGGACCCTGGGAGGAAGACAGCCACTGCATCCCCCATTGGGAAGCAGTGGTCCTGGCTAGCTCTCCCCAGAGAGGGGGGGTCATTACTCACATGCACACCAGTGCTAATGTAAGCCACAGAGCTGGGTGCACACCAGTACCCCATCATGCCTCTTGGCCTCTCTGCTGAAATCATGGGATAAAGTACTCTGTGGTACATGTCTACACGTCTGTCATTTTCTTTAAAAGTATCAATGACTAAACATTTTTAGTTCTAAAAATGGAAAAGTTTCTTCCTCTACCACACAGAGCTAGGGAAAGACCATACTGGAACCGGCTGCCAATTTCACAGCTATACAGACTCACAACCCAGGGGATTCAACTTGGAATAGGGACAGAGTACAATGTTGACCCAGTGGGTGGCTGCTGATTTGGAATCTGCTTTGAAGTCTCTCCAGGGGGGACCTGGCTTTCTGTGACCATCACATGACCAGCGTGCCTCTTGGCAGAGCAAGGCTGGGTTTCTGGGGCCCACGGGGCTGCTAAGGGACTTTCTCGGTCCTCCTGAGAGGCTGGGGGTGGATGGGTGGGAAGGTGTGAAGCCCGAATTGGGGGAGGGGAAGGCACACCACATAGGCATGGACCTGCACCCTGGGGGTGGAGAAGGCTCTGCTCTTCTCTTTTTGGATGGATTGTCGTGGGCGGCCAGAGCCTATGACAGGTGGGCAGGCGAGCCAGGGAAGGAGGCCTCCCGCACAGGTACAACTGCCACATGGATGACCCCCACCTGCCTCAGGCAGATGCCACTTCTTGGGAGGGCTGGTGCCATTTTTCTGTAGTTGGGAAGGTTGAGTATGGAGCACTGCTTTGGGCTGTGACCCAGAGCCTCCCATTCCCAGGCCACAGGGTGTGTGCACTGCCAGCTTAGTTTATGGCAGAGGGGACCTTCTATTCTCCTTGCCTTTGCAAAGTCACCTTAGAGGTGAGTATCTGGACATCTGCCATCCGTGGAGCTGAAACCTGTCCCCAGCACAGACCAGCTTCCGGGTACCTCAAACTTGGGCTGGGCCATTCTGGGTATCTGAGATCAGGAGCTTTGAGAGCCCCGGCGCACTGTGACTGAACTGAAGCCCAAGCTGCAGGGTCTCCCCAGGACTGAGAGAAAAGGGGAGGGGGAGGGAAGGAGAGAGAGCAGCTCATTTGGAGCAGCACTGTAGATGGAAAATTAAAAACAATGCCTGCAGGAAGCCTCGATGTTTTCGGAGGAAGGCAGAATGTTAAAGAGCATCGTTGTCTAGCAACCAAGTGCCCCCAGGAAAATGCTTGTTTCATGCTTATTTCCAAGCTAAGGAAGGGTCATCATACAAGCATGTGTATAACACACACACACACACACACACACACACACACACACACACACACAGAGGAGGGAATCCCAGAACGCTTACCTTTTGCCCCTCGGAGCACGAATCCAAAGCCCTCGTTGTCTTTCTTCTGCAGGACCACCGTCTTGTCCTCAATAATGCAGTCACTGTAGAGAGAATTCCGGGGATAGCGACCATTATTGTAACCGGTCATCATCACGGTGGCTGCTCCACCGCCGGGGACGCTCATCATCACAGCCAATTAATCACCCAGCTCGGATCCAGGCAGCATGGAGGAGCCTGGGCAGCAGCTCGGTGCAGGAGGAGCTGGGGGTGGGGGGGTAGCAGGATGGGCGAGCGGGGCACAGTGGGATGTGGAGGGGGGCGGCGGGCGCAGGAGCCAGCCGGGGGAAGGAGTCATGGATGCTAGAGGGGCTGCCCAGGCCGCCGGGGAGCAGGGGGCCCAGCTTAAGGGACCTGGGGGCTGGCCAGGATGCCACCGCCCAGAGCAAAGAAAGTAAGTGGCCCGGGTGGTGGTAGTGGCGGCAGAGGCAGTAGCGTGGTGAAGGAGGTCTCCAGGCCTGTCTCGGCCAGACGCATCTTCCAGGGAAGCAGAGGAAATCAGCCGGAGGAATAACCAAGATAGCTGCTTAGCTTTGCTATTTCTTGAAGGGGCTTAAAGTGGAGATCAGGTTCTTTCCGCTTGTTCTGTGCACGAGCCAGCAGCAGGCACTGGGGACGCAGAGACCTGTGCTTTGCAGCCAGCGCCCCCTCCCTCCCTCTCCCCCGTCCTAGGGAATGTGGTGTGCAGCAGGAGCCCCCACAGTCATCTGATGAGCCCACAGTGCGACCGGCGCGGCTGCCTGGGCGTCATCCCGCGCGCAGAGGATCTGCAGGCTGGGCTGGTGGCCGGCGGGAGGGGGAGCCGCCAGCTCTGTTTCTCTCTGGGCCACAGAGGCCGAGGCTGAGGCACCGGTGAGAGAGTGAGGGGCTCAGGCCATTTCAGTCCCACCAGAGCCAAGAAAGGCAGCGGCTCCCTCCTGAGGAAGATGCCTTGCTGAGGACAGAGAGTCCAGCAGTATCCCCGCTGCAGGAAGGACTGAGAATCACAGGGTTCACCTCTTTGTAGAGCATTTCCATTTTTAAAGGAAACAGACTGAAAAGCCTCAACTTTGCTGTTGCGACCAAAGCTGCCTATCACCAACATTAACAGAACTCCAACTGTCCACCTGGAGGTGTGCGCAGGGCATACAGGACAGGAAGCTGCTGCCTAATGACTTTAGAGTCACCAACTGTGGACTTTTTGGGCCTTTTTGGTGGCTGCGGAAGGGCAGGAGACAGGGCTGTCTGCATCTCAGATTCAGCCATTGCCCCCGCCCCCCGGAAGTAAGTCAGAAGGCAGGAAGTCTGGGGGTTGGGACCTGGAGAAGGAGGGAGAGGGTTTTCTTTTCTCGAGTCCCAGTGGGAGGTGTGAGGACACAGGACAAGGTGGCCAGAAACCCCAATGGAGGGAGTAGCAGAGCCCTGGGGTACAGAGGAAGCAGGGAGTGAAGAGCAACGATGGCTCCGAGTCCCACAGTGGAGACAGTTCTCTTTGACTTGGAAAGCACAGGATCTAGAGTCTGGCCTGCAGACAGCAGCCTACTAGGACCTGGCACCCTGGAGCTGGAGGAGCAGGGCAGCCCCATCTAACCAGCCTAGAAGGCCAGTCCAACCTTTAGTCATTGTGACACTAGGTTGACATTACCAGCTACAAAGTTCATAATTAAGAACCATATAAAGTTACAAGGAAAAAATAATATGGCAATAGAATCTTAGAATGTTTGAGTAGTTTTATCATTTTGGGTTGGCCCTGTTAAAGCTGCCTTGGGTACTTGTGGCCAGTGGTCTGCCAGTTAGACACACCTGGTAGCAGGTGAACAAAGAGCAGTGACTTTTCACGGTTCCCATTGGGCAGGTGAGATGGATGATGTTGGGGACACTGGAGTCACTCATCACAGGGTCATACTAAGTAATGCCCCACTCCCACCCCGGAGCTCTGTGTTCTGGGCACCGGCTATGGGAAAGGCAACATAGGCTGGGCAGTGTGACCCAGGCTGTGAGCACAACAGTCTAGGTAGGATTACTAGCCAAAGAAGTCTGAGAAGGTAGCTGAGAAGCTAGCCTCAAACCTTGCTCTATTTGCTGAGACATGCCACCAGCTTCCTGGGTCATGGGCACAGGTGTGTGAGACCCCTTTTACTCAGTTCTCAAAGCCCCCTGTGCCATCAAGTCCCACTGGGGTGATGAGAACCCATGGGTGAGCCACTAGGCTGCCTTGTAGAAGCAACAGGCCCTTTGGTCCTCTGCTTCCTATATATCAGCAGGCTGTAGGACAGCCCACAGTCACTTGGGGCTGCTGTGGTTGGAGGCCACAGTACCCGTGATAGTGTGGTTTAGTGACAAGGCCCCAGGGAACCCCTTTGAAGTATGGTCAGTAACTGGAGAGGGCCTGGCTAGTAGCCAGTTCCCACCATCACATGACTGGCTGGGAGGAGAGCTGGGGTGGGGAGGGACATGTGGCTGTGAATCCAGGGACCTTACAAGACACCGGGTGAAGCAAGCTTATGCCGGACCCTTCCATTTTTCCACTTTTGTGCCTGCCCTCCATTTCCGGAATATTGACTCAGTTCTCTTACTGGAGACCCCTTTCTCCTCCAACTTCCCAAAGGAAAGAACTATCTTGGCCCCAGAGCTCCCTCCCTCTGTAGCCAGACAGCAGAAACCTTGTAGTCCCTTTATGTGCCTTCTTAGCCACAAGGGTGTCTCTGAGCTTTTGCTGCTCAGCACAACCCTCTTCTCTCCATGTGCCTTAGCAGCTGAGGGCTGGGTTGCCCTAACTTGAGGGTCTCAGAGACAATGTCGGCAAGGTCCCCTGGACACGGGACTGACAGCACTAGCTTTGGCCTGGTTCAGGGCAGAAGTCATGGAAGGCTCCCAGAACGCATTCCATCAGCCAGCAGAACCTGAGTGCTCCCAGACACTCCCTCACACCATAGCCTCAGGGACCTGCTCAGACCAGTGGTGCTGTCTGGACACTGGCTGTCCCCTGACTGTCTGGAGGGGCAGGGGTGTCACTGAGCCTGAGCCTGGTTCAAAGCAAAGTATGTCTCTAAGCCCAAGGTCACCCTGACCTTCTATGCCTCGGATCTTGCTCTATAGAATGAGAAAGACAACTACAGGTCTGACCATGGATGGGTGGGTGGGTGGGTGGGGAGAACGACAGAAGGAGGATGCTGAATACCCCTTGAGACCCTGCACTGTCAGGGCGGCCCCTGGTGGGCAGTCAGCTGTAAGACACAGAGATTATTTTCAGTTTGAAAGAGTCACTGTTAGAGGCATCAACATTCTTCTGCAAACCCAGGCCAGAGCCTTCTCCCAGAGTCTGATCTTTTAAGACCTTCCCAGCTGGTTCCTGCTGCAACAACCCTATGTGTACAGAAAGGACCCCCCCCCAGCCTCTCATTCCTGGAAAACTGCTTCCAGTTCCTCCTCTCAGTGATGCTTCTCAGGAGCTAAGGCCCACCATATGTCCACCGCCCTTACTCACCAAAAGACCTTGGGCCTAAACCCTAAATTCAGACATCTACCAGCCTGAAGATGGTGGGTGAAGACTTAGGAGTGGAAAGTGAGTTCCCACTGACAGACACACCACCATGGGCAGATCCAGTGCTGGGAACCTTGCCCTCAAGCATCCATGTACCCTCTTGGGCGAATGCCCCCTTCTCCCTAAGGGGCTCAATCTCCTATGAGACGCGAGCTGCTGTTACAGATAATGCCAAATGCTCAGGGGCTGGCAGAAGCTGAGGCAGGGGTGCAACATGTGACAAAGGAGAGCTGGGTGGGAGATGCTGGGGATGACTGCAGAGAGAAAGGCTATCCTGGACTATCTCAGCAGTCCCTTCCTCCTGCTTGGGTAAGTTGGGTAAGCACAACTCAGCCTCGCTGGCTACCACTGACATTTTCCCAGAAGCAGAGCTCACACTGCCCCAGTTGATCTACCCTCCAGATGCAACCCAGAGACCACTGCCCACATTTCACTCGGACATATCTGAAGCTCCCATACTCTGCCCAAGGCTCCTGGGTGACACCACTCAGGTTTCTGCTAGAGCCCTGTTCCCTTACCCATCACTGACCAGGTGTCTAAAGCACACACTGTGGGTTTCCGGGAAACAAGGATCCCAAGTTCCCCACTTTAAAAATCCCAGTGTTTGTTGACTGGACACAAACATAAGCCAGCAGCATGCTCTCCAGACTTGTGCTCTGCACGGGGAAGGGAGTTCTAGCGTTCTACCCCAAATAGACCCTCCTATGTCAACAGCTGCCTGCAGCAGGTGTGCTATGGGGCAAGAGTGGGTGCACACATGGGTACTCTGCTACATACAGCTACAGAGGTTGTATATAGTACATGTCAGAGAACACTGCCCACAGTTCATATATATGTGGTCATGTGTGCCTCACGGCCATGTGGACATATGGAAGAACCTCGAGGAGGGACCAGGTTCCTTTCCTAGTTCACATTAAAGTAGGGGCTGGTCCATCAGTTGCTATGGAGAATGAAAGTGCTGATTATACAGGAAACACGTTGACCTCTAGGAACCACATGCAGAAGGCAGCCATGTTTGTTCTCATCTCCATGACCCACCTTGGGTCAACTGACCAAGTACATGTGGAGTGTTGTGGGGACTTGAGGTCTGCCACAGGGTGGACTGAAGGACCTCACCCACATGACATGCCTGAAGGGGTTTCTGGGGCCCACCTTGTAGGATCCCAAGTGGCCAAGCCAGAGTGGCATTTATTTACTATTTAGTTTTTGAAGACAAGGCTTCACTTTGTAGCCAGGCTGTCCTTACACTCCTGGTGATCCCGTTTCAGTCTTCTGGATTATTGGTATTAGAGATGTGAGCCATCATACCTGGTGTGGCATTTTCCTGTCTCTGTGACAAAACACTCAACATAAGCCACTTAAGGAGGGATGGGTTCACTCAGCTCATGGTTCAAGGGTGTCGTCCCTCATGTCAGGGAAGGCATGGAGGCATGAGGCATCCAGTCACATTGCACACACAGTAAGGAGCCATAGAGGGATGAATTTTGGTGCTCAGCTTGCTTCCTCCTTTTTATCCAGCCTGGGACCTCAGCTCATGGGATGGTGCCCCCCACACATTCAGGATAGGTCTTCCCTCAGTGAAGCCAGTCTAGAAACTTCCACAGGCATGCCCAGAGGCTTGTCTCCTAAGTGGTTCTAGACCCCTCCAAGTTGGCAATATTAACTGTTTGGTTTCCAAGTGTTTAGAAGGGCCTAGGGGGATACCTTCTTCTTGTGGGGCAGCTTA
This sequence comes from Dicrostonyx torquatus, assembly GCA_028555095.1. Taxonomy (NCBI): domain Eukaryota; kingdom Metazoa; phylum Chordata; class Mammalia; order Rodentia; family Cricetidae; genus Dicrostonyx; species Dicrostonyx torquatus. Next base: position 1,611,466 of record JAQHUG010000157.1, read on the forward strand.
TAGCCAGGGAAGGCTGCAGGTACCCACATGGCAGCTGGCATTTGATAATACCTTGCAGTGCAACTGTTCCTACAGTAGGGCAAACTTGGAGCCATGGGCAGCCACGCCTTGGCTGAGAAAACTAAACAGGAGGTGTCCCACATGGTTGTAAGCCAGTCTTTTAGGGACAGGACCACCTTGGGCAGATTGATCCTGAACTCGGGGTTGTAGATGTGGACTTGGGCCACTCTTGGGGTTCTTGTGGTGATGGCAACATTGTCAATCAAGTCGTTTTGGTTTTTCTTTGATCATCTGTGAAGGGGTTCTAGCCTTGGGCTGCCACATACTAGTATATTAACTCAGGCATTTGTAGTGAACACCTACTAAGTGTCAGCCAATGGCCTACTGAGTGCTTGGCATCTTGGAGGGAATAGGTAGGCTCAGTCTGGACCTATGGAGACATAGAGTATAAGTGTATTGGATGGCACATCCCCACACACGGACACCCTTACTTCCTGGTCCCTGGCTCCTTGGAAGCAGGGCTTTTCTAGAGATGGGCACTCTGGACTTAGAAGTATCCTTACCAGAAAAGAGTAGAGGGAGCTAGAGGTTCAAAAACCTCAGGGAGAAGCCACAAAAACTGAGTGGGATCTGGAGGGATGTAACCATTAGCCAAGAGTCAGGAAAGAATCACAGTCAAACAAGAGGGGCCAGAAAGGGTCCAGGAACCCTCTCCTTCCAGGGAGCTGGAGACAGGGGCAGGGCTGCCCATGCCTTTGACCTCTGGATCTGGCTGGTGGAATTAGGAAGACAAACGGACATGGTGGTCACAGAAAACTGCTCAGCTGACTACAGAGGAGTTGATGCTGTGAGGTCCAAGATGGTCCTCCCCATAGAGAAGACAGGCACAGCCTGCCCAGGCATGGACGGCTGTGGTGTGAGGCATGAGGGAGGCTGCAGAGCAGGGCTCTCAGCCTGATGTCCAGGGAGGCTGAGCTCCACCTGCACGCACATAGCTAGTGCTGGCACCTGCGCAGCAAGACCTCAAAACTGTGACAGCTCCAGGTGGCCCCTCATGTCGACCAAGAAGGCAGAGATGACAGATAAGCAGTTGAGCCGTTCCTTCCCCTCAGTGAGACGGACACACACAGTGGCTGGAATTTAGTCTTGGGGTGAAAGCTGGCTACTCTTTCCTGAACAACTCTCCCTGAGCCCAATCCTGCTCCCTGGAGGCTATAGATGCTCTTTTGTGTGTTGGGAGTGGCCCATGGTGTGACAGAGGACACAGATCTATGGCTCTTCAAGGAGCCACAGTGGAAGCTGAAGCCGGGAAGGTCCCATACAACAGCTGGGCGTTACAGGGACCCAGACATCAGAAAGGCACCCTGCACTGGTGCAAATAGAGGCCTGCAGAAAGGGACTACACAGACCCTGCTGGGGGTGAATTCTGGCCAGCTGAGCCTATGTAGGTGTGGAGGCTACCATCAAGAAGCGACAGAGCAGTATCCACAGTCATGCAGATGAGTGGGAACTCCGTCTGTCCCCAGGCTTTGGCTTCAACTCCCAAGCCTATTTGCAAGCTGGGAAATAAGTTTGGTGCTTCTCAAATGCATGGGGTGTAAGCAGCATTGTAGCAGCCTGCCGTTTGATAAATTGTCTCTGGAATTTCACCTGGGGTCAACTTCATTTCCTGTTAAATCTGGTATCTGTAAACATCATTCCTTCAGGTGTGAAAATCACTTGTAAGCTAGATTTTTCTCACCTCAGGAGAAACCTCAAGTGCTGTTGGTTGCTAAGAATTGTGTGCGGGCACCGCCAGGCAGTGGCCACAGTGACTCAGCTGAATGGGTTCAAGGGAAAACTTATTTTAGACAACTCCAATGGCCAAGTAAGGGCCGTGGGCATGCTGGGAACATTCACTAGCAGTGGGGTGGGCCCGGGGGAGGTGGGTCTGCTCTCTGTCAAGGGGCATGCGATAGAAATCTAAGATCATCTTCTTGAAGCACTTGCAGGACAGGGAGTGGAAGGCTGAGAGGGGCATCCCCATTGCTCCTGTGACTTCATCTCAGGGCCTGGCTGTGCAGAAACTGGGGCACTATTAGAAAGACGTGTCTCCAGGGAGCAGCAGTGACGGCAGATGCCCTAGAAATTTCTGGATTCTGCCAATCAGGAAGAATGGGACCATGTAGGATGCGGTCAGCTCCTCTGTGGGGGGTAGGGAGGTGCTGAGGCACAGGCCAGGACTGCTCAGTCTGTGGAGATGCCAGCCAGGCCCTCATGCTGCCGGTGTGGGCAGTAGGCCCAGCTTATGGAGGCAGAGCTGTAGATTGGCACAGAGGGCCTATCTGTGGGTGGGCCAGGGGAAGGATAGCCTGGTCCAGAGAAAGGCTTGGAAACCTGCAGGTGGACAGGCTTGGAAACCTGCAGGTGGACAGGAGGGGTTCCTCATCATTTGTCACTTGCCACCAAAATGGGGATCCTCTTGGCTTTATCCACATATGATACCATCCTCTAACATCCTGCTTCCTGATTGGAGCATGATTGGTAAGACTATCTTGCTTCTGGACCACTAAGTCTCATGCCGGGTGCCACTTGAGCTTTCAGTGACGTTAACCAAGGATGCTACTGGGACTGGAGTTGTGTAATCTGTGGGAAGTGATGGAGACAGACATGGACAGCACTCCTCCTGGCTCCTGGAAGCCACTCTTTCTCTGGATGAATGGAGGCTCCAACCCTTCCCATGGAGACTGCACACACGCTCCTCAGACGCACGCTTGCTGAAGTCATTTCTCAGATGGGCCATTATGAAAACGCCCTGCCGGTGTTTACTGCAACCATCTCCTTCCTCGCTAACATGATAAGCAATACAACTTCTTCCTGATGGCAACGACCATGAGCAGAGAACTCGATTCAAATTAAATCGTCTCATTACCTTGAAATAAGTCACCCACGAGTGTTGCCTAAGCAGCATCCGGTGTGCTACCTGCCAAGCACACTTCAAGAAGATGGTTCCAAACGCACCTTGCCTTGATGACAATGACAGCCCCTCCCAGCTAAAATGAGAGAACCATGCACAGAGTAGGGAAAGGGGACCCAGACCCCAGGTGGGATGCGTCCGAGTGTCCTGAACCCACACAGGGTCCTTAGCAAGAGTCCCCCTTGCTGGCTTTGCCATCCTCACTTGTAATGTTGGTGTTAGCCGCAGCTTTAACACACTCAGGCTGGTGAGGAAACATTTATTTGAGAGGGATCAGGCACAGAGTAGGACCTGGAAGCCTGCGAGCTTGGGAGAAAGCTCCTGTACCTCCAAGAGCCTGCTGAATTCGGGGAATGTAACACACAAACATAGATATTGCCATGTGCACCCCTCCCTCATGTGGGTGTTAGCAGGACAGTCTTAGGTGTTCTATTTGGAGCACGTGGCAGGACATACCTGTATGCTAGACACAAGCTGTTCCCACAGAGGGGGCAGATGAGGGTCAGGGACCCATGAGGGAGGTACAGCAGCCTCTTTCACATTCTGGGGCTTTCAGGAACCTAGGATCCTCCCTATGGCCTGAGGTTTCCCTCCATGAGCCCAGCTGGGCATCTCCAGAAAGGCAAGTGGTTGGGTGGCCCAGCACTCCAGGAGAAGCTGATTCAAGCTAACAACTGAGGAGACGGGCTAAGTGCCAAGGAAAATGAAGACCATTTGGGTGCCATTCTCCAGGAACTACCCTGAAGGCACTCCACTCTGACCCTGCAACAGCATGGTTCTGGAGACCAAGACAGAGAAAACACTTGTGTGTTTTCTCTGGATTCCCTTCCTAGCCCTGCAAAGGCTCATAGAGATCTGAGATCTGATGCTGGATCTCTCCTAAATTCACTTTTCATTGTATGTATGCATATATGTGTACACACACACACACACACACACACACACACACACACACACACACCACCTTAGATCAGACAGCATTACCTTTCCCATTTAAAGTACTCCTTCTGCAGAACTTCAGCATTTTGGGAATAATATCCAAAATCCCCACCATGATTAAGACCCCTTGTGATCAGGCCCCTGCCCCTCTCAACTCTCAACTCCCTGTACTCCAGCCGGGCTGCCATCGCCCCTTCTGTGGGCAGGTCCCACTCATTAACCACAGTATCTTCTCATGGTATTCCTGTGGAGGTCGGAAGGCAACTTGCGGGAGGCAGTTCTCTCCTTCCACATGTGGGTCCTAGGGACCAATCAGGTTGGCAGGCTCAGTAGCAAGTGCCTTTACCTGCTGAGCTGTCTCACTGACTCCAGTTGTTTACATCGAGGGTGTCCCCCTACTTCACTCCACAGACCAGAGTTGGGGGCTAGCCATGTGAGAAGAGCCAATGCCTATTTCCTGGCCTGTTTGCATGGTCCTTTGGGGCTAGCTTTGAGACAGACAGATGGGGCAGGCCTGATCTGTCGTTCTAATTAGTGGAAGGAGGGAAAGGCACAAACAGACTTGCTTGCAGCAAAATACCAGGCAGCTGGGCTGCCCTGTGGTGATTCTAAAGAATGTTCCACACAGTATGGAGGCTGGGGTTCCAGAGCAGCCTTGGCCTGAACACTCTCCCAGTCTGGAGGCTTCCCAGGCCACAAAATCAGGTGCCATAGGGAGCAGGGTTTTCATTGGAGCCCAATTAAAAATGTATGAATGTCTGTTGGGACCCCAGATCCTAGTGAGGAGGCCCCATAGGGCTCACCCACCCTGAATGCCTTGAGAAGCCCAGGTTAGGTTCAAGTCACAAGACCAAGTCACAGCTGGCCCCATACCCACCTGCTGTTGCCCGCTCCGTTTGCTTGGGAGCACCACGACATCAGACAGTGTTCTTCCATAAGCAAGCTCTGAGGTGTGAACATGGCATTGTGTTTGCCCACATGGGGACAGGGTTGCCTCTGGCACACGTAGGCTGCCTGGCACAGGCCACAAGCCTGCACAGCCATGCTATACTAAGCTCCGTGGATGTGCCTCCAACAGAGAACTGAAAAGAACTCCATAGCAGCACTGTCATCTGGTGGGGCCACGGGAAGCATGTGGGGTTCACTGTGGGTGGAATCCCTTTAGCATGCGACTCTTATGCTCCTCCCCAGATGCTGGCGCTCAGAGAGAGGAGACCATCACCATAGCAGTGCTTACAAAAGTAGTTAGGAGTCCTAGAGGCATTTAAGATGGAGCCTGCCCTTTCTGCTGCCCTTCTTCTTTCTCTCCTTTTTAGAAACAGGGTCTCTATTAACTGACACTGGCCTCAAACTCACTATGTAGCTGAGGCTGGCCTTGAACTCCTGACCCTCCTGCCTCCACTTCCCAGGTGCTGAGATTTTAGGCATGCGTCATCACACCTGTTTTTTTGAGGTACAAGAGATTGAACTCAGAGCTTCCTGCATGTCAGACCAGCATTTTACCAACCAAGCCCCATTCCTGGTTCTACTTATTTGGGCTTTTTATTATTTATTTATTTATTTTACACAGGGCTTCATGTAGCTTGGGGCAGTCTCAAACTCACTGTATAGGGAGTCTGGCCTTGAAATCCTGACCTTTCTGCCTTCACACCCCCAGAGCTGCCACCACCTCCAGGCAGAGGAAGCACTTTAAGATCTCCGTATTCCAGATCAGCGGCTGATGGCTTTTCCTTTAAAGACCCAGTGTGACTCTGAAGCAGTCCTGCTAACATGAGAAAGCATAGGCTCTGTTTTGTTCCAATAAAGTTTTATTGACAAACATGCAGTGGACCTTGGGCTGGGTTTTCTCAGGATATGTCTTTAGTAATCTGTCAGGATGTAGGAGGGACACAAATACCACACCTATGTGATATGTCACTGCCTACAGCATAGCAGAAGCTATGAGAAGAATTCATTTTCCTCAGAAGCTGTGACATGCCTGGTACAGGTGTGCCTGGATTAATATGCCAGGGAGCCATGCGGTGAAACCAGATCACCCGTGACTTGCCCTGGAAAGGTCTGGAGGCTAAGATGGAGAGCCCTCCACACAAAGCAAAATGCCCTCTTGCCCTCCCCTAGCTTGACTCACAGTTGAGGTCTGCCTGGACTCGGCCTTCCTGAGCAATAATTATCAAGTGGTAATTAATATGCCAATTATCATAATGACTGTGTTCATGGGCTCCAAATGCTCTCAACGTAACTGACTGAGCCTCCGGTTTCCCTAAGAGAAAGTGACTTTTTTTCTTTGGTTTTATTGGAGACACAATCTCACCATATAAGCCCAATGGCCTGGAACTCACTATGTAGCTCAGGCTGGCCTCACACTTACAGCAATCCTCCTGCCTCAGTTTTCTGAGTACAGATGTGAATCACCATGATATATAGTGGCTCTTTATATACCAGGGGATCAAAAGCATGGAGAGATAGAGAACTTTGCACAAGGGAACATACCCGGAGATGGAGTCCAGCTTGAGGGGGGAGCGCAGGCAGGAGGCAGTGTCCTGTGACCTGGATGCTGTCCAGCTAGAGGGTCCTGAATGCTTACAGCTCCTCCCCCGGATGACAGAGCTGGCTCCAGCAGCACAGCTGAGAAGTGGCTGAGCTACCACATAGCATCCTGGATACTCTGATACTCTGTCAATAGATTATGTCCAAAGCCTAAAAGAAAAGCCCCAAAGGAGGTGGCACCCAGATCACATGGGCTGGCCAATGAGAGGAGAAATGGGGGCTTCACACAAAAACAAGGACACAGCTGATGTCAAGCGTGAGAGAGATTCAACCAGGGATGCCCCGGGATTCTGTCTGAATGGAGAGCCTTTCTTAGACCCACACTTCTATGTGCAGGGAACTGAACCCAGGGCTTCACACATGCTAGGCCAGTCCTTTACCATTGAGTTATATTCCCAGCCTGCACTCTGGCTCCTGCCTGGAGTGCTTTCCATGCTTGCTAACTCTAGCTGTTCAACTCGTATTCACCCCTTAAAGCCCATTTCAAACAGTCGTCATGTCTAGCTCTTTGAACATCCCTCAAGTGATGCTGGTGCCTGTAGTGATGAGGCCAAGCCTCATCCCATTCTTCCCTCACATCCACCTTCCAGAACAGTGTCTATTCCACCCCCTGGTTTACGTCCTTCTACAGACTCTGAAAAAGCTAGCCACTTGCTTTCCCACTCTCCCTTGTGGCACAAATGGCCACGGCTATAGGACATGGTTTTAGCCAATGAGATTAGAGAACAAATCTGCCGGGGTCTCTAGGAATTCTTCAATGACTTGGGGCACTGGAGAAACACAGCCTTCCCCAACATCCCTGCAAAGAATGTGTTATGGAGGTGTGATAACTGGAGTGCTAGCAGCCACTTTGCAACCATGAATAAAGAGCCAAGAGACTGGAGAGTAGCAATTGACCCATGGAACAAATATTGGTTTGGCCACTTCCAGACTGACCACTGAGGTTGCAGTCTCATCGCGTGAGATTTGTTATAGCCAAATGCTTCCTAGTGGACACAGACTGATATATGTGGCCAGGATCAAACAGGCAGGAAGAAGGATGGGCTGTGTCTGGCCCTCCAGGAAGATCTGATCACAGCCCCTTGTATTTCATGGACAGTACAAGAGCCTAAAGACAACCGTCTTTCCCGGGCTTAGCTGCTCTGAGAGCTTTACAAGTTCTCTGAGTGTTCCAGATTCCTGCGCAGCCCAGCTAAACTGCCTTGCATACAGATGGTTGGGAATAAGGCCAACTAGAGTGATGGCATCTTTAGGAAGATAATGTTAGCGGTAAGTGATAGACAGATAGGATCCTAGCCACAGTGTGGTCAGGGGAAGTCAAGGCAGGGCCTAGGCCTGAGGGCTGGCAGCTATGTGAGGATCTGAACCTGTCATATAGTTCTCTCCAAACTGATGGCTGCTCAGCCACATTGGGGTCCTGTACCATGCCCTGAGGAACCTCCAGGACTCAACCTGTCCAGCCAGTTACCAACTTCCTTCTCTGCCCCCAGTATATGGCCATTAGCCCTTGCTGTCTGAGTATCCCGAGGGCTGGGTGGCCACCAACTCCGGTTGGTTATTCAGACAGTTGCCTGCTCAAATAAAATTCCACATCCCTCCTGACTTCTGATGACATTTACAGTCCTGACTTGGAGACCGCACACTTGGCCCTACAAGGTAACAGTGAGCCTGGCTTCTTGAGTGGTCTCTGTCTAAGGAAGGTCACTGTTTGTGAGACATGTGCCTTAAGGCTGTCAGAGAAATGATGGCCAATGGTCACCCACAGCCTGACCCATCAGGTCTTTCTCGGGCTCTTCCAGTAGTCTGTCCCCTGTGCTGGCCAGGCTCTCACAGACTGGGTACCACATCCTCCCAATATTCTCGCTGCTGGCTTACAGCTCTAGGGACACACCCCTTCCTCAGGTATCTGGATACTCTGTCAGTACTTAAGGCATCTGCTCCCAAGATCGCAGGTCCTGCCATGGTACACTGCTCAGTCTGGACCCCATGATCATGCTACTGGACCTCGGCAAGAGACACACAGAGAAAGGTCTAGGAAAGTAGGGGGTGGCACAGGCAGCTGCCAGTCAAGAAAGCTGTGCCAAGGGAGCCAGTGTTCCTGGTGAAGACACGTGACCAGTGCCTGAGGATGGACAGTGTCCCCCAATTCATGTCTACCCAGAATTGCAGTGTGTGACCTGCCTGGTAACAGTTTTTGCAGATACCATTAAGATGTTATGGGCTTAGGGCTGGAGAGATGGCTCATCATTTAAGAGCTATTTTAGCACCCACAACTCACAGCCATCGAAATTCCAGTTCCAGAGGATCTGATGCCCTCTTCTGGCCTCAGTAGGTACTGCATGCACATGGTTCACATACATAAATGTGGGTAAATACATACAAATAAATAAGTCTTAAAATAAAAAGATGTTATGGGATAGTGAGATGATCTATCAGGTAAAGAGACTTGTCTCTATGCCTAGTAACCTGAGTTAAATAACTGGGACCTACATGGTAGAAGAAGGGGACCAACTCCCACAGGTTGTTCTCTGACCTCCATGGGTACATGCATGCACACAGAGGGCACCCTAAATCCATTGAGAGTGTTCTTATAGCAGACAGAAGGGAACAGAAAAGTCCTGAGGACAGAAGGGTGCAGTCATAAGTCACTGGCATGGAACCGCCCAAAGAGAAAGAAGACCTGAGTGACTCCCCTTCAGGGTCTGCAAAGGAAACAGTCTGGAGCCCACATGGATTTAGGGTTCATTCTCCCAGCTGTGGAATACCATAATCCCCCTCTTTAATCTGCCTATCCACGGTACTCGTTTCCACAGCCCCCAAGTCCCACAAGGCTGTGCCCAGGATGCTGAGTACACAGAACAGACACTGTGCCCTGGGTCTGCTTTTCACCCAGCTAGAGAGGGCCTATTGCATAGAACACAACATCTCAAGAGAAGAAGAGCAGTGGGGAGCCACGGACCACGAGGGTCTAGGCCATGCTGAGCAATGGCGGAGCAGGTTTTCAGAGGTTTCTCAAACCAAATATGCCATTTTTCCTTAAAATGTCCATGACCATGGGCAAGCAGAGGTTCCAGTTTGCTCCTAGCCATGAGACCAGTTGTGAAGCCTGAGCCTTTATCCTTGCAGATGGGCCAGCATCGCTGGGCACACGCTCACATACATGATCCAGGAGAGGAAGAGGAAGAAGGAATGACAGATCTACAGTGAGCCCCACCTCCCAGGAGGATATTGAAAGGACAGGGAACAATGACATGGAGGGGGATGCTGTATGCTGTGTGCCCTCACTCATGACTGGGATCAGGACTCATCTTGCAGGAGGGAGAAACTGAGGCATAGAAAGTAGGAGAATGTGTGTGTATGGTGGATCAACTAGAGAAGAACAAAGTTGAGAGGGCTGGGCATCCTGTGGGTCATGCCCTCCCAGGACACCTCTGAGGGGGCATCTCCATGCTGATTACAGCCTTCTAGATAGCTTTCTGTCCAGGCTCACATGTGGGTCAGGAACTGACAGAGATGTCTGCTGTCCTTTGGCCCTCCCTTCCTCCTCTACCTTTTCTCTGCTCATCCCTTCTAGAAAGATTTGCAATGGTATCTCCATGTAATCTGGCAACCCACCTTCTGCCTCCCCATTCTCCCCATATGCAGCTCCTCTTCTCAGCTCTCCCCCACTGTCCATGTCCCTCATGGATGGTGTGTCTTCCTGCCTATATAAATGTCCTTTGCAAGTCTCCAACACAGACAGTATGAGCTCCCTACAGCTGCTGTGACAGACAAATACATGCTTGGTAGCTGCAATCAGCAGAAGCCTGCTTCATCTCAGAGCTCAAGGCTGAGAGGGTGTTCCCAGTTGTCACTGGAAGGGATCAAGGCAACACAGGCCACACTTTCTAAGGAGGTTCTGGGTGAGGGTCTGTTGGCCTTCTCTAGCTTTTAGCAGCTCCAGATGTCACTAGAGTTACAGTTGCATCTCCCTACTTCTTGCCTCTGTGGTCACAGGGCCTTCTCTAGCTCTGTCCTCTTAGACGGAGACATGAGATGGCACCTAGGCATTTCCTAGGAATGCCAGGATGATCCCTTATAGCAATGGCCTTAGCATTGCCAGATCTGCCAAGCCCTCTTTTTGCCTTAGAAGTTGACAGAATTTTGACATCTTTGGAGACCACTGTTCAGCTGACCATTTGTGCATGCCATGTGGTATATAGCTATGCACAAGTGCATGCATTTAAGTGTTTTAATATTTATATGTTTATGTGTTTTCCTGCTTGTCTGGATGTATATCACATATATGCAAGCATTTTTGGAGGCCATAAGAGGGTGTCTGATCCCTTGGAAATGAAGATACAGGCATTGTGAGCTACCTTATAAGGGTTCTGAGGATTGAACCCGGATCCTCTGCAAGAACAGCAAGTGCTGTTAGCTTCTGAGCCATCTCTCCAGTTCCAGTAAGTAAATTTTCAGATGGATGGATGGATGGATGGATGGATGGATGACTAGATAGGTTAATGATGAATGAACAGCCTTCCAGTGGATGGATGGATGGACAGAGGATAAATGAGTGGGTTGACAGGTGGATGGACAAATGAATGGATGGATTGATGAATGAAAAGATGGCTAAGTCTCTCAGGCATCTGTTCTCTTTTCACAGACGTGACCCCTCCTCTAGGGTTGTCCCTGCCTCATTAACCGAACCACTCACTGCACTTAAAAAATGAGAAACGCCCCCAGAATCACAAACCATGAATGTTTAAGACTCACTTCTGCTGAGATAGGCTGGCTCCTATATGTCACTCTTCTCATGCTAGGACACAAACCACAGTGATGGGAAGGGAGCCGGTCCACCACTCACCCCAGAGGGCTGGAGACAGAGCGCCAAGAAGGGTACATGAATGTCCCACCCAGCCTTCCAGTGTGCTGAGGTTCCAGCCTGTCCCTGAAACTGCTGTGGCCCTTCTATCCCATCCATGTCTTCATCCAAGGAACAAAGGGTCCATCTATCCCTCTCTGCTCTAGAACTAGAGAGGGTTGAGCAAGGCCCTGAGTTCCTGAAGCTGATGAACACGAAGGACTCGTGTAGAAAGATGCAGCCAAAGCTGTGTCCATTCCTGTCCCTCAATCTTTCCCAGTCCCAGACTAACACCTGGCTTCAGTCCTAGCCAAAGTGCCTGGCAGGGCCAGAGGGATTCACACTTTTGAGTCCTCCCAAGAGGACATGCTCTAAGTCTACCTAATTCTCTTTTCTCCTGTCCCAGGTACCCACCTAGAACATAGCCCTGCTTTCCCCTTGCTTGGCCTTTTAGTTTAGCACTGAGTCCTGCTCATCCACAAACATTGTGCCTTCTTAGGGCCAAGTCCAGGCCAGGGAATCCGGAGCACAAGAGTGCCATCTGCTCTGCCAGGCTTCTGGCCACCACGACTGCCTCAGTTTTGACCTTGGTTAGCAGAGTCAGGTTTCAACCAGCATGTGTCCTGAAGAGTTAAGCGCTGCTGAGCTGACTGGTTGCCAAGGAGTATGGACAGCCTGGCTACCGAGCCCAAATTTCCCAAGAGGAAGTCTCAGAGACAGTAGCGGGCTCTCATGGCTGAGCCCTCCTGCACACCTGACCATGTTGTGCTGCCTTCTAACTGACAGTGAAGCCAGGTGCTTGCTGTTGCCTTTGAGGAAGTAGGGCAGTGGAGCTGTGTGGGGCTGAGCCAGCGGACTCTCCTTTGACGGCCCTGAACCCTTTGCATGGTGTGATGCTTGGCACTAGGTACCTAATCTTTTCCTACTCAGGCCACACTGTTCCTTACCCTCCTCATAGGAAGATTTAGTAAGAGCCAACAGGGTGCACAGTTCTTTCTAGAAAGAAGCCTCAGCACTGTGCCCCCACCTGAGTATCTTTCCTACCTACCCACCTAACTACTTATCAGTGCATCCATCCACCAATTCATCCATGCACCCATCCACCCAGCCACCCACTCATCCATCTATCCACCAGATCATCCACCCATCCACTCACCCATCCATCCATCTATCCACAAATCCATCCATCCAAACATCCATCATTTCAGTTATCTATCCATCCATCATCCATACACCCATCCATCATCCACCCACCCATTCATCATCCAGTTATCCACCGATTTATCATCCAGTTATCCATCCACCCATTCATTCATCACCACCCACCCATCAACCGTTTATCCATCCTCCATCTATCCAGTTATCCATACATACAACCGTCCATCACCCATTTGCCCATCATCCACCATCTAACATACATCCATTTAATATCTGTCTGTGTCTGTTCGTCTGTCTTTATGATCCATTTAACAGCCATTCACCCATCCATCTACCCATTCCTTTATCATCCATCATCCATCTAACATTTGTTGATTCATCATCAACCTGCCTGACATCCAAAATTCATGATCCATCTATCCATCATCCATCCATCACTCTAATACATATCCGTCTACCTACCCACCAATCCATCTTCATTCTTCCATCTATGAAGCCAGTCATCTATTAATCCCTTTCTTTCACACTTTTCTTTTTCTTTTTTTTTTTTTGGTTTTTCGAGACAGGGTTTCTCTGTAGCTTTGGAGCCTGCGCTGGAACTAGCTCTTGCAGACCAGGTTGGTCTCGAACTCACAAAGATCCGCCTGCCTCTGATTCCCGAGTGCTGGGATTAAAGGCGTGCGCCACCACCGCCCGGCCTTCTTTCACACTTTTCTAAGGTTGAACATTTGCCAGTCCCTACCCCAGGTGGTATGGGAAGGAGACAAGTCGAGCTGGCATGGATACAGGGTGGGGATACAAGCGAATGCAGATCAGCCACTTGGCTGCTGTACTTAACCCAGGCAATGGTGAATCAGGTGGGTCCCATTCTCTCTGCTCCTGAGTTAGGTACCAAAGGCTGCTATTGCCTAGAAGAGGACAAAACACCTGCATTTTGCCAAAGGTGGAGATCAGTATGGACATTTGCTGAGAGCCTGTTGTGTGCCCACCTCATCCTGCATAGACACGCAGGCCTGGCTACCTCATCCTCTCACTGCCTGGCACCTGGATGGGTTGCACATGCCTGGACACCAGCTCAAGAGAATTCCTGCTCACTTTGGCTGTTCTGAAGATAACTCTGTGGCCCTGAAATCTAGTCCTGATAGATCTGCCTCATGGTTAAAAGTTGCAGATGTTTATGGTGACAACTGGCCTTGTCCACTTACAACTGTATCACATGTTCATTCATGATGCTGTTGCTTAAGTCCATTCATGCCAGCATTTCCCTGGTGCGTGTGTGTGTGTGTGGTGGGGAGCTTTGCTGTGGGGCACATGTGAGTTCAGAGGAAAACCTCCATGTCAGTCAGTCTTCGCCTTTCTTTCTGTCTGAGAGAGGATCGCTAACGTTCTACCATGTAGCAGGCTGGCAGACCTGTGTGTGTCTAGGAATCCTGTCTCTCTCTTTCATATCACCACAGAAGTGTTAGGGTTACAGATGCTTGCCTCTGTATCCAGTTTTACTTGGGTTATCATCCTTGCATGGCAAGTGCCTTATACCTGCTGAGCCATCTCTGCGGCATGGAGACCATTTGACATGCCCGTTAATGGCAAACAACAGCCACTCGCAGTGAGCACTGACCATGAGCACTCATAGAGACCCTCAGTGATATTCAATTACAGTGAACACTGGCCAGTAGTTACGGTAACTTCTGGTCAAATATCCAAAAAGTGAAAATGGGAAAAGAACATGAGGAGAGTATAACCATTGACAGGTCGGGAAACTGAGGCCCACACAGGGAGTCCGTGTCAGGATAAGGAAGAGAGTCCTGGGGTCGGAACTCCCGGACTGGGCCCTATCAGGTTTGTAGATCACCCCTTCTGAAGAACTTTTGAGTTACTCAGTTCCTGAATCGAAGGCCTATCATGGTGGAGCTGGGGAAGGAGGGACACGGTGCTGACCGGGGGCGAGCTGCAGCATGCCAGCTTGCCAGGCCTGGCTGTAGGCATGTTTCCTCAGCTCCAGGAGCAGTAAACACACCAGCAGTTTGAGACTGGAGGGGCAGAGCTCTCACACTATGGAAATGGGTAAATGCTACAGTTAAGGACAGCTGTAAGAAAGGGAGACAGGGGCCCCATACAGCACGGGCTTAGCAGGCAGAGGATGCCTTTGGTAGCTGTGACCATGGAAAATTCCAGGGACGATGGGGTCAACACCCTTATTTTGCTGCTAGTGTAGATAAGGGAGGTGGGGAGACAGAAGCTCATGGTGGCGCTTTGGTCTGCCTCTCCACATAACCCGAGGGCCAGGGGCAGTTCTGCGGGGTGTGGCCTAGAGGTATGCCTGAATGCCAGCCTTCCCTAGCAACTGCTCGGAGGCTTCTCCATCGCCCCACCCATCTGCCTGCTCTCCCCCATCAGGACACCCACTCGCCACCTGGGAAAAGTGCTAAATGTGGCCTGAGAGTGTTGAGCCAGGCACCTCCCTGTGGGGACGGATGCCAGGATGGAATCTGTCCTGGACGGAAGTGCATGCCTGTCCCGCCTGATCCCACGGTGCCATTGAGCAATCCTCCAGTGAACACCTAGGCTTCTTTCTCTGCTCCAGGCCCCAGTGGGACACACTCAGGAGCTATAGGGGAAAGCCCGAACCCAGAAGTCAGTGGTTCCAAGCCCTATAAAGAGTGGTTTTGAGCTTGGTCCTTAGTCCAGGCACCGGGAGCTTGCCTTCTTTCCCCAAGAAGCCATTCTGCTGTTTCAGAGCCCTAAGCTGGACTCCAGTAGAGCCCCATCCCTTCCATCACCTTATGTGCTCTGAGGAAGGAAACCCAAAATTAGGTCCTCAACACCAGGAAGGGCTGGGGGTCACAATGGTTTATCGCCATCAACTTGCTGGGATTCAGAATTTCCTAAGAAACACACCTTGGGTATGTCTATGAGGGAGTTTCCAGAAAGTTCTTTGTTATTGCTTGTTTACTTTTTTTTTTTTTTCTGGCAGGGCCTCTCTCTGTAGCCCAGCAGCCCTCCAACTCTCTCTGTAGCTGAGGATGACCTTAAACTCCTGATCCTCCTGTTTCCACCTCCTGAGCACCAGGGTTACAGGTAAGAGCTACATCATCCAATGTACACAGTGCTGAGGATGGAACCCATAGCTTGCTGAGAGGAAGGCAAGCAATCCATCGACTCTCTAGCCCCCTCTAGAGAGGCTTAACTGAGAAGTCCCTCCCTGAATGTGGGCAGCACTACCCAATGGGCTGGGGTCCCTGACTGAATAAAAAGAAAAACAGCAGCCAAGCATGGGCATCCCCATCTCTGTTTCCTGGTTGGTGCCAGGGACAAAGCTGTTCCTGCAGCTGTGCCTCCCCTGCCAAAACAGACAGCATTCCTGTGCACCAAGAGATGGAACAGACCGCCCCTCCCTTAATTTTCTTTGTTAGGTGTTAAGTCCCAGTAGCCAGAAAAGTAATGAATGCTGGGATGTTGGCTGCAGTGAGGCCAGACGATGCTAACGCCAAACTGCCAGGTCCTGGAGAGGGAGGAGCTGGGCCAGACCCTGGCCATCCCAAGGGGCTCATATGCCAGGGTGACCCAGGACTAAGTGCTCAGTGTTCAGCTTTCAGTGTACACGGGGGCTCTGATTCTTGATGCCCTGTGATGGAGGCAGAAGGGCAGAACCTGAGTCAGGGGACTGAGTGATCCTGGCAGGGTCACAGGGCTGGTGAGTGGTGAGGCTGGGGATAAACATGGTCCCCCAAGTAATTAGTCTGGGTTCATGGCTTCCTTCTCCCCAGCCACACAGTCACTTCTGTGCATGACTCAGCTGCATGTGGCATCCCGGGGATGCCTATCATTCCTGCCCATCACCTAGCCATCTCTGTGCTCGCTCCAGAACAAAACACATAGTCCTTCTGGGATGGCCAGTTTTCATTATCAACTTGACACAAAGCTATGGTTACTTGGGAAGAGGGAACCTCAACTGAAGAACTGTCTCCATCAGATTGACCAGTAGGTAAGTCTGTGTTGATTAATAATTGATATGGAAGGGCACAGACCACCGTGGGAACTGCCACCCTGGAAAGGTGGGTCTGCCCGGGTTGTATACAAAGCAAGTTGAGCAAGCCATGAATAGCAAACCAATAAGCAGCATTCCTCCATAGCCCCTGCTTCAGTTCCTGCCTCCAGGTTCCTGCCCTGAGTTTTATCATGGATGGACTAAAGTATAGTACCTTATAAACCCTTTATAGAGGACCACGAGTTCTGTTTCGGCAGGATGTTTATTCATAGCAACAGAAACAAAACTAGAACACATCCATGTTCTTTGGGTCCTGATACATGCCTAGCAGGAGAGTTCGAGAAACCAGCTTTGTCTCTGTTTATGATCTCTGGTGGGAAGCAAGCCAGGAGCATGACTTCCTTCCATTGCTCTGCCTGGCATTTACTAAAAAGAACCTACATTCCACCCAGGCTGTGCCTGGAGGGCAGCCCCATGCAGAAGCTTCTGTGAACACTGGCACTGTCCAGTCTGTTCACAGAGGCTCCTAGCAACACTTCTCTGAAGTGTCAGAAGCTCACCCTGCCATGAAACGAACAGCCCCTAGACAGTGACAAAGTGACTATCTAGACAATTTCTGCAGGTGGCTAGGGAACTGGGGGGTCCTCTAGAACAAGGATGGAATAAACTGGAGTGGTGAAGGGCAGAATAATTCTAAGTGATACATAGGAAATGCAGAAAGATGTGTATGAGAGAGGGAGGGAGGGACAGAAGGAAGAAAGGAGGGAGGAAGAGAGAGAGAGAGAGAGGGGGGGGGGAGAGAGAGAGAGAGAGAGAGAGAGAGAGAGAGAGAGAGAGAGAGACGCTCCTAGGTTGCTGAGTCTGAGGGAGCTCAGGGGCAGTAAACACAATGGTTGAGAGGTCAGGCTAAGGTCCGCATGCCAAGGCAACAAGATGTTAAGGAGACAAAGAAACCCTGACATTCCTACAAACTTCCAGAGAGAACAGAGGGGCAGAGACAGTGGAATGAAGATCGGAGAGCATCATTCTCACATCATGAAGAGAGTCTGTTCCACTTCAGAGGACAAATGACTCTGAGCCCAGAATTTTAAAGCTAGAGACTGCACACAGAGCGCTTACACTTCAGGTCTGTTTTGTTAAAGGATTTTGAGGATGCGGCCATCAGTACCAGGGCAATGCCCGAGGAACTACTCACTCATTTCATAAGTTAATGAGGGGAGAAACTGCAAACTGCTACTGCTGAGCACTGAGCACTGGAGTCCAGATAGGAGTGAATGTCAAAGAGTCTTTTAGGAATAGCACACATTCTTAGGATGTGTCACAGGCAAGAGGGATGTTTAGTGGCTTGCTAACCAATCCTTCTGCTACAAAAATAAAAATAAAGGCAACTAGAATGTCCATGAAAAACAAAACAGAACAAAAACTCATGCAGAAAATCACGGTCCTTGTATGATACTTAAATGTGGGCTGACTTTGAACAACTGAGAGAAGGAAGGAAGAGAGCCTGTTGGGCTGTGGTTCTGGGAAGACCCTTCTCCTGTCTGTAGGAGGAACTGGAATTTGAGCCCCATTTCTGGTGTGGATGCAAACATCCATGTTGTTCCAATTAGCATTTTCCACTGGTTTTGAACTATTTAGTTGGACTGATAAAAACTAAAAGATTTAAATATGATAAAAACAAAAAATATCGTATTAATGAAATATAAGTAGTAATGCAGAGGAAAGTATCCCATGTTTACGGTTAGGGCTGTGGTTTTTGTAGGTGACTTTTGTGTTTCCTGTGATTTCTAGTTGTCCCTTCTTCCTCCCTCCTCTTTCTTTCTTCCCCTTCCCACTCCCTCCCTTCCTTCCTTTTGCTGTAGTTATGGTCATAGTTGAATTGTGTCTATGTCTAAAAAGTATTAAGTGAAGAAAGAATGGGGGTGTTATCTGAAAGCAGACAATTAGGAGAAATAGCAACACCTATTCAGACTTGTGGGCAGGCAGAACTATGAGGCCAGGTTCTCTCCAGCAGAGTCAAGGCGGTTTCACGTTGAAATGAAGAAATAAGATGGGGCTATAGTAAAGTTGGGGGAACCATGAATGGAATTAGGGCGGAAAGTCAACCAAATGGCTGGATGGGCAACAGGGCCATGCAGACGGGGCTGGGGAGGGAAGGGCTGCTTTCCAGTCCTAGTTCTGTCTCTGTGGTTGGCCCAAATGGACTGGCTTGGGGTTTCTGAAGGGAGGAATCTGAGTCCATAGAGAATGGAGGACAGGAAGGGTCCCCAGGATGCCAGAAGGTGGAAAGGTTACAAAAAGTTGGGCAACATGGTAAGGGTGGGGAGGAAACAGGATCTTCTCAACTATTGTTATAAACCGAGTGAGGGAAAGAGGCGGGAGAGGAGCACCCAGGCCTTCTAGGTTGTCCATCAGGATGGAGACCACAGAGAACTAAAGTTTGGAGGGGAGAACATGAAAGATGCAGACTGAGGTGTACTTCCTGGGGAAAGGACACATCCACATGGAGACCTGACATCTTCATATGTATCACACTGGGAGAATGAGAGAAGAGCCAGCAAGATGATGGTGCCAACCTTCCCTTCATTGGTGCCTGCAGGGCTCCCATCCCCCTCAGTTGCAAAAATTTGCCAAAACACCAAACCCCGTCAGAAAAACACAAAGAGAGAAACACAGGACATCAAGCATGAACCCACAGCCAGAGGAGCTGGCTTGGATGGGTGGAGTGCTTACTGCGCACTCGGGAGGACTTGAGTTCAGATTCCCAGCACCCGTGGACAAGCTGGGAGTGGCAGTGCATAACTCCAGCACTGGGAAGCAGAGCCCAGGCGCTCACTAGCTAGCCAGGCTAGCTGAATCACAGAGCTCCGGTCTCAGTGAGAGACTGAGCCTCAAGAAAAGAAGATGGAGAGTGACTGAGGAAGACACTCAATGTCAACATCACTCAGGCACACAGTCTCTTTTGTAGTCCCAAACTACGTCCCTAAACAGCAGCTATGCAAGCTCCACTATTAGCCACTAGAGCTGGTCGTCAGCTGAGCAGACTGAGGATGCTTCCTTCCGCATCTGCCCTGTACACGCTCGGTCTTGGCTCTCTCCTCTTCGAGTCAGTCAACAACAAATACATAATGGTGGAAGAAGAATGAGGCAATCACTGTTTTTTACCATTTACTTCTTACTAAGGGCAGTGTTCTAGACACAAAGTGGGGGGTTTCAAAGGAAAGTCAGCCACTCACAGGCATCACTTACAGCTCATAGCCCTCTGGGTATATGTAGTACATGCGTCTTGGTGTTGCAAGCATGCAACATATCTTCTCATTCATTCTTAACACGAACACAACGGGAGATGGAACAGGTTGGGTGTTTCTGTCTTGCAGACAGCAACTCTGAAGGCTCAGAGAGGAGAGTTGAGTGTTTAAGGTCACACAGTGATTCAACTGGAGAGAGAATATTGGGCTCTTTATTTCTTCAGGAGCTTTGAAAAGGCTTTGTGGAGAAATGGAAGATGGCTTACTCAATACAACCACAAGGACCTGAGTCCAGATCCCCAATATTCATACATAGCCAGGTGTGGTAACACATGCCTGTAATCCCTGCGCTGGGAGATGAACCCACAAGGCTTGCTGTGGCCATCCAATAGCTATTGGCCATCCAATAGCTGAACTGGTAAATACTGGATTTGTGAGAGATTCTGTTGCAAAAAATAAGGAGGTGGGGGCCGGAGGAATGGTTCAGCCATCAAGACAGTGGTTCTCAATCTGTGGGTTGCATATCAAATACCCTGCATAGCTGATATTTACACCATGATTCATAATAGTAGCAAAATTACGGTTATGAAGTAGCAACTAAAATAATTTTATAGCAGGGGTCACTGCACCATGAGGAACTGTATTAAAGGGTCACAGCATTAGGAAGGTTGAGAGTCAAAGTGTCAGAAGCATGTGCTATTTTTGCAAAGGACCAGGATTCAGGTTCCAGCCCCCAAGTTGGGTGGTTCACAACCGCCTGTAATTCCAGCTCCAGGGCACCTGACGCCCTCTTCTGACCTCTGAGGGCACTTACACACATGTGCATACCTACACATTCAGATACTCCCACACACATGCAGAAAGGGAAATAAATAATCTCAGGACTAGAGAGATGGCTCCAAGGTTAAGAACACTTGTTTTCAAGGGACCCAGTGAGTCCCTTGACTTCAACACGCATGAGTGTGTACACAAAGCACACCTCTCCCTCCACATAGAGACTTCTTATAGTATCATACAGACAAAGTCCTTCTCTAGAAAGAGCCTCAGGAATCCAGTGAGGGAGGTTCAGTCTGAGAAGAACTTGAGCTGGGTTGAATGGAGGGAGAAGGGACCTGTTCTTCGCATCGTATCATCTCCTAAACACTTTGAATCTTTTACCAAGTGTGTCTTTTCTATTACCAATTCAAAAACATCCAAATGATACTTGAAAGCCATGAAAATAAGTAACTATGGGTAGCAGGCAGTCACCTGTTGAAGAGGTGCAATCCGCTGCTCTCCTAGATCAGTCTCCAGAAGGAAATTGGTTTTCTCAAGGAGGAGTGGTAATGGAAGTGGCTTGCCCTGGCATGCGGTCTTGAAGGTGTTCCTTTTAAGCAGGTTGTAGCTATGTAGTAGGGACCGTGAGGACTTTGCTGCCATCCAGTACCAGGTCTGGTGCCCGCCTGCTGCCTTACTAGCTCCTCCCCGGAAAACCTCAGAGAGGGTGGAGAGTGGGTCCACCTTGCTCTCCCTCACCCATACCCAGGGCTACGTTCATTCTGATGTCACCTCAGATCCACCTCCTGCTCTGTCCCCACCTCTACCAGTGCACACAACTAGGTCTCAGCCCAGACAACAGGGCAATCTCCTCACTGGTCTCCATTCATTCCTCTGCTTGTCTTGTATTGGTCAAGTCACACAGGCTCCAGTATCTCCCCACTAAATGTGCTGATGACCCCCTAAATCCTGGGGCTCCTAGGCCATCATCTTCTGTGCATTCCTTGTTCCTCGCCATCTTGTGTTCTCTACCTACCTCAATGTTTTTGCAGTTTCTGAGTCTTGTCTGGATGGCTGGCTCCTTCTCAGACTCTGGGAGTCACCTCAAGTGTGTCCTCAGGGACATTTGCTCTGGCCTCACACAGCTTGCTCTGGGGCTCAAGGTCTGCCAGTCTGCACAGTGGCACTGACTGACAGCTGGGGCAACTCCCTGGTGTGCTGAGTGAATTCATTGTTTGTCTTCACAAAAAGACTACCGTTTATAGTAGATCTAAGATTGTTTCTCTTGTTGACCTCAAAATCTTCTTGTTTGTGTGTGTGTGTGCATTTATATGTGCATGTATGCATGTATATGCATGTTTATGTGTATGGATAACTGTATGTATGGGTGAATATGTATGTGTGTATGTATATGTGGAGGTTCAAAGTTGACATTGGATGCCTTCTTCAATTACTTTATTTATGGGGACAGGGTCTCTTGATGAGCCCAGAGTCCTCCAGCTCCAGCCAATGTATGAGCCATCTTGTGTAGGAAATCCCATCTCTGCTCCTGAGTGTTAGGATTACAGGCAACCCTGGTGCCTTTGATCTCGGGATCAGAACTCCAGTCCTCACACTGCATGGCAAGTGCTTTATCCACTGAGCCATCAACCCACATATGGCCTCACAATCTTTAACTCTCAGAATAAACAAGTCTTGGTAGCTGCTGGTTAAACAGATGGAAGATGAATAGGGTCGATGGGAAGGATGAGTATGGGTTGGTGAATGAATGATGATTAGTTATGGCTGGGTAGATAGATGGACTGATGAAGGGATGGGAGGATGGAGTCAACGGATGAATGAATGGGTGAGTTGATGGATGGGTAGATAGAGGGATAGATGGGAAGATGGGTGGATGGATGATGGATGGGGAAATGGCGGGATGGTCAGATGGATGCATAGGTAGAATGGATGGGTGGGTGGACTCATGAATGGGTGCACAGGTGGAAGAATATGATGACTGAGTGGACAGTTAGATAGACGGATGGGAGAGAGGAAGGGTGAGTAGATGTAGAGATAGATGGATAAACAGAAGATGAATGAATGGATGGACGGATGGACACAGGGTTATATAGATGAATGGATAATGGATAGATGAACAAACAGGTCATTAGATTGATGGACAGCTGGGTGAGTAGATAAATAGCTGCATGGATAGTAAAATAGACAAATAGATGTGTGTATGTATGTATGTACAGATGAATACATGAGTGGATGGGTGGTAGGAAAAATGGGTGGATGAATGGAACTTGTTCAATGTATAACAACCCTGAGGTTCCTCTGTCCAGCCAGGTATCTCCTCCTGGTGTCCTATGCTGATGAGGCAGAGACATGATTAATGAGGAATGAGGACTTGCAGCTGCCACCTTGTGTTGAGATGTGTTTTTAACACTGACCTCGGATACCTACAAAGTCCTACACACTGGTGACCCCAGGACCTCGGTTGTCTGACTCTGACTACCATGTCTATTTCTAAATCCCTCTCATCTAAATCTTCCACCAACAGGGGGAAGAGAAGCATAAGGCAGGAATCAGTCAGAGCAACCGGACACATGTGCTAATGCCTGGGCTTGTTTTACTCGTTCATCTCTTCAGCGCTGAACCTCTGGGCGAACATGACACATGAAGGGGTGGGAAGGGGAGATGGCTTTCGACTGATTTGGAAAATGTCTCTGTTGAGCCTTCCTTCCTATCCCATTTTCTTTAATTACATTAGCATCTGCAGCCACGCGGCCTCATCTGTTGGTGCTTGCACAGTCCACAGCCGCACCACACAGAACGGCTAATTGGCCAGTGGGGCGGGACAGTGGCTGGGTTTCTGTTGTGCTTTTGGTCTTTCCTAATGAGCTGATGTATGCTCTGTACTGCAGCTGCCCACCTCCCCAGACGGTTTCTGCCTGTTCAGTCAAATGAGTGATGGCTAGCCTGTCCTTCTAATGCCCCCACCCACCACGGTCATGTAGCTGTTGGGGTTTTCTGGCATGGGAGGTCATTTTGCCTCTCTGCCCACAAACTCCTGGTTCTACCTGCCTTGCAGGTCTCCTTGTGGTCAAAGCCAGCTCCCTTCCTATTGCCTGCATCTGTATGAGCATGCTCAATGATCTTTTGTCAGCCACAGAAGCAGGGTTTCTCTTTCCAGTGGCGCTCTGGGCAGCAAGGACTCTATCTTTACCAAGACTTCTCCTCACAAGCCCATTTACCCCAGGGCCATTATGAGCAGAAACATCTTGACCTCCAGTGGTCCCAACCTCACACAAGGCTTAAGTGCTTCTAGACTGGGGACTCGCCCTATCACTTGGCCTCTAATTCAGTTTCCATATTTTTCTACTACTCTGAGTGACCTTGCTTTCCCAGGCTGCTGAAGGTATAACCAAGGCATGGTGGCTGGTGCTGGTGAGGTGACAGATGAATGGTGCAGATTTCACTCTTATTTCTTTTATTTAAAATGGCAGGTCAGGGGAGGCCCACAGCTTGTCCAACCCAACTGTTAATCTAGAATCTTCTGCCCTTGGCTCAGAAGCTGCTAGCTGGTCCCAGTTTGGCACTAATATCCATGGTTGCATCGCTATGTGAACCCCATGTGGCTTTGTTGAGATGACCTGTGCCTGTTCCTGATGGAAGTTTTGTGATATGTCCTCTCTGATTTCCATATCAGGTGCCAGCACTGCTCTGTGGGGAGGTGGCTGACTAAGGAGCAGAGTATGCCTACACAGCCACCCCCATGGATGTGTACACAGCAAGAACACCTGTCCATGGCTCTGTGGCCCAGGCATGCTCCATCAGTGGCCCAACCCAAAAGTGGTTACTGCTTGGAGCCTTCACTCTTAGGGTTCCCACCCCCAACAGGGCCCATTTCTCCCTGCCTGAACAGGCCTTCACATAGCCATGGTGACAGTCTTCCTCAGCTCTCTACTGGCTCTGCCCTGGGCCTTCTTTGTCAGATGGACATATGGGCCATTGCTGCTGACTGTGGCTACCTGTTAAGGATCCATACTGGCCAGGTTTCCCAGAAGTCACTGGCCCTGAGTTTCCTTTCCAGTGTACAATTCCCTGTGCACAGGGCCAGGGTTACAGGTCACACTGGACACCAAAAACAGGGAAAGGGGCAGTGGAAGCTAGAGTGTAGATCAATGCAAGACCAGCACTTGCCTAGCATATGCCAGATCCTGGATGCCATCTCCAGTTCCCTAGGAAACAACCAAAATGGATAGAGACAATGGAAGGAGATAGAGTCAGGGCATGGGACTCCTGTTGGAGATCTTTCTTCTCTTTCCTAATAAGACAGTTTCACTAAGTAGATCAGGATGGCCTTGAACTCATCAGCCTTCTGTCTCAGTCTCCAGAATGTTGGGATTACACGCAAGTGTCACCATGTCCAGCCCAGTCTATCTTGTTTCTGAGAGTGATTGAGGACAGACAGTATTACTACCAAATCAGACAGCAGCTGTGTTCTTCGGCACACAACTCAAAGAACCGAAAACACATCCAGACAGGATTGCCTACAGCATGGCGTTCATCATGGCGGACATCACCCAAGGATCCACCAATGGGTAAAATGCCAGCATCTGTATGAACAGTTGGCTGACATGAAACTCCAGTGGGTTGAGTCACAGAAGAAAGACGAACGGCTGCCAATAGCTCTGTGGAGGGACCCACAGGAATGACTGCTGCTGAGGACTTCCCTTGCAGTGGGCAGGCTTCAGAACCAGTCAGGGTGGTTCTTGTCAATGTGCTAACCTTGCTGAACTCTGCACCTCAAAATGGGAAAGCACACACTGGGGACTCTTGTCTTAGTAACAGACTCAGGTAGAGCCCTCAGCAAGAGACAGGAGTTATAGCAACAGGCAAGAACTGATCACCAGATTCCCTAGAGTAGGGAGCCCAGTGCAGGGTGCTGGGCCCTCCTGTGGTGGCCCTCCTCTGATGGGATCTAGCTGATAGCCTTTCAGTCTCTTGGTTTCATGGTTGGCTGCCCTTGTAGGGGACAGTCGTTATGTACCTGTATGACTTTGTCTTTCCCAAGTCATACATACATCCCTGATCCCTACACCCAGGATGAACCTATCTAGACCAGGCATTCCCCTAGACCTCTGTCCCAGTGTGGCATCAGAACTGTGGCTTGTGACAGAAAAAGGGACAGACCAACTTCACACCCAAGATGCTCAGAACTATTGCAGCTGATTGAAACAAAGGGAAATGACCTGAACAGAAAATCTGTCAACCTTGGCCTGCTGGTGGAGCCAGTGTTCCAGTTTTGGCCCCACCCAGAGGGAGGGAGGCAGGGCACAGAGACCCAGGGGTTCTCACAACAGTTGTTGCCCAAGCATGGTTTCTGTGGGAAGATTTCATCCTGTACCCTGTGGCAGCCATACCATGGGAAACACACAGCTTTTTACAAACTCCCAACCCCGTGAGCCTAAAACATCTGCCTACTTGGGGTCCTGCCCATTAAGAAGAGCAAGATTTCCTTAACAAAATTCCAGTTGGCAGGAAGTACTGCAAGAATATAGACACACATAGGTGAGGTGGAAGCCCAGAACCAGGAGAGCCTCAATACTCTTTGGAGGATTCCCATCACT
This sequence comes from Dicrostonyx torquatus, assembly GCA_028555095.1. Classification (NCBI taxonomy): domain Eukaryota; kingdom Metazoa; phylum Chordata; class Mammalia; order Rodentia; family Cricetidae; genus Dicrostonyx; species Dicrostonyx torquatus. The sequence continues at coordinate 1,637,519 of JAQHUG010000157.1, forward strand.
CTGCTTCTGGCCTCCGACTCTGCCCCTCTTTCCCATCTCAATTGCTTTCTCTCAATGATGCCATCCCTCCCTCTTCTTCAAAGTTCGTTGCCCTCTCTCAGAGGCTTCCTACGCAGACCCTGTCTATGACAGGTTCTCTTGAAAATGGTTGGCTGACACAACCCCAGCAGAGGTGACACAAGAACAACAAAGCAAAGGTGTCCTAGAGCTGCACACCCCTCCTATGGCATGCAGGAGCACCTGAGGCTGGAGTTCCCCAGAAGGCAGAAACATGTCTTACCTGGCAGCATCGAAGCTGTCATAAGAGCCCACTGTGTAATGCCGGAAGAGTTTCTTGCTGCGGTCAGCACGGGTTTCTGCAGAGGGAAGAGAGACACCATTCAACAAAGCCACCCCACACACTGAATGGGCAAATGTTGAATCAACCTGACTTGCCCCAGGCAGGGTGACACTCACTCTGCATAGGTACACACCTACGGAGACGAGATGATATGGGGGCCCAAGCCTGCAAAATGTGGGGACGCTGGGAACCCTGGGTTGACCATAGAGCAAAGAGCTCACTCTAAAACACAGGTGGACTCCTGTGCCCTAGCGTGAAAGGTTAAGTGAGGCTCTTCAGAGCAGGGACCGTGAGTTTGAGCCTTCCAGATGAGGACAGATGCCTCAGGTGGAATCTGCTAGACCTGCATGCCCAAATGGTAGTACCCAGGCTGGCAGGCCTCTGGCCATCTCAGAGATTTCCGATGATGAACTTATCCTAGAGAGACATGATCAGGATTAATATCCTGACGATGGTTGCTTTCCATTAAACAAAAAAAGGGCTAATCTAAGCACACATGATTAACGCTCCTCATTAAGCCCCGCTTCCCTGACTCAGCAGGTTCAGATGTAAGATTGGTGGAGACGATAAGACTATTGTAATTAGATTAGCAGATGGCACGGGGCTGGGGGTGCTGTAAAGCTGCAAATGCTGAAAGCAGCACAGAGCACGGTGAGCTTCAAGGTATTTCCCTCACAGACAAGACTCCCTGCCCCGCCTCCTTCTGAGGCCTGCGGAACTTTGAGAGGAATGGAGCAAATGGTTTGAAGAAAAGGCCTGAGCTCTGGGGGACTAGCGAGTCTGTTTTCAGTCTCTCCCCTCTCTCATTTCAAGGTCAACATTGTTTTTTAACTCACCCCTCCCTGTGAAGGTTTCTGAGAGAGGTCCCGGGTCTTTATATGCTTAGAGGCAGAGACAGAACACCCCACTTATTACAGAGCAGGGGGCACCCCACTTCTTACAAAGCAAGGAATCCCCTTCTGGGCTGGAAGGAGGCATGACTGAGGGGGGAGCTAGAGCTGCATTTCCCAGCTTCCCCCAGCACTGTAGATGTGGTTGAGTGGTTGGTTCTTTTCTAGGAGTGGGGTGCTCCCAGGCTGGGCTCTTAAGCCCTTCTGCTATCCCTCTCTTCTTTTGCTGTCTTCAAGTCTCAAGCCCCAGGGGGTAGGGCATCACAGATAAAATAAAGAGGCCCAAGGCACAGTTGGTACCTAAATGTCTGCACAAAGGCAGTAGAAACTGAGATTGGATCCCAGCACTGTGTAAAGAGACAGGCATAAAGGTATGCAAATCCCGGCCAAGAGGCACTGGAGGGAGGGGATCCCTGGTGTTCTCGCTAACTAGCCAGCCAGGCCTAATTGGAGAGTTTAGGGGTCAGTGAGAGACCTTGTTTCAAAAAGTGAGGTGGAGAGTGACCGAGAAAGATGCTAGATATTGACCTATGACCTCCACATGAATACACACACACACACACAGCCTGGGCCTCTGTGTGTCAGAGTGGGTGGAAGTATACATTGTATACTACATGAATGGAAAAGAAATCAGACTTCTGTCACACTGGGCTGAACTTTGGGGCTTCTTTGCTCCAGCATCTCCTGCCGCCTTCCTTCACTGACAAGCAGGGCAGCCGGGGTCCTAGGGCTCGCTCACACTTGTGTCTCCACACCTTCTGTCCTCTTCCCTTTCAAAGTCACACAAGGCTTCTGCTTACTGTGACTCCTTCAGCCATGATGGTTACCACTCTCTCCACCAACACTCATCAGGTGCTTCTGTGTACCAGCTCCCACTGTGAGCGCCACTGGAGTACCCAGTCAGATACCAGCATGGAAACCCAGTGAGGGGTGCACACGCAGTTCAGAGACGCAGTTCTGCCCCTTTACTGTGCTAGTGTCACCCTTTGAGGGCCTGCTCCTTCTGGGGGCCCCTTCACAGGGGCAGTATCTTATTCAAGTTGAAGGCATCTCGGTAGGTTAAACGTCAGGCTGTGTACATTCTATCTCTAATCAACCACTGCTTGGTCTAGTATTGAAGTCACACAGCATGAAGGCCATCAACAAAAATGTGCCAACAATTGCCAGAATGTCCCCTCACAAGAAAAGAAGAAAGCAATGGCATTTTGCAAACAAAACAAGCAATTTAAGTTTTAGAAAATGCACTCTATCAAACAGTAAACTGGCAGCCCAAAGTGAAGTTGTCGGGAATATAAATTGGTCACTCAGATTTAATATTAACCATCAACGTGGCACGGCCGAGAATCACCCGCAAGAATCTTGGCTGAGGAACTGTCCTATAAGAGATTTTCTTAATTGGTATAAGTAGGCCCAGCCCGCCGTGGGCAGCACCATTTCCAGGGCAGGTGGTCCTAGTTGGCATAAAATCGCCAGCTGAGCATGAACCTGAGAATGAGTAAGCAGGCTGCTCCCTCCAGGGTTTCTGCTGCCAAGCCTTGGCTATGAGTGAGTTCTCTGGTCAGAGGTAATGCTGGATGCAATAGTGAGAAGTCGGACTCCAGGTTTCTTTGCCTTGAGTTCCCACCCTGATTTCCCTCAATGATGCTTAGTGATCTAGACATTTAAAATGAAATAATCACTCCCCCCCCCCGTTGCTTTTGGGAGTAGTTTTATCACAGCAACAGCATGCAACCAAACACACTGTCTACAAAGGATGGACGCTAAGAAGCAAAATGCTGGACTACTAACAGAAGAGAGGGAGAACGGGCCGCCATCCACTCTTTACACCTGTCACTCCCATACTGTCACTGCCTGAATTCTAACAGCCCTATCCCATCCTGCAAAACCTATGGGCATCCGTTAAGAGGGAGGGAGAGGCGACTGGGTGAACTTGATGGATGGCATTGCCAAGACCAAATCGTATGCCCACCCATGTCACCCAGGCTCAAATCAGCACTGGAGCCAGAACCTTCCTTCTCTCTGCCTGCAGGCTGGGGGTCAGGGACGTACCCCATGCTGTCCTCAGGGCTCAAGGACAGGGCATTACCTTGTTTCTCTAAATTGACCTCCTGACTTATGGTCTGGGCAGATAAGAGGCTTGTGAGAGGTCATGAGGGTAGGGCACTCATGAGATGCTATGTGGTTGCCTAAGAATATAAGGAGAGACCTGAGCTGGCTGCTTGCCCAGTCTCACCACTGGCTCCTGTGCCACCTGTGGGTAAGGCAGAGTCCCTAGCAGTGAGAAGGTGTGAAGGTGTGTGTGTGTGTGTGTGTGTGTGTTTTAACCAGATATGACTTCTGTATCCACAAGTGGAATGACTTTGTCCTCTAAGCATCACTAAATCTCTAAATCTACAATCAGTTCTGGCCATGGCTTCCCCATTCATCAGGGCTTGCTGAACTAACCAAAGGCCCCACTGTACAAATAAATAACCCAGTTCAGGGCACTGGAATGAGTACTCAAATCATGGAGCAACGACTCTGCTAGGGACGGGCCCAGCCAAGCTGTGCACACCAGTGTCACACTTCATGTCAAGAGCAAAGGTGCTCAGATATTACCCTGATGGTCTCCTGACTCTGTGTGAGGCCTACAAAGGCCAGACCCTGTGACCTAAGGGCAGGGATTAGAAAGAGACCTAAGGAACAAGTGGCCAGACCCCAGGAGCAGGTGAAGGAGCTCAGGTATGTTGGCCTTCTATGGCTGGGCAAGGTGCCCAGGGGTCAGATCACAGGGAGGTTTGACTTTCCCTGGGATATCCATGCTTAGATCACACGTATTCCAAGGCTGGAAAGGGTAAGTGGGACACAAAGCATAGCCACTGCTCATTCTGAGTATTGCTCTGACTTGCTCTGGTTGTCTCCATCCCAGTGGCAGTTCTGTGCTGGTTGTCTAGGAAACCAGTGGGTGCTGAGAGTGGGCAGGGCTTTGGCTGGGCTGGAGGGCACAGGGCCAAGAGCAGAGAGGGAATGTGTAGTGGAACGCAAGTGCACATATGCAAGCATGTATCTGTGCATTCCTGCATACATGTTCATATTGCTTGAGTACATCTGCATGCATAAAAATACATGTGCACATGTATACAGGAGAGCTTGTATGTACAGGCTTATGGTGACTATATTATGTGGGTGTATGAATGTGTTCTTATGAGCATGTGTGAGTACAGATGTATATGTGTAAAATGTATGTTGTATGGCTAAACATGTGTGTATAGGTGTATGGTAGCATATACAAACATGCATGTGTGAAAGTACATGTGTTCGTGTGTGTGTTTACACAAGTGATTATATACGTGTGCACATAAATGTACATATGTATATGTAGGTAAGAAAAGAATGTGTATACAGGTACATGTGTGAGTGTGTATTTGAGCATGTGAGCACAGGTAAATGTATATGTGTATGTGTAAACATACATGTGGATAAGCATCATCACCATCAAAATCATAACCCTCATCATCGCCATCATAACCACCATCATCACTACCCTCACCACCATCACCACCACCACCACCATCACCACCATCCTCACCACCATCACCATCATCACCACCATCACCACCACCACCACCATCATCACCACCATCACCACCACCACCATCATCACCACCACCACCACCCTCACCACCATCACCATCATTGCCATCATGCCCTAGTCACCCCCATCACTGTAGGAGATTTGCTTAGCTGCTCTTTGCTGACAAAGTGCTTTGCTAGATCTGCATCATTATCACTGTTCTTCCACCTGCGTTGGTCCTCACATAACAGCCAACAGCCAGCCCATGTCCTGGCTCTACCTTACAGAAGTAGCAGTGTGGTAATGAGGGACAACGTTATGAAGTTAGATTGGTGGAATTCCAAGGTTAGCTCTGTCACCCACTGGCTGTGTATCTTGTCTCTTCTCTTGTGACGTGGGGACAGTCCTACTCACACAGAGGCACACGGTGGATACACCCTCATTCAGCTTCAGCTTTGACCTGGGATAGTTGAGTGGGCTGGATGGTTCTTAGGAACCTTTCCTGCACGTGACAGTGGCTGTCACAGTATTTGCTCTTCACCAGCTGTGCACTATACGTTGTGTTACACCCATTCTGGAAGCTCACAGGATGCACAGGTGCAGATGTAGGGTACAAGCAGGACACACCCAAACAGTCAGGAGAAGGAGGCCTGAGGCCCATACAGGACAACGGCCAAGACAGATGGACAATGGGACTCATATGCTTGCTTGGGTCTTCAGGGATGCACCAGCTCGGCTGAACCTGACACATCAACACTGGGGTCATGGCTGCAGCCCTGCTTCTCTCTGTTTTCTAAGCAGGCAGGAGGCCCTGCTGTCTCTTCTTGGCAGACCTTGCAGAGCCTCTCAAAGACAGCCACAGGCTTCCCTCATCCTCCAGCATTCTCCAATCCCAGTCACATGGGCAGCTGAGGCCATCACAGTCACTAGTCTTGGGCATTAGCGCTTGGCATGGGACCCTGGTGTGGCCCTCCTGTGACCTCATCTGGTGCAAAGCTCTTGCCCTGCTGCTGTGATGTCTACTTCTGAGGCCTCCAAGAGTGGCCTGGCTTAATGAGATGAAGCTCACAGGCAGGCCAGCACGATCTAGGAAGGGGCAGCAAAAGGAACAGACAGTTTCTGGAGCCCCAGAAACTTCTTACTTTTAACACACAATTTACTTCTGACATACAAGCCCATCTGTGTCATTTCTGTGCTGATCCCATTGCTGACAGCAGAAGGGTTGGGCAATACCTTTATGTACCAGCCATGCACACCAGTGTATGAATGGCTGGAGGCAGTGACCACAAGGGAGCAGCTAGACATGGAATGGTGCCAACATAGATTCTCTGACCATACCTCCTCCTTGGAGAATTGGCCATTTCCCTTTGCCATGTGGGATTCCTGGCAAGGTGATGTCTGAGTAGCTAGGGAATACTTCCAACCTGTGGGGACATCCAAATGTGGCCCAGGTAGTCTAAGAATCTTGCCGGTCTCTGACTCCATACATCCTGTGAGGGGACCCTAAGCCTGTGTGTGGAATTGTGTGTGTGGAATGAGGTGGTGGGTAGTGAGTGTGGGGAGAAGGCACAGGGCTCTGCTGCAGAGGTCCCAGGCCTGGAAGGTCCTGAGAGCCATTTGTTGGGAGTTTTCTGTGCTCCTCACCTGTGCGTGTTCTCACATTACATTTCTCAGCTCTCTTACGATATGGGACTCCCCTCTGTATGCTATGAATGTGTTTTATTACCATTGGTTATTAAAGAAGCTGTTTCGGCCAACAGCTTAGTAAAGTCAGGTGGGAAATCCAAACAGATAGAAAGTAGGCGGGTCAAGGAGATGCCCGCAGTAAGCCACAGCCTAGTGCCGACACACAGATTAATAGAAATGGGTTAATTTAAGATGTAAGAGTTAATAAGAAGTCTGGGCTAATAGGCCAAACAGTGTTGTAATTAATACATTTTCAGTGTGGTTATTCAGGTTTGAGCGGTCAGGAAACGAAAGAGCAGTCTCTGCCTACACTCTGATGCAATATAATTCTTTCTAATATTTAAAAAAATGTACTTACGTGTATGCCGCATGTATGCAGGAGCCAGGTGCCAGATACCAGAAGAAGATCTCCTGTGATTTAGAGTTGCATGCATTTGTGTACCACTGGGCATGGATGTTGGGAATTGAACTTGGGTCCTCTGAAAGAGTAGCAAGTGCTCTTAACCACTGAGTCATCTCTCCAGTCCTTGGTGGACCTCAGTCATTAGTTCTAGCCAATGTCAAAACCTCTTGGGTATTCCATTACACATACAACACTCAAGAGCACATGGGAGAGCTGCTCATGAACACAGAGTCCACATTAAGGAAATTACTGTTTTCAGTCCAGGGACTCCCAGGGACAGTGTGCACATGGGACAGACATTTGGCAAGAACGTGAACCATCTTTGCTGTTCCATGCCTTAGACTGTGGGATGCTTGCTGCACAGCGTCACCCAGGGAAGGCTGGCTGAAACAGACACACGTGGTCTTTTCAATAGCACAAGACAGGACATTCTTTCCACTCTGGGCTCCAACCCTATACAGCCCTCCATCTCTCACCAGCATCAGAGTCCTGACAGATCTGTACAGCATAGGCCTGACAACACCAGGACAAATACTGAGTAGGACCTCATCAGGATGAAGCTGAGACTCACCAGGGGAAAAGCAGAAGATAGCCTAGTAGAGAAAAGGAGTGTGTCCTGACACACAGGGGCAGAACACAGCATGGGGGTGGGGGTGGATACGGACAAACCTGAGTTCAGATTCCCAGCAACTATGTAAAGGCTGGTGTGGCCACACAAGCCTGTAACCCCAGCAGTGAATGGGGAGGAGACAGGTAGATTCTTGGAGTTCATTAACCAGCCAGCATAGAAGAACATGGAGAGTTCCATTTTCAGTGAGAGGATCAGCAGGGTGGAGACTGATAGAGGACGCTTAGCATTTCCTTTGGTTTCCAAATGTGCACACATGGGTGCCTGCACACACATGTGTATACACCTGGGTATTCCACATGCACAATATAGGGCACATGCCCTTGACTATAAAGAAGGCCCATTTGTGGGTGATAAAGAGGACAGACAAGCTAGCTAATCAAGAGGAAACTATTTACTTCCTTAACTGTATAGAGACTTCTAAAAGTTAAGACCTAGCTCACAGCCAGTTCTTCTTTCTCATCTAGCACAGGGTTCTTCATACAGTGGCTCTCCCGAAATATCTGTAGCACCCCAGAGTTCAGAACTCATCATTAGCCTGTTCCAAGTGATCACCCTCTCTGGCTTGGGCTGGTGAAGTAGCTTCCTGCCTCCCTGCTTCCTGACGATTTGTTCCACCCATCATCTGTGGTTCCTAGTAATTCTGGAGGAATATGAATCCAATGATGCTATTGGCCCTGATCATTTCTGCACCCTTATTCTGCATCATTGTCCCTTCCTCTTTGCTCCTAGAATACAAGCCGATTTGCATCTCAGGGCCTTTGCATTTGCTAACACCTCCTTTCCCCAGTTCTGATTTCACTGTGCCAACAGATCCCTGGCTCCTATGACAACCTGACCACGTGGGTACCCAGTATCTCTGGTACATGAACGAACATTGGAAAATTGGTACCTCCATCTGCTTGATCCTGGCTCTGATGGGCTTAAGGCTTAACAGAAAATGCTAAGTTAGTGCCTCCCAGAGGCCGCTAGCATAGTGTAAAGAGCTCATCTGCACTGGGGAACCTCCAATTCCAGTCCTGGCCAAGGTTAACCAAGAGGAACCTTCTCCCAGGGCTCCTGGGTGCTCCTGCCTCACCTAGAGAACAAGCTGCTTGCCTTAATGGATGCTCTGGGTGGCTTATCTCTCATGGCACACATCCCAGGTTAATTGGGGATCCCCTCTCAAGGAGGTGGTTGTGAGCCCTCCTCACAAGGCAGCATTTAAGCTGATATGCCCTAAAAACACCACTTGGAAAAAAATCGACACAGAAAAGGGGGGAGGGAAATCTCTAGAAATTCCATTTCATACACCCCTTGGGACGTGTGGAAGGCAGCGACAGATTTCATGACAGCCTCCGATTGTCAGTAGTTAAAATAGCCCCTTATGCAAAGCAGCCAGGAGGAGGTGCCTGCAGCTTGGCAAGGAAGCCAGGGTGGGGCATCCTAGGAGACTCTGTGGCCTCCCATCGTAGAGTGCCTTTCTGGAAAAGGGAACAAGAAGAGGGACTTTCTCCAGGACCAGTAGGAGTGTCCTGAAGGGTCAGAAGGATATAAAGCCATTTACACCATAGACATATTCCCTAGGGTAGTCCCTCCCCCATGGGAGACTAGTGGACAAATAGATGCAATGATATCAGTGGACAGACAGATGCTACGAGGCACATGAGACAATCCTCCCCACTCCTATCCTCTCCCTTTCCTTCTCCCCCTCCTCTCCTCCTCCTTCTTCATTGCAACAATGGGGATGGATTCTAAAGTTCCACATGTATTAGACAAGCCCTCCATCACTGAGCCACACCCCTACCCCTGAGACAGTCAGAACAAACCTGAGCCTCCATTCTTTCCTGGTATTCTGATCAAAGCAGGAAAGGTCCTCCCAGGAGCGTCAGTTTCCTCATCTCTAACACAGTCCACAGCAGAGACCACAATGCAGGGATATAGCGAGAAAAAGGTACAGACACTTCTGCACCCATTCTTCCCTAGTCCTGATCAGAGATGCCAGTCAGGCCCCTTGGCCACTGCTGTTTGTCTAGGAACCCACTTTGGTGTGTCTGGCTTATCCCCAAGAGGAATTTGTGACCCATATGAGCCCCTGATTGTTCCTGCCTGGGCTGAGAAGGTCTCATATCACCCAAGACAACTGAATACCATTTTGGGGGCCTGAAACCAGTGTGGACACCTTCAGCTCCTGGACATCCTGCTCAGGTGAGGACCCATCACTGCACTTCAGCAAGAGGAGGCCAGAGTGTGGATTAGGGATTGTACAGTGACAGAGTGCATGAGACTCTTAGAAGCTATGACATGGCCCTGCTATCCCAACTCCTGGAAGGACCTGCTTGTCTCTTAGGTTCTGCCCTGAGTGGCCTGAAGGCCCAAGCTGAGCCCCTCAGACTGAAGTGTATTTTGCTACTTAGCCATGTCACCCAACACTCATATTTCCTTCTAATCAGTCTCATTTTAAGAAGAAACACTCTAGGACGAGTCAGGCTCTGATTGCTGGCCATGCACCCCACAGTGCTGCTGAATGGATTGTTCTGGACACAGCAGGGCTTTGGACACCCTTACCTTCAGTCCCTAACTATACCAGATCTCACATGGCTCCACACCCACAAATCCTACCAACCTAAGTTTAATCTGAAAAGATTTTAAAAGTCAGGGTTGGAGAGAGGGCTCAGCAGTTCAGAGTACTTGCTGCACTTGCAGAGGACCTGATTTTGGTTCCAGCACCCATGTCAGGTAGCTCACAACTGCCTGTGACTCCAGCTCCAGGGAGATCCAAGGTCTCTACCTTCTACAGTTACCTGTACTGACTCACACATAGCACCACAGACATAACTAAAATTAATAAAATTAAAAATTTTAAAAAACCATATGTGGAAATGACTGCATGTGCACTGAATGTGAACAGGTTGGCTTGTCTTTTTTGTTGTTGTTGTTTTACCTCCCCAAACAATTCAGTGCAGTAATATTTGTCGAATTCATACTCTGCACTGGGTGCTGTGATGGGGAGCCACCTTAAAGGATGCAGGATTGTGGGACTTACATGAGAAGCCTGCAGCATGCTACAGAAGGAATTGGAGGGTCAGGAGGGTCAGTATCTGGGTGGAGGGAGTCCTGGAGGCAACCCCCAGTTGATGGAGAGGAATGGCTGCGTTGGTTTTACCTGTGACAATCAGCAGACGTGCACCCGTTTCCTGATGCCCCCAGGGGGCAGCACACCCCTCAACCAGAATCCCAGTGGTAGCCATATGGCTGACATTTTTAAGTTAGATTTTTGCTGAAGCCCAGGCAGAGAGCACTGGGCACACAGAGGACAAGTAGCTTCTATGTCTGTGATAATGACAGAGAGACCCTGGTATTCAGCCCTGGACGCTGGCTGGAAGACTAACTTCAAAGGCAGACATTTTTCCTGCCCTGATGGAGGGAGCTGACCCTCCTAACCCTTGGAGGGTCAAGGGTGATGTTCTGAGTGGGTAAATTCCTTTCTAGCAGAGCTGGGTTGCAAATTTCCCTTGTTTTGATTGACAAGAAGCACAGAAACAGTGAGAGAGGTGGAGAGCGATGCCAGGCATCTTGTTGACACAATTTAATACAAAGGCTCAAGGGGAAATGCATACACACTATGCCTGGGGGAACATGGAGCACAGGGGTGTGCTGGTCCGAGTAGGAAAGATGCCCCATGGCCCTGGCTAGGTAGCTTGCTTGTATTATTGCTTCTCTTGGAGGGAAGTGGGCCTCAATGACACTGCTACTGAGTCCTTCAAGGAAGGAAGGTCCATGAGTACTTTCTTGAGGTCATATTTGACCCAGCCAGGACACAGCAGGAAGTCACAGAAAAAACCAGGCAACAGAGGGAACCATGGTCAGATGTGAGCTGAAGGCCTGCTGAGCACCTTCTTTGGGCGCCCTGTACATTAATATCCAGGCCCAAGCTAGACACAGATGCTCCCTGGCTTAACAACTCCAGGACCATTGGGCTGTTTTCCTCTCCCATCCAAGTACTAACCAGGCCTGGCCCCGCTTAGCTTGCAAGTCAGGTGAGAAGAGGTGCATTCAGGGTGGTACAGCTATGGATTCTACACAGTTCTCATATATGCCACGAGACCATCGGCACTTTCCCCTCTCAGGCTGGGTGTTGAATGATCTTGCTCAGCAGGCGTCAGTGTGAATTCTGAGCATGGGTACCACAACTGTGGCTGAGCTGTGGGGCATGGCAGGTCGGAGATAGTACACATCTGCATTAGTTACTGCTCTCATCACCATGACAAGCGCCTGACAGCACGACTTAGGAGAGGAAGCATTTACTTTGGCCCACAGTTCAAGGACACAGTCCATCACGGTGGGAAGGCATGGCGGCACAAGTGTGAGGGCGTGCACACTTGGGAGGCAGACAGCGCAGATGCTTGGTGGTCAGCTTGCTCTCTCCTTTTGATCCAGTCCTGGACCCCAGCCTATGGGACGGTGACTCCCACAATCAGGGTGATTCTACCCTGCTCAACTGACCTAATTTAGAAGCTCTTTCACAGGCATGCCCAGAGGCTTGCCTCCAAGGAGATTCTCGATCCTGTCAAGGTGTCAGGATTATTCACATGCCTCTGTAGCTTACAAGGTTTCAACTGCTGGTGGTCTATCACGGGAGAATCCCACTGTGAGCAAGGGATGGGAGGGCAGGGAGGCTATTGCCATCCCATTCCACAGATGGCAACACAGAGGCAGAGAGCCATGAAGGAAGAAGAACTGAGTCCCCGTGACCCGCATGAGCTGACAGATCAAGGGGCCGTCAGGAACTGTAGGCGAATGTTCAGGAAACTTGGGGCTGTGATAAAAGCTGGTAGCTACTGAGCATGGAGGCCCGGGAGGGAGAAGGGAGAGGGGCCTGACGGATCTTGGGGATGCCACTGGGACAATGGCTTCCAAAGACTCCGAAGGAAGTCATCTGAACTCTGTATACTCTTGGACGTACCTAGGGGCTGGAACACGAGAGATGTCTCCTATATATACTCCTTTTTTTTCTTTTTCTTTTTCTTTTTTTTGAGACAGGGTTTCTCTGTGGCTTTGGAGCCTGTCCTGGAACTAGCTCTTGTAGACCAGGCTGGTCTCGAACTCACAAAGATCCGCCTGCGTCTGCCTCCCGAGTGCTGGGATTAAAGGCGTGTGCCACCACCGCCCGGTGTACATACTCCTTCTGAGATGAGCATATTGTCTATTTCCACCCTCCTTTCCATGGCAGCCAGTCCTTCTCTTAGTTCTCATTCTTGGCTCCCCACTCAGTTCCTTTCTGCTGTTATAACAAAAGTCCTGAGGCCAGCTTGTATATTAAGAATAGAAATTAATCTAGCCATTCTGGAGGCTGCGGAGCTCACAAGGTAGTGCTGACTTCCTCATGTGACAAAAGAGCAAGAGAGTGCCATGTGCAGCCTCAGCCTGAAGGATGGAGACCCACTCACATGGGCTGTGAGAGCAAGAGAGTGCCATGTGCAGCCTCAGCCTGAAGGATGGAGACCCACTCACACGGGCTGTGAGAGCAAGAGAGTACCGTGTGTAGCCTCGGCGTGAAGGGTGGAGACCCACTAACACGGCTGTGATGCCAGGACTTTTTTTCGAATGGTCCCACCTTTTTCCTAGCAACCCCGCTGCGCATATTTTACCCTGTGAATTTTAGGGAACAGTTCGGATCTCCTACGAAAGGCTCAGGGTTCCTGGTTGGCAATGTGGCCAGGCTGTTGGACCCTGGCTCACTCGTGCTCTGAAGCCAACTCCTTGCCAAGAGTCCTGTATTTCCTGCAAGTTTTATTTGTTTATTGCTTTTGTTTTCTTGAGACAAGGTCTTATTCTGTAGCTCAGGAGGGCAAGCAACTCACTATATTGACCATGATGACCTCAAACAAATGATAATCCTCCTGCCTCAGCCTTCAACACATTGAGAGTAAATGCACAAGCCAGCATGCCTAACTTCTCAGCCGGTTCTAAATCTGACATCATTCTCCCAACTTAGAACATTGGGGCTGAGAACACTGCTGAGGAAAAGGGCGAAACAGTTTTCTCTCCTAAAACCAGGCACTGCTGGGCCCTCTGCCAGTGGAGAAACACAGCTATGGGAGCAGCAAGGTCACACCCCCTCGGTCACCAGGCCAGGCCAGAGCTCCAAGCTCCCTAGGGCTGAGCAGGTCTGCAGGGGTCCCAGGATGGGAACTGGTATCCTGTTTTACAGACTGAAATACACCTTCATAGTCAGTGTATTCTCTGTTCTGGCTAGCAGACAGTCACAGTGATCTGTCATGAAGGGACAAGGTCCAAGGACCTCAGTACCCAGAGTCAGTGGGTACAGAACTCTGATTTGAAAAGAAACACTATGACACAGAAATAGGGACCTACTCTGTGCACAAGTCTCTCTCCTAAATCAGTTGCAGGCCCATTCCGGGAACCAACATAGCAGGGGAAGAGGAACAAACAAGGCCAAGGTGGTCAGACTGCGCAAGTGCACTGCATACCACACTGACCTAGTGGTGGAGGGAAGACTTGGGGCCTGCAGCAACACATACTTCGCCTCCTACGGTCCCCTGGCTCAGTCTTCCAGGGTGACCAATGAGATGTAGTTAAGCTGTGGCCCTTTCCGAAGACATTTCTGCAGATGTAGCCTTCCTTCCCCGAAGGTGCTTAAACAAACTGTGTTCCTTGGAGCCGCTATGGCCTGTCCAGTCTCCCTCATCTCATCACAGAGACTCTGAACTCTACTCCCTCTTTTTAAGGACTGTTGGGGTCACACAGAGCCCATCCAGATAATCAGGGACCTTAGGTTTAACAGACAGCAACCTGGATTCCATCAGTGTCATTAACTCCCCTTGGCTATGTGGAGTGGCACACCTATAGCTTCTGGGGACCAGGAAGTGGCTGTTTTCAAATGCTACTCCTCTGCCTTCCATTGCCATAGGTTGAGGCCATCCAGGGCAGCAGAGCCAGAAAGGAAGAAAACTGCTGGAAGTCTTGTTCAAATCTCTATTAGCTCTGGGACTCAGGACCTCGGAGCTCAGCACTGTGCGATTTAGCACTCTGGGGCTCAGACTCTATTAAAAGCACTTGACCACGGAGCAGTGGCTCATTGTTTTCCTCAGCTACATAGCGAGTGCAGAGCCAGCCTGGGCTGCATGAGATCCCATCTCAAAAAACAGGAGCTGGAGAGATGGTTCAGCAGGTAAGAGCACTTGTTGCTCTGGCAGAGGACTAGGCTTCAATTCCAAGCAAACACGTGGTGGCTCACCACCTTCTGTAACTCCAGTTCCAGGGGATCCAATGCCTTCTTCTGGCCTCTGCAGGCACCAGGCATATACAGAGCAAAGCACGAATTCACATTAAAAAAAAATCCAAACCAATCAAACAACACATTAAAACCAGATTTTTTTCTTGTACTACTACAGTGGGACCAGGTCTTGGGCTTCATGCTCTGGACCTTACCTTTACTCATTGAATAGGACCAAGGTCAACATTTTTGATGGACCAAATGGTCTGCTCTATGCCCAACAGCCTTTGTGGGATGACCCCTTTAGCTGACGGGGCTTGCTAGGTACCAACAGCCCAGGCCCTGGAGGTTTTTCACCTACATACTGGGGCTAACACTCTTTTCCCTGAATCACAGTGGCCCCTAGGAGGCAAAGCTGCCCCTGTGGTGGGAAATGGAGCCAAGAGACAACTGAGAAATAACTTTATTTATTTTCAGCTCCCAGGAGCACAGCACTCTGCTCTGGTGTGTGCATGCATCTGTAGTGTGTGGTGTCTACATATTCCTCCCTCCCTAGACCGGCTCTGTGTCTCAGCATCTAGCTATGAACCCAGCAGCAAGAAGAGGTTCAAGTCTTCTTGAAGAACAGGTCAGTCAGCAAAGTACTTGCTGTGCAAGCATGAAGACCTGAGTTTGGTCCCCAGAGCCTACCTTAAAAAATGCTAGGCATACTGGTGCGCCCCTGAAATCTCCCCAGCAGTCAGACAGAGACAGGCAAAGCTCTGGGGCTTTCTGGCCAGCTAGTCTAGTCTAATTTGCTAGCTTCAGGCCAGTGATAGACCCCTGTCTCAAAAAAAAAAAAAAAAAAGGTTGGGGCCAGCAAGATGGATCAGCAAGTGACAGTGCTAGTCTGGCAGGCCTGAAGACCCAGGTGCCATGGCAGCCATTTGCAATCCCAGTACCCCTCTGGTGAAATGGGAGGTGGAGTCCACAAATTGGCTAGCCTGGCACATGCAGCACAGAAGAAACGCCAGGAGACCCTTCCGCCAACTTCTGGAAGTTGAACTCTGAAGTCCACATGTGCTCCATGACATGAGTGTGCACCACACACCCCCAAGCATAACACACTCAAACATACATGTTACATATACACCACACACATGCATTTCATACACACATCATACATATACATACCATACAATACAACACATGCATAACACACACACACACATATCACACACATCTCATACATACACTAAAACATTTTAAAAAATCAAAGTGGGGTCTGGAGAAATGGTCCGGTGGTTAAGAGCACTTGCTGTTCTTCCGGAAGACATGAGTTTTTCTCTTAACAGGCGCCACCTGTAAACTCAGATCCAGGGGATTCCACACCTCTGGCCTCTAAGGGCACCAGCATTAGTGTGAATACCCTGTCCCCACACAATACATAATTAACAATACAAGTAAATCTTTAAAAAAGATTTCTTTAAAAAGTCAAGGTGGACAAGAGCAGAGGAATGGCACATGAAGTTGAGCTCTGGCCTCAGCACACCCGTGAACAGAGGCAGGTACACCAGCACACACACACACACACACACACACACACACACACACACACACTCACACAGAACCTCAAGGTAGGCACTGGGGCAGGGAAACAGCAGATCTCCAGGACATGAATCAATGGATATCAAACACTCGGCATTGTGCCAAAGCCAAATCCAGAGTCTAAAACCAGAGTCAGAGAAGAAGGTTGCCAGCACGTGAGCTACCTTTCCCTCCCAAATAAACACAGACCGCTTCAGAGAGGTGATTCCCCAGCAAAGTGGTTTCCTTCTCAGTTCTCCTGGGAATCCGTTAGAGCTGAAAACATCTTATGGAACATGAGTTAAATGCTGACTTAAGGGGCATTCAGGCAGCTGTCACGTTACAAAGTGATATTTTTACCAGGTATAGCTTGTCCCTTGCTCCCTCAAGGACTCCCAAGACATCAGGGTTCATGCACAGACCAGAAGGGACACAGAGCACCAGCTCCAAGTACCAAACCAGGGAGGGAGGGGCATAATTATCCAGTCAAGGGTCCTCTCTTGGGCTAGTGTCTGGGGCTCTCTTGGATGCTCAGCACACACACACACACACACACACATATGCTGAAGAGCCTATGGGGCAGTGGACTGTCAGCTCACTCCACAGTGGGGATGTGCTGTGGTCTCCATAGATCAAGCATTGGAGGCATCACTCTGTGGGTGTGGTGAGACTAGGAGAGGTGGGGCAATGGGAGATCCCCTGCTCCGGGGATTCTGCCCTCAGAGGGATGGAAGTGGCTGTGAGGGACCCCAAGTTAACTCCACTGAGAGTCATTATGAGTAAGCTCAACTCCGAGTTTGCCCCTGCTTCCTATCCAGGTGTCTCAGCTGGTACCACTCAGACGTTCAGAATATAATCTTTTTCCTTGCAGTAATGACAGAAAGAGTACTCAGGTACTCTGGAAGGTGGGGCTTCAGGAAGAGGACAGGGAGGGAGGGTTAAGAAAAGACACCGCGGCAGGAATCTGCTGAAAGTCATCATCTGTCATCAGTCACCACAGGTCACACACACTGTCCTTGTGTGAAATACACAAGCTTCTTCTCTGCCTCAGGCCTGACTTGACCAAGCATGAATTAATCATCCTTCACTGAGCCACTGAGGGCACCAAGACAGTCCCCAAAGTTCTTCACTGATGCTCTACACAGTTTCCCTGCCATAGAATCAGAGGCCCCGCCCCCACGCCACCCCACGCTGAGGGCTTTCTTCCTGTACACACCCTCTGCAGTGGTATCAGCAGCCACTTTCAAGTGTGACTTAGAAGCCAAGAACCAGAAGTAGCTAAGGCCCTGGCCAATAAGATGGAGCAGGGTCTGCAGAGTGAGGCTTCCCTTAGTCCCAAGACACCTCTTTGGACCCAGTAGCTTTGTGGTACCTCCCTCTTCCCGACTGCAGTGAGGCTGGGCATGCTGAGGACAAGCAGGACGCAGAAAGTCAGAATCCCAAGTGGCATCACAGGTCTCCATGCCCACCTCCCTGGGATTCCTGGACTCCTGTTGAGGAGATCAAAAAGACCCCTGACTTCTAGGTATGACTCCAAGATCACACTAGTCTCAGTCACAGGCACTCCTGCCTACATGGCCACGCCCTGCCTTTTCAGCCACTAACACTCAAAAAGCAGGAGAACAGTCACGTGTTCATTGTAAAGCTCCGAGAAGGAGCAGCCCTGTGACCGACGGAGGAATGACAGAGCTCTGTTGAACCCACACAGCTGTCGTAAGCCTGTTTTGTCAGGAGGCAGCTGGGCAGGACTCAATCACCTCCAGGGTTGCCTGACTCCTGTGTGGCAGACCTAGGATTTGAAGCCAGGTTGACCTGCCCATAAGAGTCAAGGTCACCCCAAGACACCTATAGCATTGGTAAAGGATAAATCTGAACAGCGAGCCATTTCCCTTTAAGTAACACTTCCACAGTGTTGCTTGAGATTTACGAGGATACAGGAAGAGGTGGGCATCCTTGGCTTTGGAGAGAGAGGTTCACAATGACCCTCGCTTTCTTCATTTTCTAAGTGCTGGACTCCTCTCAGGCTACATAGGTGTCTATGCCTCTGTCTTCCTCCGCCCTCCTGCTGTGTGCAGGCGGTAACTCTTTCCCGAGTGCTCACAGAGATGCTATCTGGCTGTTCTCTTGCCTACCTCTACCCTCTTTGCTGCTCTTTGGCTGAGGGGAACTAAGGACACTGTGGGGGAGGGGGGTAGTAGTTTCTGGGGATGCCGCCCAGTGACCACCCTCCCGAATTGGTTGAACAAATGAATAAAGCTGTTGGCTGTCAGTGGGGTTGTTTTTGCTCTATAGTAATTAGAATGTTTGGAAAAGAAAGAAAAAGCAACCCAAAAGGCTCTGTGCAAGCCTGCACACCCAATCCATAGAGCTAAACTGGCAGTTTGAACGGAAATTACAGTAAATGGATGAATTGGGCATGATTTGCACACAGCTGATTAGCTTGGTTGGGCATGTCCTGCCAAGGTGGCCTCTGGTGTTCTAGGAGCACATGGTTTAGAGGAGAGGCCAGGGTATGTATGTGTGTGTGGGGAACCCTTTGCCTCAGGTCTCAGCAGCCTACCAATGATCCACAATGGGAGGGGAGGGGACTCACAAAAGTACAGGATGGGACAAGATTTTCCTGTCCCAGGGTCAACCTAGCTGTTGTTCCCAAGGCAGCAGATCCTTTCATGCTCTGTCATGCCAAGTCATGTGAACTGGACCCATTTTGTGTGCCCAAACACGTAGCCTCTATCCGATGCCTGCTCTTCTAGTATCTGGTCTTGAGTCTTACTTCACAATTGGCTTCTGCCCCTAGGGAATCAGAAGTTCTCAAATAAAACAGATACTAATTAGCACTGCCCTTAGCGGAGCAGCCTGGTGAACAAGCCCTCCCTGAACCCTGGCGGGCTCCATCACTCCTAGAGAAGGCTCCTGGAGGTGAGGTCCAAGGCCTATGGGCTCACAGGTTGG
The DNA here is from genome assembly GCA_028555095.1 of Dicrostonyx torquatus. Classification (NCBI taxonomy): domain Eukaryota; kingdom Metazoa; phylum Chordata; class Mammalia; order Rodentia; family Cricetidae; genus Dicrostonyx; species Dicrostonyx torquatus. Next base: position 1,656,756 of record JAQHUG010000157.1, read on the forward strand.
AGGAGTAGAGCTTGGATATAAATTTGGGATCCGACTGGAGGCGGGAGGATCCTTTTAGCTTTTTAATCTTTTTTAAGGACACTGGCAGCTGAGGCTTGGGAACTAGGGCACTGAGAAGGGAGACCTGTTGAACAGGAGGAAGCTGCTGCCTCCTGTGGGAGGGAGCGAGGACTCTGCAGACTGGAGCTTCAGCATCCACACCTTGGCTAAGCAGAGCCCAGGACCACAGGGTATCAGAGCCCACCCCTTATGAGGGTGGTGGCCTTCGGTGAGGGTTAGGCAGTCCAAATAGAAACAGAAAACACACAGACTCAACCTGGCCATGACCTTAATGGGCAGAGATCAGACTCCTAAGCCCTACCAGTTACCAACACTGTAGCCTCTGCCCAGAGGCACAAACTCCACAGGGCAGACAGATCCCAGGGCTGCCACACAATGAGAACTGGAGCCTGTGGTCACTAAAATCTTGGCAACTCACATTTATCTTTACATACCTCAATGTGACATCCAGGGGTAGGGGTGAGATGCCTATTTGACCAGGTCCCATCCCAGAGCTGGCTTGAGCCCCAGCAAGGCAGCAGCTCCTGTCAGCTCCTGTTTCTTTTTTCTTTCTATCGCCACACCACCAGAGGGACAGGGAATCTACTTGCTTAAGAACAATAACAGAAGCCAAACTGGCCACGCTTTCTCTGAAGAAGGGCAGCCTGCACTGAGGGTAGCACACATCCCTGTCCGGGCTTAGGGACTTCTTGTACACTTTGCAGCGATTCTGAGCCACTGATGCCATCATCCACAACTCATCATGCAGTCAATCCCCTTGGCATAGCGTTTCACTAAGAAGAGATACTGGTGTTGGACTTCAAAACCCACCGGTGCTTAGAGAAACAGAGATACAAATAGGACCTTGGGATTCTCAGCCATAGACGCCTGCATCCTGGGTGATCTGCCTGCTGCCTTTGTTTTTCTCTAATCCGAAGTAGGAGAAAAGCCATAAAGGAAACAATGGCCTTGAGGAACCTAGGCACCCGGAGCATCACATTCTAAGACACACAAAGTATAGACTGATCAGCCTGTGCCTACAACCGCACACGCTACCATCTCACCAAGCGCCAGAAGCACCAGAGTCTACTGTCCCCGCTGCTCCAGCAGAGAACAAAGACACTCACATCGGCCAACCCCAAGCAGGCTGGGGAGGTGGCACCATACCTCCAAAATGAACTCTCTTCTTGAAGCGGGAGTTCTCAGCCATCGTTCCTAACCTGGGTATAACCATCTCACTCAGACCGGTCCCTCGCCTCTTCCTCCTCTGGGTCCATGTGGAGAGTCCTCGGGGCCGGCCCCACTTACTATTCTCTTGTTAATCCAGCAAGGAGTTAAAAAAAAAGTTGCAGTCTTCTATGTTCAGAATTTAAGGAGAAGAGGAGAAAAAAAGAATAGATCACGGGACTAAGAAAGACAACCCCAGAGAGTTTAAGCCACGAGGAGGTTCACGGATTTGACTTTTGAAGATGGAAAAATCAGGATCGGCTGAAAATTCGGTTCTTTGACACAAGTTGTAGCTGCAGACTGGAGCTGCATCCTTCCACTTCCTCACTGTACCGGGGACTTTTTTTCTCCTAGTGCCGGTTTCCATGGCAACGCATCAGTCACTAGTCTAAATAAGTACGGGTGAAGGACGCCTGAAAAACCAGTGCAATTACGCACGCCATTAGCAGGGAGAGGAAAATGATTCAACCACTATTAGCAGAGGCCAGAGGTGTCACTTATAGGCAGTGACCGTCCTTGTCCTGCGTAATTGCTTTCTCATTTTGGAACATGGCATTTTCTCCACCCTGGCAGTTTTCCTGCTTTCTGTGCAGTGGACAGCAAGGTAGCCACATCACCTCATGGAGCTGACGCCAAAGAGGAGGCCTGGGTCTCAGGGACAGTGTACACTTCCAGGTGCTTGGGACTTTTGCTAATGCATGGGTGGCAGATCTGGGGCACATTCAGATATGCTGCAACTTCAGCCTGAAGGGTCCTGGTGGGTGAACACCAGGTTGGAGCTCAGAGGCAGAGCTGGGGGCTGGGGTTCTGGGTGGGGGTGAGCTGGCCTCTTTATCAGTGTTTTCCCACTCCTTCCATCCCCAGAGACTGAAGTCCCACAAGAGGGCAGAGAATCTTCTTCCATTTGCCATCTGTCATTTTTTCCTCTTAATTTGATTATTTAAAAAAAATCTTATTATGCTTATTTTTGGAGACAGAAGATCTAGCTATGTAGCCTAGGCTGGCCCCACTAGGCATTCTCTTGAGTGCTGGGATAGCAGGTGTGTGCCACTATACCTAGCTTCCCATTTTCAAAAGATAGCTGTAAAGGAGCTTGCTGTTCCGCCTCAGACAAGAGCCCTCTCCATCCTGAGCTGCAGGTGAGTTAGAAAAAGGTGGGAAAGGAATGTTCATCAATGTCCTTCTACCCCTGGAGAGGCTGAGTGGGTGGGGAGGGTCACATCCCAGTTTCTAACTGTGTGACCTTGGGCACATCTCCAACTGTCTTGACTTGTTTGATGAGCGTAAAATCGAGTTGTCCATAAGATGGGGGGCTATAGGCATGAGATACAGAGAGTGTGTTAGAGGATACCAGGAATACTGTAGGCACTGGGAAAAGGCTAACTTTGGTATTATCTATGTCTCCAGGACCTTGTGCGAAGATCTTAGAGCACGCTCCCTGCACTTGCCAGGTGCAGACAACCTGTGGTGACTTTGTAGAATTGGTGACAGAATTTGCTTCTTGATTGTCTACCATGTAGGTCTAAATGCTCTATAAAGAGAAAGATGAAAAATTGGGCCCAGAGGAGTTAGGTGACTGGCCCAAAGTCACCTAACCAGTTAAGGCTGGACTCAGGACTAGAATCCTGGTTTCTTGGCCAGTTCAGGTGGATGCTGGGTACAGTGAGGCCATGCCTGTTGTTATAGCTTTATATGGCAATGGGTTCCCTTCTCTTTGGGAGGCCTGGCCTACCCCGAGCTATCTCTTAATCCTGTCCTCTGTAGTTTAAGAGAGGATACAGGCCCCCTCCCGCAGACTTTCTAACTCTCTGGACCCCTTTCTTCCCCACCCTACCCCCTGTGGTCTGACATGATCTGTGAGAAAATTGGAGGGTCATAAAAATAGCCTGTGCCTGGCACACGAGGGACCCAGGGGGCTGCTGCCACAACCGCTCACTGAGATTCCAGTGGGAGGCAGAAGCCGGAGAGACAGGGGTAAAAATAGCCAGGGTTTCCACGGAAGCTCTGCCTTCCCTCTCCAGGCCCGCCCTGCACAGCGGGCACATGTGATCCTCGAAGTCTTCGAGTGCACATCTTAAGGCTTGTGTCCTTGGAAACGCCCTTTCTCATCAGGAAGATGAGGGGTTCAGGGGCATACATGGTGGAGTCTCTACCTTCCATGATTTCTTGAGGTCTCCTGAGTGAGGCTGGTTAAGAGGCTAGGAGCAGTGACTGAGGAGTTGCCAAAGATGACAGGCTGCCGCCTGGTCCCTGTGTGATGACTTTGGGCAAGTGTCTCAACTCTGGGATTCAGCTTCCCCATCTACCAGTGACGGGTCAGTAAATGCAAAGCCTGCTTCGGGACCAGTGGACCAGGAGTATTAGTGCTAGCTCCACGTGGCAGAAACCACAGCACACAAGGACTCTGCTGCAACCTTGGGGACATATGTAAACACCTACCCAGTGTCCCAACAGGCTTTATAAACTATAGAACCAGTGATAAACACAGTGCTACTGTCTCTGCTGGTGTAGGACTGTGTTCTAGTCTCCTTTCTGCTGCAATGACAAAGAACTCCGACCACAAGCAATTTAGGGGAGGAAAGAATTTGGTTTATACTTCAAGGTCACAGAACACCACGGAGGGGAGTGAAGGGAAAACTCAAGCACCCCATCCACAGTCAAGAGCAAAGAGAGATATGCAGAGCCTTGCCTGTGTGCGACTGGATTCTTTCATTTGTATACAACCAGGACCCCTTCCCCAGGGAACGGTGTCACCTATAGTGGGCTAGGTTAATAAGACAATTTTCTAGAGAAATGCCCACAGACCAGACTGATCTAGACAATTTCTTAAGTGGGTCTCTCCTCTCAAGTGGTTTATAGGTTGTGGCAAGTTGACAAAAACTGGCACAGGCTGTTTACCACAAAGGTAGACATGTCTCAGGGGTGTGTCTGTCTGTATGTCTGTCTCCTACATTCAGACAGATACTGCTAGAAACAGTGAAGAGCTCACCTGATGTTCTGTAATCACGGCCAACTATATTTAAGTCCCTGCTCTGAGGATGGCTACTTCTGGACTAGAAGGTGATTAATGGAATTGTTGGCCCCTGGGACTCCTCCATCAGCAACAAAGCAGGGATGAGAAAGGGCTCCTTCCTAGACCAGGAGAATTATGTGGAAGGCACAGTGGGCTTGCTAAGCTGGGCAAGGCTCAAGTATGCTGGGAACAGAACAGCTGAACTCCACCCATCCATTACACCCACGATCTAGGCGGACTCTGAGAGCTCCTGGGGAGGGTGGCTGGAGAAGGTAAGAGCAGTTGGTGTCTCTAATCACTCAAACACACACAGGACAACATGTGCCAGTGAGTGTGGGGACACATACACACACTCAGGAAAAGTGCATAAATATATGCGCACTCTTGCAAATGCAGAGATTAAGTCACATGCACTTCTGTGCATACACATCTGTATACACACTCTTATAAATGTAAAGACGCACACACACACACACACACACACACACACACACCTGTGCACACCTGGGTAGAGAGGGATGAGAGGTTGGGATTTAGAACTCTTCTTTGGAGACAAGTCCTAGACTCGCAGTTTTTCTTGCCTCCCCACCTTCTCCATCCACCCCCAGTCTGGGGCCTCTGTCCCTCACACCTCCACCAGTGCAGCCCAGGCTTCAGCACCTCTGGAAACCAAAGCAGCTCTTCCTGGTCCCCTCTGTTTCTCATCAGCACTCCTGGTCACCTGGGTCTCTTTCCACCATGAAGGTACTCCCTAGCATACCTAACTCTTGCCTCCCAGCAGCCTGGTAGTTCACCTCAAGTTCTATTTCCGGTGAATTGCATGCACAATGTGAATTGTGTGGTGTGGAGCTTTCTGCTGAGTATGAACAGCTGGCTGCCTGTCTGCATGCATGGCTTCTTCAACTATCCAGCAGGGCATGAACCTAGGCCTGGGACCCAGTGCATACTGGGGCCTCTCGGGCTGGCAGACAATGGCAGCTAGGCCACTTTGTGTCCATCAACAACTTAGGGGCAGCAGAACTTACAATGACTCAGGAGTCAGTGCTGCTACCTGCTCGTATTAGGAATGGATGCTTCCCTTGGGTCTAAAACCGGTTAAAGAGCAAAGATGAGAACCATGGAGGGGAGCGGCAAGCTTCTGTACACATCACCACGATGTAGAGGGGACCTGAGAGTTGACGAGGTAATAGAGACTTGCCACGGTCTCTGAGCTCAGAAGACAAGCTTGCATTATGATTCCAGTGCAGGGATGGCAGGTGGCTCAGTCAGGAAAGCCCTTGCCTTGCCACACAAGCACAAGGATGGATTTTGATCCCTAGAACAGAGCCCAGATTAAAAAAAAAGCTGGGCGTGATGGCTCGTGCTGGGTAGGTGGAGACAGGATGATCCTTGGTTCTTGCTGGTCAAACAACCCAGAGTTCTAGGCCAGCCAGTGAGAGACACTGTCTCAAAAAAAAATCCCTGAAAAGTAGACAGCACCAGGGGGAATATCTGAGTATAACTTTGGCTTTCACATGCACCTGTGTGCACACCCATACCAACGCACATGTGCATGCATGCACATGCACACACACACACATGCTTCAGTACAGAGGTATGGAAACCACTATACTGCTATGTGCCATGACCTTTCATAGATGGGAGATGCTAAGAGACGAGTGTGATGGCTCACGCCTGCCATCCCAGCACTGAGAAAGCAGAGGCAAGAGTAGTTCAAGACCAGCCTTGGCTAGATTGCAAATTCAAGGTTAACCGAGGTTACATGAACCTCTGTCTCAGAAGAACAGTAACATCACACCTTTCCTAGCTCCATGTAGCTCACTCTGAAACTCATTAGTGTGGCTTTGTTTCCATGTGCACATTTATATGATTAGGCAACTGTAACAGGCAAAGGTAAGTCAGGCAGTGGATACTTGTGGAGTGATTTCCTCTGTGTGTGGAAGCCTCATGAGCATATGTTTTCCTATGATATTCCTAAATGCCACTAACACCCCCGAGCCAGCAACATTTAACCCAGCTGCAGTGGTTGTGTGCCATGCTTCCCATGAGTCACCTGGAGATACTTGGGGACTCCTAAATGCTGAGTGTGGCAGCCAGACTCACCTTGGATATTAGGGCTGGCATCATACAGATCCAGGGCTTGCCAGCCTGTGGTGCCCAGAGAGACAGTTTCTGGGGGAACAGGGATGGAAGAGCCCATGACCCCTACAAGGCTTATTTTGGAACAAATATAGCAGTGGGCACTGTCCACATTCACCTCATCCCACCAGAGGTCACTGTCTTAAAAAGATGCCAGAGCATGATAATTAACATATAGCGTTGTTCCCGTGTCGGCAAGGACCCAGGACTCTGAAATATGCAGATGGTGTAGTATTGGCACAGGCCCTGCTCTCATCCTCTATGAATCAAATCACATCTGATGATTCAAAATGCCTAACACACTGAACATGACAGGCGATAACTATGTGCCGCTCCGTTTAGGAACAACAAGAAAGAGAAAAGTGGACGTATTTAATGTAGACATGGTTTTTCAAAAATTTCATTTTCGTGGGTGTATGTATAATTGTACATGTGTGTGTGCATGCACACAGGCATGTATGTGCATGTGTGTGTGTACACATGTGGCGGCTAGGAGGTGTCATTCCTCAGTCTTCCATCTTATTACTTTTTAAAGATGTATTATTACATTTGTGTGTGTATGTGTGTGTGCATGTACGTGTGTGCATGTGTTACACACATGTTTGTGGGTGTCTGTATTCGATCCCTCATAGATGAAACTACATGTGATTGTGAGCTGCCTGATGTGGGTGCTAGGAACTGAACTCTGGTCCTCTGAAAGAGCAGCTAGTGCTCTTAAGTGCTGAACTACTCTCCAGCCTGCAACCCTGCCTCCCTAGATCCCAACTTTATCTTTTGAGACATGATCTCCCTGGCCTGCAGATCAATGATCCAGACAGACTAGCTGGCCAGAGGACCCTAGTGGTCCCCCTGTCTCTGCTTCCCCACACTGGGGTTGGAGGCAATGGCTTTTTACAAGGCTGCTGGTACTTGAGCCCACCCTTCCTTGCAAGGAAAGCATTTTGCCAAGTCAACTTCTTCTCTGCCCTCTTTTGGTGTTTTGAAACCTGGTTTCTCTGTATAGCCCAGGCTACCCTCAAACATGTAACAATCCTCCTGTCTCAGCCTCCTGAGTGCAGGATTACAGGTGTGTATCACTGAGCCTAGTTAAACAAACATTCTCCACCTTTGATTGGCTGAACCCATGAAAGTAGAATCTGGGGTTTGGGGGTGGTGTTGGCTGGGGATGTTGACAGGATGTGACAAGTGGTCATGACAACAGCAGCGTTACACCTATGTTTTCTCTTGGTCCTTATGGGCCAGCCAGTGAGCAAGTGAGGACACAGCGTATGTGGGGAGTGAGAGACCATGAAGAGAGAATGGTGAACAGTGGGGTCCTTGAGCCACAGAAACTGTGTCCTTCCTCATCGACACCCAGGAAAGAAAGGCTGCCCTTTGTCCTCACAATAGCCTTTAGCTCAGTGAGTCCTCTTGAGTGACCGTGCACCCCTGTGGTGTGTTATAGCATACACAGGTGACTGTACCTGGAACTGCGCATCAAAATTACTCGTTGTGTCACAACAGCCAGAAAAGTAAGTTTCTGCCCTTCTCTTTCTTGGTGTCCACTCTCAGCCACCATTGTGCCTTTGTAGGAGGAAAGCCACCCCTGCTTGTTCTGCCTCCCACATTTGGAACTGGTAAGGTCAGTGACTCAGGCCCAAATATGTTAGTACACCCCCGAGTCATCACTGAGGACAAACAGCCTCCCAAGGTCCTGTGATAGGGAGGTGGTGGCACAAACTCTTCCTTTCCAGTGTCTGGGGGCTGACTGTTCTAGGTCCCACGTATACACATGTGTATGCACTGAAAGAAACCACAATGCATCAAGGCCAAGGAAACAGGGCCTTTCTGATTGTTGCAGGCTGATGCTTCTCACACCAATTCACAGGTTCAGCACAAGCCCTTCTCCTGTTTACTGTCCCATGCTACCAATGCTTTAAATGAAGCATTTGTAGGGCAGGGCAGGCAAGTATACAGGCCTGCATCTCCCTCACTCTGTTTATGATCTCCATGGAGACAGAGCAGAGCTTTGGGATCCATCGGGTTTTAGAGGAGCCCAGCCAACACCCAGCCTCCTCTGCTCACAGAGGACATGGGAAAAACCTGTCTCTCCATCACAAGCAGGACTTTGCAGTATCCTTACAGGAGCCTGTGACCTTCCTTTGAGGTGAATGGACAGATAACACTCTGATCTCTCACAGATCACAGGGTGGTAGATGTCACTGTCAATCAACTCAGAAGGATACTCAGGAGTGTTCTCAGCCAATGCCAGGACCCCAGAGAAGAGCCCAGCGTGACTGCTAGGTGAATAGAACTCATGTCTACCCAGGGACATGAGTAGTGACAAACTGTGAGAACCACACACTGTCCATCTTCAGCCTGTGGGCAGGGCCTCTCTGGGACTAGGATGGGACCCTGTTCTGCTTTATAAGCAAAACCTTAGTCCTAAGTACTTCTCACTACACACACTGGCTGAATGAGTTGGTCACGAAGCGAGACCTGTCTCTAGTCACAAGGTCAAAGGACCCCTTGGTGGGAGACAGGGCTCTGGATGGAGGGATGTTGGTAAGAAGCCTCACACCATGGGTAAGATGGGAAAATAATTAAACCCATTGGGTCACAGGTAACAAAAGGTGAGCCTTAAACACATCCATCTAGAGGAGAAAATGACAAAAAGGCCACTCACTGTCAAGACCCTACAGAACACCTGCAGCCCTGGAGACAGGGTAGAGGCAGAGGCAGGGACAATCGACCTGGACCAGGCCCCCTTCTGAGATGCCAAGAAGTTCTGAAACTAGACAGTGGTGAAGGTTGTGAATGAGTGTGCAGGACTTCGCTGCCTAGCGTGGGCACCACAACAGGCTGATCGATCCTGCTGGTAGCTGACTCGTACTTCAGGAAAAGTAAAACAGCAAAGGAGCCGGCAGATGCCAGGGCTGGGAGGCCAAGGCTCTGAGCCTGCTGGTCCTGCATGGCTGCAAGACCTCAACCCAGCTGATTAGTGCCCTCTACACCTCAGTTTCCTTGTCCCAACAGGTGCCCACCCAAGACAGGTGTTGTGAGGCTTGGGCACTGATGCCCACAGAGGCTCCAGGGAGGAGGAGGAGGTTCATGTTAGCTCCTGGATCAGAAAGAGCCCCCAAAGCTCTATGCACACAGTGAGACAGCACACACCAATTTTTCAAACACTAACTCCTCAAGTCCTCCGTTGTCATGAATTTTTTTCTCCATGCATGTGCCTTTCAAGCCACGGCTCTGTGATGTGGACCTCTGCCCTCACAGACACAACAGGCATAAGTCTCATGTCGCCCTTGCCCCCATAAGGCTGTGCCTATCCCTTGCCAGCCTTTAGTCTCACTGTTCTTATTGCCTGGCTATCTCAGCCCACATCCACCCAGATCTGCACTCTCTCCGGGTCTTTGATTGTGCTGTGTACGGGCCCTCCACTCCCTAGAAGAAGTTTCTCCCTGCCAGCACTGACCAGTGCTCCAGAGCATCATCTGGCTCCTGCTACGTTTCCAGGTACAGTGTCTGGCAGATTCTGCTGAATGAGTGACTCCAGAGTTGACTCTGTCAGACGTCACTGAAAGAGGGGTGACTAAGCTAGGAGGAAGGCAAGAGGGGGTAGACAGACACACAGAGACGTTCATCACAACTGAGTGGGCTCATCTGGGATGGGAGGCATGAGGCGCTCCGGGAGTTCCGGAAACAGAAAGCATGGGAGCTTTACTGGAAGCATGAGGTGTGGGCTATCATAGTGGGGTCTTGTAGTATGAGTAGGAGTTCAGTGGGCAGAGGAGAAAGACCCAAAGGTGGAATTGTCACTACAGTGATAATAGCCACTAATAATTAGTGTGAGGTGCCTCATCTCTGTCCCTTTCTACATCATTAATAAAGTCTTATTGGTAAAGAGAAGCCCCATTCACTGGTGTGTCCTCTGTGCCTCTGATTAGAGGAAGTGGCTTTGTGTGCAGGTGGTTACAAGGGCTGAAGCAGCCATGTTTTGCCCTTTGAGGGTGAGGTCTGCGTAGCTCTAAACTAGGAGACAGGGGGGCTGGCCAAGTGAACTGGGGCATACAGAGCTCCACTAAGATTGTTGGGAGAGAAGACTATGGGGTCTGAGGAGAGAGGTTAGGAGAAAGAACGAGATAAATGTGGGGCTCTACCATACACGAGGATAAGTGTGTGTGCGTGTTTGCGTTTGTGTGTGTGTGTGTGTGTGTGCATGTGTGTATGTGTATCTGCGGAGAGAGAAACTGACTTAGAAGGGGAGTGAGTCCCTTGAGGTAGGGAAGGTAGCTCCCCTAAGCCCCCAGCTCTGGGGGTGACTCAGTGCCATTGCTGGGCCCAGCTTGGTAGGGTGTATCACAAGCTGGGAACCTCACAGCTGGGCTCAGTTCAGGGGCAGGCAGAAAGAAGAGAGAGACAGGCCAGTAAGAGTTGGGCTCACTGTTGGGGATAGAGGTGGGGTGTGGAAAACAAGACACTAAGAACAAGGGCTGGGGCTGTGCCACCCTGGCTATTGTGAGGCACCCAGTAGCCTGTCTGCCAAGTGAAAAGGGACTGCCTTGGAGCCCGATACTTCCAAGAAGGTATCAGAAACCTAAAATTATTAAGTGACAAGAGAAGCCAAACAATGTAAGTGATGTACTGCTGGAAAGGGGCACCTGCCCAGGGGCAGTCTGGAGGTGTTTGTCCAGCCCAGCATGAGGGTGAGCCTCAGATGGGCTTCCCCCGTGGCACAGACCAGGAGCTGCTGAGGCAGGTGGGTTGGGGAGGGCACAGGTATAGTCCTCCTCTGGCTGTCACCTCACTCCTGCTCTCAGAGGTTGCTCCACACAGGACTTGGGCAGAGGGATGATGGCCTTTCACTGGGGCCCAGGAGATACGCTGAGACCATTCCTGGGCCCAAAGGGAAGGAAGAATTCTGTAAGAACTGAGATATGGCTGTGCACTGGTGGCAGAGGGTATTTTGAGCACCATGGGGATTGGGGTGGGGGGTAGGGCAGTATGTGTTTCCCTGGAGATAGCTACAGGCCAAGGCATATCTGCGCTCAGCTAGAGGCTGGGGAGACGGCTCAGTCAGTGATGGGCTTGACTTGTAAGCTTGAGAACCTGAGTTTGATGTTCAGAACCCACATAAAAATGCCAGGTGAGCTGGCACGTGTTTACAATCCTGGTGCTGCAGGGGAAGCAGAGACAAGAGGATCCCGGGACTTACACAGCCCTAGGCTAGTGAGAGACCGTGTCTAAAAGGAAGTGGCTGGCATTCCTGAAGATGACACCCAAGGCTGCACTCCAGACTCTGCAGGCTCACGTGCATACACACCTGCTCCAGGCCACGGCCACAAGCGTTAACAGTGGTTCACAAGGTGGCTGCGGAGGTGAGAAGTCCATGAGATGACTGGGCTGTCCCTTCTCGGTGAGCAATCACTGCACGAGCCTCTGGGTGACAGAGCACCACCAGGGTGGCGACAAGGATGCTCACACATCCTACAGTTGCAAGAAAGGTCTGAAGCTCGGTCCTGACCCAGGGCAACATCTGAGCCATAGGAAGGGACATAGAAGGGTCAAATCGACACAGAAATGGCTGCCTATGTGGCAACCCTGAGTGAGGGGAGCAGACAAACTATCTCAGTGCTCCCCCCATTCTCCCAGGAAGGGGACATGGAGTCCCACACAGAAGTTCTGGAGTTGGTGTCCTAATTCATTCTGGGCACATGAGAACCAGAAATTCCTATCATTTTAGCATAGCCATGGAGCCACAGAGAATGACGGAGTCTGGACTCCGGTCTTCTGCAGGAAGGGGGGCAATGCAGCCCCCGAGACAGAATCCCAGCTGATCAATAAATTCTACCTTACCAAAGCCACACCCCTGATGAAGGGGGGAGTTGATGGATAACAAGAATATATAATGCCATTTCAGGGCCTCCAGCAATGTCCAGGGTCAGGCAGCTGCTGGAAGCTGGAAGCCCATTTATTGCCCAACACCCTTCAGGGCCCCTGAGGTCCTGCAGAGTCAGTGAGGTCCCTCTGACTGACAATGTGTGTCTAGGCAGATCACAAAGGTGGTGCTGTGAGACTCAGCCACCCAATCCTCAGCATTAGGGGCCTGGGCTTCTCTAGGCAAGAGAAAGTTGGTCCCAGACATGACCTCAGTATGGTAAGGACATCCTCAATGTGTTAAGGATTCACCAAATGTCCCACCCACAGCCATGAGTGGCTCTCATTCAGGGAAGGGACACTGGATTCAGGTAGCCAACATGTACTCGGTGGGAAAGAGCCAGGGAACAAAGTGACAGCTCAACCCTCTGCTGGCAGAAACTCTGAACGATCCCCCCCCCACTAGAGTGGGGTCTCCATAGTGGTAGGACTTGTGTCTGATTCTTTCCTCTTTCAGCATCTAGAATGGTGCCTGGCACACTGACAGTGTTCAGTGCATGCTGAGTGAAGGGGGGACAGAATAGGCACCTCTGAGTCATAGACCACACTCCTGTGAATGAACACTAAATCACATGTGATGACCCAGGGGAAAGCCCAGCGATGTGTGCAGTAGGTGTGCAGTGAACACCATCCCAGTCTCCTTCATTCCACTGTGTCACAGCGGATTTCAACTTCGTGAAAGGACTTCCGATCTGCCTTGAATACCCACAGCTTAGTGGTCCTTTCTGCATCTCCTTCATTCTGCTGTAAAGAAAAGTGAGACCCCTAAGGCAATGTCATCAGAGGAGCAGGGATGGAAGCATCCTTCTCCTCCTCCTCGCCCCCACCCTCAGCTGATAGGCTCCAGCGAGTGGCATCAGCCCTGGTTATTTTTAATCACACGATTACCCTGGGTCTTTGTCACTGAAACAGTTTAATTGGGAGCTGCAGCCTCCTACGGCAGGGTGGTGGAGGCAAACTGCAGCCAGCACACCCGGCGGCAGAGTGCCAAGGAACAGGGCCTTTGGCCGGCCCCTTCCGGATCAAGTTCTGGCATCCAAAGCCAGCCTGGTTTCCAGAGGAAGATGGGGGCATGCTGAGGCACCATGAGGAGCTGCAGCTGTGGTCAAGTGTCATCCATTCATGTGGATCATGGAGACAGATGGAAACTGAGACCATTTTTGAGGGACACAAAGGGGAAGGAATGAGCGTTGCCATTATCTAGCCATCCATTCATTTATCCATCCATCCACCCAACCCTCTACCCATCTACCAATTCACCACTCATTCATCCATCCATCCATCCATCCATCCATCCATCCATTTATCCATCCATCCACCCATCTACCAATTTACCACCAATTCACCCATCTTTCCATATACTATGAATCCATCTACTTGTCCATTAATCTATCCACCCACCCACCATCATCCATCCATCCATCCATCCATCCACCCATTTACATGCCCATCAATCTACCCATCTATCATCAAATCATCCACCTACACACCATCCATGTAACCATATACTGTCCATCCATATATCCAGCTGTTCACCTACCTATTTATTATCCATCTATCCATATACCATGGACCCATCCATTTGTTCATCCATGCATCCACTCACCCACCAACACACCCATCTATCCATCCAATCCACCCACCAACCCACGTATCTATCCACTCATCCACTCTCCCACACACACATCCACCCATATATCTATATACCATCTACTCACTCATTCATCCTTCCATCCATCTACTTATCATTCATGTACCCATTCATCTAATCATCAGTCCCCTCACCCATCTATCCAACTACCCACCCATTCATTCATTCATTCATTCATTCATTCCCCAATCTATCCCTTCATTCATCCACCCATACATTCATTAATTCTTTAATCTATCTATCTATCCATCCATCCAGCCAGCCAGCCATCCAGCCAGCCAGCCATCCATCTTAGATACTGTTACACTGTAAATGGCCAAGCTCCTCTTTCCTCCACCTTTCGAATGATTCAAGTTCTGAAAGGTGTGCCATCACATCCATCTACCTAGTTCATGAATCCATCTTTCTACCTACCCCATTCATTCCATATACTCATCCATCTATCCATTTATTCCACTCATCTATCCATCCATCTCATCCATACATATATTATCCATCCCTCTGTTCCCACTTACCTATCCATCCATTCCACCCCGTCCATCTATTCCATTCATCTATCCATTCCACTTATTTATCTCTCCACTCCATCTACTCATCTCTTTGCATTTATCCACACACACACATCTACTCCACAACTTTTCACTGAGCACCCACTGTCTCTAACATCGAAGTCCCTCCCTTTCCTAGAGGTGCTGCCTTCCCACTGTGAGCATCTGCCCGGTGCTTTCTGAGATCTCCTTCACTGCAGTTGGCTTGTCCCCTGTCAGATTTCTAATGTTTTCTCTGTCTCACTCACCATCATGACCTCACTACCCTTGGGAGGACAGAAAATAGGAAAACCTACTCTGTGTGTGTTGGGTCCCATTGCCTGTGAATTCTCAGTAAGTAGGCATCCTAAGAGTCACCTGGCTGTCCTGGGGAGACACACTGGAAAAGATGGAGCAAAGAGGACTCCAGCTCATGGAGTCCTCCCTTGGTTTTAGGATGTGAGCTTTGGGATGGGAACCCCAAAAGTTCAGAGGGACGATGTTAGTGCATGTTGCTCTGGCTTCCTCCTTGTTCAGCTGCACCTTGCTGAGTCTCCACCTCCTTATCTGTAATCATGAGCATGACAACTACCTTACAGGAAGATGTGCTGGCTGTGGCCATTCTATCAGCCCTTCCCTCGAGCCACTGCCTGTCACTGCACCAGATCCTTGCAGTGGCCAGGAAAGCAGACAGTCTGCAGTACTCTGAGTAGTACCGCTCCTGGAGAGCTCCTATGCACCCTTCAAAACTGAGATCATGTCAGACACTGGGGCAGTGACGATCTCCAGGCTCTGCTTTTCCCCACCCTCTTGCTTTGTACAGTCTCGACTTGAAGACTGAAGGTAAAAAGGCAACAGTAAGCTGAGCATCAGCGCTCTCCTCTCTCCACTTCCTGGTCTGAGGTGTGAACATGCAGCTCCATACTCTCATTGCCATGGGGCTGTGTACTGTCGCCAGGCCTTCCCTGCCACGACGGACTGTATCCCTCCGAACTTGAGCCAGGATAACGCTCCCTTCCTTGAATCACTTCTTGTCAGTGACAAGGAAAGCAACCAGCACACCGGGAACAAGGGTGCAGTGTGTCACCCCTCGACCCTCTAGGGACCATCATAGATCGTGACACACCCTGCCCAGCTACTCCGTTTCTTGACCACCAAGCCCTGTGGATGCTGGCTTGGGAATGCACTTCCACCACATCTTCCTTTTAACTGGAAAGAGCTGTAGCAATGGCCCCAGTTGCTCTCTCTAACTCCAGGGAACTTGCCAAGCCCCAATCCACATGTCTGCATGGTCCTCTGCCTGTGATGGCCTCTGGCCCTTGCAGCTGCTAAACCTTGACCTAGACTATCCTTCACCTTTTGCCTGTGCTGCCTCAGCAGGGCCCCAGCATCCACAGAGGGAAGGCCAAGAGCAAACTGACCCCAGGGTTAGCCTGTTACGAACCGGCAGAATCTTCAGCCTGAGGTCCCAGGTATCTCTTGCTCACCCCTAAATTCTGTGTTTGGTGTCCATGTGCAGATGGGGAGGCAAACTGAACAGAGTTTGTCCACAAACACAGTGGCGCCTATCACACACCTGCAAGAGTGTGGCTACCCCGAGGCCATGTGTAGAAACACAGATTCCAGCCTGACTCCAGTTCATCTCCCTCCTATGTCCTTTTCTGGAGCCTGAGGCCCTGACATGGCACCCTCCATTCTGCAGTGTCCTCATAGTGTTACCTGAGGCTCTACTGAGGGATGTCTTCATGGTTCTGGCCTCTGCAAGTGTACTCACGCATGAACACATCCTTGTCCTCAAACCTTCCCATGGGACCGTATGTGAGAAGACATCTCTTCACAGGCACGGTTAAATAAGGGATCCTGAGCTGACATCACTAAGGATTGAGTAGGCTGACCCTAAAGGACAACAGTAGGCATCCTTCTGGAAGAAAGAGGGGCTCATGCACAAAACGAGAGGTCAGGTGAGCGCCGAGGCAGGAGGCTGAGTAATACAGCCATAAGTCTGAGGACACTTGGATCCTCCAGGAGCCAAGAGGCAGAAAGAACCTCACCAGAGCCACTCAAGGGGGGTGCGGCCTTTTCACACCTTCTGGCCCTCAGGATGTGGGATCAATTCCTTTCGTTCTGAGTCTTATGTCATCATGCCCCCCCCATCCAGTCATTTGCTTCACTGGCCCCTGGAGACTCCTGTGTTATCCAAGGATTGAGAACAGGTCAGGGACAGAAAGGTCCTTGAACACTCTACTCAGCAGATTTGTGAGTCCATCCTTCCAGCTATCACACTGTCCACACTGCCCTACACCAGGCAGGAGCCCCTCCACGTTCCATCCTTCTGGCTGCACCTCCTGCCCTGTATTCCTCAGTAAGCTACCTTCTCTGAACAACCCTGGCTCTTGCATGGTGATAGAGATCCACGTCTTAGCCCCATCACACTTCATCCTCCTGTCCTCCCTCTTGTACCCAACTTCTCTGAGCTGAGCATTCAACTTCTTCACTACAAAGGCTTTGCTCCCATATCCCGGTAGGATTCCAGAGCAGGGTCCCCACCATGCAGCTGACCACAGCTATGCCTGTCTCGTGCCTGAGTTTCTCCAGGTAGAAACTTGGCTATATTATAGCCGTGCCATGAAAATCCAGCAAATAACACATTTGCATGCTATTTTAAATCATCTGCCCAAGGGCCTTTTACTGAATTCTAATGTCCACAGATCCATATCCTTCATCTGCTTTACAGATGGGCAGAGAGAGGCTCAGTGATGAGCTCAAGATCATGGACTAAGGTCAGCAGGAGAGAAGGTGTCTGATCTTGGAAAACCCCTGCTTTGCTTGCCTGAAAAAGCTATAGCAGCCTCTAGCTTAAAGCTCTGAATTTGCAACAATGAAAGCCAGTCTGTATTTCTAAAACCCCACTTTAGACACCAGACTAGTGACCCGTGTGGACATGTGAGATGGTTCCGCACTGTCCAACTGCAGCCCCTCCCTCTCCAGCTCCCTCACTGCAGGGAGCTCCTTGATGCGGAGGGATCCTCCTTGCTTGCCACCTGACTTTCTCTGAGGGTCAACAGAGTGCCACCAGCTACTCTCCCTGCTCCTGCTGGCACCAGACAGTAAATCACAGAGAGAGAGGAGATTGCTGAAGGAGGCATTCGGGATGCCTTGGCCTCCTAACTGGCTGCCTGCAAGCTGACTCCCATAGTGTTCCTCTGTGAAATGCAGCAACAATCATGCCAACTCAGAGCAGAACACCAGGCTCCATGGAATGTAACTGCAAAGCCTGGGGGTGGTGACCACAGGCACAGGCTAAGTCACAAGGGCACATGCCAAATTCTTTTCAGGACTTCTTTGAGTACCACTGTCAAAATAGCCAGGAGCAAACAGCCATGATCCCAGAAGGAACACACCCTTACCCATGCATACCTCTCCATGGGGCTCATCTTCCCAAAAGAGTCCACACCTGAATTTGTTCTGCCAACCTCTTACTCTGCCAGTCTCTTACTCTCCCCAGCACCCTGCTAGCCTGTGGTGGACTTCAGATACACAGCCCCATTGTTGGTATGCACCCCAGTACTGCTCACCACCTGTCTATCTTGGTCACCCAGCACCATGCCCAGCACAGTAGATGCCAATAACCATCAGATGCAAATGCAGAATGGGAAGGGGGAAGGAGTAGGATCACTATGCAAATCCTGAGTGGAAGTAGCCTGGTGTTACCTTACCCACCCACTCCATCTCTTGGTTAGAAAAATGAGAGAAATAGAATGGCTGGATACTGGTGTGTTCACACCATATCACCCCCCCTCATGAGATGCTTCAACAGTATGGCCACCAGCACAGCAAGACCCCAGGGCTGAGACTCTCTGAATAGGGGGTCTGAGATGGCTATCTCTGTCAACTTAACACAATAGAGAATCACCTGAGAGAGGGATTGCCTGGATCAGTTTAACCTTTGGGTGTGTCTGTGGGGAGTTGCCTTCATTGTTAGTTAACCCAGATCATTGTAGGCAGCACCATTCCCTAGGCAGAGACCTCCAGAACTGCAGAAGGAAGAGTAGAGAAATCTAGCTTAGAGAAGCAAGCAAGGATGCATATTTTCTCTGCTTTTGACTGCGGACACGATGCAACTGCCTTGACTTCCTCACAATGATGACCTTGGACTTTAAGTCATATAAACCCTTTCCTCCTCAGTGTTTTTTGTTTTTGCGTTGGTCAGGATATTTGATCTAGTAACAGAAGTGAAAGTAGAATAATGCCTTTTTGGCTAGAGTGGGGAGGCCAAAGCAGGCAGCCTGCCAAGGTGATGTCTGATGCCTCTGGAGACTGCCATCAGAGCCAAGGAGAAACACACACGATAGGATGAGAGGGGGACTCAAGAGTGTCTGGGTGCTTAGTTTTCTAAGAAACATTTAATTGTCTCATCATGCTGCCTGGAGGCTGGGCCCGGAATGAAATGAGGAGGTGACTGACAGTCCTGAGCATAACCGTGGAGAAACTCTTTGCTGCCTGATGATGCAAACCTGAGGGCCTGAGTTCAATTGCTGGAGCCAGGTAAGGGAAGGGGAGGGAACAAATTTCCACAAAGTCGCTCTCTGACCACCACACGTGCACATATACACAACAATAATAAATAAAAAATAACTCAGAAAAGATAAGGAACAAAGTATAAGGAGACCAGCTGGTGAGATGGCTCAATGGGTAATGGCGCTTGCCGCCAAGCTTGACATCTGAGTACAGCAGCTGGGAGCCACATGGTGGAAGGTGAGGACCCACTCCTACAAGTTGCCTGACCTCCACTTGCATATATACGCAAAATAAGCAAGTCTGAAAAATAAAAATTCAAAGGACAGACCATGCTACAAGCAACTCTGTTTGGATAAATTTGATCATTTCAGTTGTTACAGATTGAATATTCAAAAGTTACAGATATTTAAAACTCTTGCCTGAAGAAAGAGATAGCACAAAGGGCCTTATGTCCCCTGACCTTGTACTGAAGCTGTTGTGTAAGAACCACCCAAAAAGGCTTCTTCATTTGCACGTTTCCTAATGGATTCTGCTAAACATCCCATGCCTTTTCAGTCTTGTTGGACTGTGTCCCTTGAACTGTAAGCTAAAATAAACCCACCCTTTAAGTTACTCCTTGTCAATATTTGGTCACAGCACTAAGAAAAGTAACAACACATGGCACTACTTTGGTACCAAGACAGAAACATGAGAGGAGTAAAGACTGTGAGAGGCTAAGACAAGAGGTGTGTCTCTCAGGCTAGCCTGGGTAACATGGCAGGAGTCAGCTCTGAGGTTAGCCTGGGCAACATGGCAGGAGCCTTCTCAAAAACAGAAAAGAAAAAAAATGCTATAACTTTCATGAAATCAAATACAAAAATTCTTACCAAAATCCTAGGATTTTGAAATCCAGTAATCCAAAGAGGGGGTAATGTGTCACATTACAGCCATGCACGGTTTATCCCAGGAATGCAAGGTTGGTTCAGCTCAGATGATGCTGTACGTAACAGCCCGGCAGCTTCACGCCCCAACCAACCTCTTTTAAGTTGAAATTTAAGCTGAAAGTACACTGAGTACTTGACTTCTGGCATCTCCCATCAAAGTCACATAGCACACTGCAGGGTTGCCTGTGCCTCCACAACCATGGACTCATGGGAGCTGCATTCACCACCCTGCCCTGAATTGCAGAAGTTCATACTTTTCCCACGACACTAGCTCAGGACTCACAAGTCAGAATACTGTGTCTGCTAAGTGCCTATTGCCTCCGTGTCATCCGTAAAATTAAAAAGAAATCATTAGTTGAGGCCTGTATAGTCCAAAGGATATAAACTACTCTATAAACAAATGAAGGAAAACAAGATTCTACCCAGGGTCACAGAACACATGCTGGGGGAAATCCCTGGTACCTACAGTGGTGCACCTGGTCACAGGCTTCCTGCTGAGGTCATGTAGAGCCAGAGCAGGACCCAGGTTCCTGCAGGTAAAGCGCAAGTTCTGAATCCCTAGGCCAGGGATGATGTGAACAGCAGGGACCAATGAGAGCAGTGGAGGTAAGATTCAGGTGCCCAACCAGTGGAACCCCGAGACACAGCCTGTTGCTCACAGATTTCGGTTTCTGGGACTGGCAATACCACTGTGTACCTTGAGAATGAACACATCCTTGAATGTGGAGACACACTGACTATGGGGACATTTGGGTCCTCAAGGGCACACTACTAATCCTAGAGTGATAGATAGCAAATCTGAGGGTGAGCTAATAACAAGATAAATCATCATCATCACTGATAATGGAAGTAACACATTTGAATTGCAGCCATTCCTGGGCACCCACAGGTTTTTCATCCATTGATTCAACCAGCTACATATGGGAAATATTGAACACAATGCTGTGGACAAACTGAACAAAGAGAATTTTTTCTTTGTGAATCTTCCCCGAATGGCATGATGCAGGGCGGGGGTGAAGCACAAGCATAAGGACCTCAATTCATATCCTCATCATCCATATAATAAGCCAGACATGACAGCAAGTGCCTAGAATCCTAGCCCTAGGAAGGAGAGACAGGTGGATCTCAGAGGCTGGCCGGCTAGCCCGTCTAGTGGAAACAGTGAGTCCAGGCTCAGAGAGAGACCCTGTCTTAACACAGGAGGTGGAGAGGGATTGAGAAAAATACCTGATTTTGATTCCTCTGGTCTCTATGTGCACATGGGCCTGCATACCCCGCCCCCGACACAGGCCAATACAACACAATGTTAGGTGATACACACTGTGGAAAGCTGACTCACAATGTAGGCGGTGCAGCACATATACAAGCAGCGGGCCATCTCCCATGGGAGGCTTGGGCATCTGTGGATTTGGTCCCTGGGTCCTGAGCCTATCCCCTGAGGATGCCAGGGAACAACCATCTTTTGAAATGCCCTGCATGCACCCTATTTATAAACACCAAGTTCAATGGCACACACACACACACATACACAAAAACTCACCTCGATCGATAACCACTACCAACAAGCCAGTATGGGGGCATTGCGACCTCTCATGCCTGCTCAGTTGATGCTAACGAGTGAACCTGGTAGTTCTGTGTGTGAGGAAACTGAGGCACTGAGAGGATGCATTGCCCAGGTGTGAAGGGTCAAGGCTGAGTACCCATTCAGGCTGGCTGATCCTTGCCACTACGAAGGCCCAGACTGGGCTGCTCCAGGGATAAACCTGGGAGGAAGTTGGCTGGGAAGGGATGTGTAAACACACATTTGTCCCATATTGCAGAAGCATCCAGAAGAGATGAAACCCCTGGCAGTTTGTTTTCTATGCTACAAAGGCAGATAGGCATCCCTGCTGACCCCTCTGTCCTCATTGCATGCAGACTACCCATTTCTTCAGCATCCCTGACACACAGGGAGACCCAAAACAAAGCCAGGGTCCCTCCTGGTATATTCCCAGCCCAGACTGGGTCTACAGATGCGGTAGTATAATCACGGGCCTGGATGTAGCTGACAAGACTAGGTGCTTCTCCCCCTGAATGTCTTCCCACTCTCCGAATGGGACTCTCCAAAGTCAGGCTGGCCAAGGTCTCTTTTTGGCTTCTACACCCAGAGGCTGCCACCTCGTGGTAATAAGGCAGAGATGCAACAGGGAGCAGGCTCCCAAGCAAGCTCTCCTAAGGACAGGGATTAAAGTTTGGTTGCCTCCTGCGGAGGGCAGGGGTGTCTGTGCAGCCTTGGGAAGGCATCCAATCTCTCTGAGCTTCACCACCACTGATGGACATATGGAGATGGATTCTGGCTGTCAGGGTTGTCTGCAGCCCCAGTGTGAAAAGAATATATGGCATATCCTTAGTCTGCAAGAAGTCAGGGCAGTGGGCAAGGCTGCGAGGCTTCCTGCCTAAGAATAGGCGTCTTTCTTCCCTCCCGGGGCTGAGGGGAGATGCTTCCTTAGATGCCCAGGTTTCAGATCTTGTCTATGGGTCTGGTGGACTCCATGGAGCCAACATGACCAGAAGCCAACCCCTTATGGTGGTATAACATGGAAGAAGATGCCATGCTAGTGAGATAGGGAGGGAGCCCTCTTATACAGCGTGCATGTTCCTCGCCTGCTCTCCTGGCTTGAGCGGCTCCTGTCCTAGTGTCTCTTAAAATGGCCATAGGAGAGCAGGAGCACAGCATGCTAACTTTGGTTGTTGTTATAGTCATTTAGACTACAGAGCAGGGACTCTACATTCCCAAGGCTGCCACCTAGAGGAGGGCTTGGGGAGCTAAATGTTCCCTCTACTGAGCATCTGGTACCCAGCCCTGCTGCTGCAGCAGCCCCCACGGGCTCTGCTCTAACACTGGAGACCACGGGGATGGAGCCCTTGCTTTGCTTCCTGGAGTCTCAGCTGTTGACTGTGCTGAGTGGAGAAGCTACAGCCCTGACTGCTGAGGCTCCTGTGGGCTTCCCTGGGAGATACAGTTCCTACACGGCTGATCTGTCCAGGGCAGCACATGCTCTGTCTAGGTGTAGGCTGATTCAGAGCTGTGTGTGGAATCCTGCAGCATCTGCCTATTCTCAGCATGATGGTGTCCTACCTATATCACTGTGACCAATCACAGAAACAATATAACCCCACACCGAGTCCCCAGGTCCTTCAGAGACCCTGGGGATATACAATTAGTGTTGGGGACTCCTGTGACCTCAGTGGCTTGAGTGGTTTTCCTATACCCATGGAAACAGATTGCCACAGATAGGGTACCTCACAGGACATTTAGTATTTCACTTTCCAGAGGCTGGACATCAAACTCAGGCATGGCCAGGCCAGTTTGTCCCACGAGTTCTAATGAGGGTCTGCTCCAGCCTTGTTCCAGCTTCTGGAGACTGCCAACAGCACTTGCTGTCCCCTGACTAGTGTCCAGGCATTCTAGTTGTGACCTTCGTGTCTCTGCCTCTGTCCTCATGCACCTTTGTGTCTTTATTTGCCCTCATCTCTCTCTGTCCCTTGACACAGGGTCTTCTTATACTTCCCAAGCAGCTCCAGCTCCTATGTGTTTTCCCAGCATCCTCTCAGCTTCCAAGTACCTATCCCATGTTGATCACACCTACTTTTTATTTTCTTTTAAAATTTTTAAAAATTACATTTTAATTTATACATTATGTACGTGACTGTATGAGCCACAGTTCACATGAGGAGGTCAGAGGACAACATGTAGGAGTCAGTTCTCTCCTACCATATGGGTTCACAGGACTGAACTTAGGTCATCAGGCTTAGTGACAGGTGTCTTTCTCATGACCCATCTCACTGGCCATACCTCCTTCTCTTACAAAAGTGCCTGCCTTTGGGTTCTAGGAAAACCAGTCAAACTTTCAACAACACCTGCCTTTTGTGGCCTCAGGGATGGAATCTAGGGACTTGCATATGCCAGCCTTACCGCAGCACCCCCACGTGTGGTGGGATAATTGTATATGGTATGAAGATGCATTGCTGGGATTGGTGTAATAAAAAGTTGAATGGCCAATAGCTAGGTAGGAGGTTTAGGTGGGACTTCCGGGTAGAGAGAGAACTCTGGGAAGAACAAAGGTGGAGTTGCCAGTCAAATATGGAAGAAGCGGGGTGGGATGGGAGTAATAAGATGACAAACTATGACCAGAACATAGACTTAAAAATATGGATTAAGTTGTAAGATAGTTAGGAACAAGTCTAAGCTAAGGCCGAGCATTCATAATCAACAAGTCTCCATGTCATTATTTGTAAGCTGGTGGTTCTGATGGGGAAAGTACTACTACACTCCCCGCCCTCCTTTTGAGACAGAAATTTGCTGCTGAGTAGCCAAGGCTGGCTTCTAACTTGGGCTCCTCCCTCCTCAGTCTCCCAAGGACTGGATTACAGGTGTGTGCAACCATGCCTGGTCCTCTTTTTTCTAACAGGGTAATTGTTGCAGGGTCTGGAGGTGAGGAGATATATGTCTCTCCGCTCACAGCAGGTTCTCATGAAGACTCAATGCATCCTCATAGAGAACCTGTACAGAGAGCAGGTACGGCATGCAGAGGGCAGGTAGAGGGCTTAACGGATCCTCCTAGGAAGTCAGTATCGAGAGCAGGCACAGCATTTAGAGAGAGTCCAGACATCCATTCTCTAGAGCACTGCGCACCTGTCTCTGGGAGCTGGACATGGTCTGTGGGACTTCTGGCTAT
This sequence comes from Dicrostonyx torquatus, assembly GCA_028555095.1. Taxonomy (NCBI): domain Eukaryota; kingdom Metazoa; phylum Chordata; class Mammalia; order Rodentia; family Cricetidae; genus Dicrostonyx; species Dicrostonyx torquatus. The sequence goes on from JAQHUG010000157.1 coordinate 1,681,433, forward strand.
AAGGTATCCATGGTCAGCAGGTGGGAGGGAGCCAACCAGGTCCCCGAGGGTGAGTGAACAGGATGCAAAGTGCTGGGCAAAGGCAGAAGCACACTTTGTATGCTGAGGTGTCAGGTAGGAGAGGCAGCAACAGGGGAGGGGATTAGGTATTTGTGAATATTCTGTGAAGCTACCAGGTATGGCTTGAACTGTGTTCCTGCCTTCAGACACTGAAGTCCGGCTCTTGTGAGCTGGCCTTTGGGAGGAGACTGGGGTCAGACGGCATGTGAGGGTGGATACTTCATGAGGAAAGGAGTGTCTTTATTAAAGACACCACCAGCCAGGTGAGGCATTGACTGCAGCCCAGCACCCAGGAGGCTGAGACTAGGAGATCTCAAGTTTGAAACCAACCTGGGTGACACAGTGACACCATATCTCACAGAAAAGGTAGAGGCTCTTTAGGAAAAACGATACCTGAAATTGACCTCTGGCCTTCACATGTATACCTATATGTGTACACCCATATGAACATACTCATGTACACACACATTCACACACACATTAAATATGAATAAATAAAAGGCAAAGGGCTGCGTTCAACATGGTTAAATGCTTTCCTTCCAAGCAGGAGAATACCAGCAGTCAGTCTCCCTGCCTTTTGGCCCTGTGGTGGTTTGAATAAGAATGGCCTCAGAGGTTCATATATTTGAAAGCTTAGATACCAGGAAGTGGCACTATTTGAAAGGATTAGAAGGATTAGAAGGTGTGCCCTTGTTGGAGGAAGTGTGTCACTGGGGGTGGGCTTTGAAGTTTCAAAAGTTCATGCCAAGCCCAGTGTTTGCCTCTGCCTGAAGATCAGGATGCAGCACCGTGCCCGCCATGCCTGCTGCCATGCTTCCTGCCATGATAATGTTGGAGCAAACCTCCTAAACTGTAAACAAACACCCAATTAAATGATTGCTTTTGTAAGAATTGCCTTGGTCATAGTGTTCACCTTCACAAGTAGCTCTTGGCCTCATGAAGCCCAGGGAAGCCTCTATCTGGGTCTGAGTCTCCCAACTAGGTAGGCCTTGGGGGCTGTAGTTATGAGCTCCAAGGTCTGGAATACTTCTGGAAAGCCATGACTGCATCCACCAAGTCCTGTTAGTATTTTTCCTGAGGTCTCCAAGCATCAATTTGATCAGAATATAAATCACCAGATGCAGGGACCCCTGTGGAAGCCGAGTCACGAGAAAACAAGGGGCAGTGGCAGAGAGAGAGAGAGAGAGAGAGAGAGAGAGAGAGAGAGAGAGAGAGAGATCTGCTCTGTTGTCCATGTGATTAATGGAGCTCCTGAATGGCTGTGCATTCCGGAGTATGGACCTTCCATGCCAGGTTCTGGGGATAAGTATTGTGGGGCAGGGCTCAGAGATGGTGTCTGGGTAGAGGGGTGCTCCTTCACCTAAACCGTGTCACTGTGGGACAAGGCCAGGACCCAGCAAAGGGAAACATGAGTCCAGCCCCAAGCCCATGGACTCCATGGCCTAGTTTCTTAGTTCCTGATATCTGGGTGGCAGGAGCTGTGTTCCTCGGAACAGTATCATGCTCACCAAGAGAGGGGGTAGGAAAGCATGCAAGTCTCCTTTCTATTGCTATGACACAGTACCCAAGCCTGGGAAGTTTATAGAGCACAGAGGTTTGTGTGGATCTTAGTTCTGGTGGTTGAAAGTCTGGGAAAGTGACTTGACATCTATGTGGAGAGGTCTCCTGCCAGTTCATCACATAGTCAGAGGCACCACACAGGGACAGAATAAGTATTCCAGACTCTCTTCAAAAGTCACAAGGCCACATCCTTGTGATCTCATCTGACTTTACTATCTCGCAAAGGTTCCACATTCAAACACTAGACTTATTGCCTCAGGGTTAAGTTTTCTACACATAAACATCTAGAGAACACAGCAAATCCCATCAGGGACCAAAACTACCTGACCTCCCCAGCAGGCATGAACTCTTGCAATGTCTGGAGGAAGAAGGGAAGCAGAGGACAAGGGGTGGGGGAAGGAGGAGGAAGAAGAGGAGGGAGAGAAGGAAAAGGAGGGGTAGAAGTAGAAACAGTCAGTGACCTTATTTGAAATACTCAGAATGGACACAGGAGGCAGGGTATATCATTCCAAAGTCATAGGTGGTGGCCAGAACACATGATCAAAGCCTACACAATCCTGGCCTGGAGCCTTCCTACCAGCTCCTCATCTCCCCCACTTCCCTCCCTGCTATTTTGCAGTAGGGTAGAAGCATGCATGCTAGCACTGACATGAAACGTCACTACACTAAATTGCTGGTGTTGTATCAGGGCTGCAGGAGACAGTGACTCCTGTCTTGACAACCGATGAGAGGCCTATTGCGTCCTCCATCCACCTACCTATCACTCACTTATATATCCATAAATCCATCCATTCACCTGTCCCTCCTTCTTTCCTCTCTCCCTCCCTTTCTCTCTCTTCCTTCCACCTGTCCATCAATCCATCCATCCATCCATCCGCCCACCACACATCCACCTGCCCATCAACCTACTCTCACCCATTCACCCATCAATCTCCTCACACTTCATTTCAGTCAGCCAGAGGATCATGTGACTTCTTCAAAATGTGTCCATGCCATATTCTTTGCTGGCAGGTGCTGACATCTCACAAAGGGGATTGTTCCACTCCTGAGGTGGTCTCAGACACCAAAGGTGAAGAGTGGCAAATGACAAAGGAAACCACTGAATGGGGCATCTGGAGGCCAAGACTGGGACAGCTCTGCCTTGCTACAGAGGAGTAGGATCAAGGCAAAGCCTGGGAAAAGCAAGGGTGGGAGGAGAGGGAGTGTGTGTTTGGCTTGCCAGAGTCCATTTGCCACTTTGTGTGGGAGATATACATGTTTTGATCTCATCCCACATTCCCAAAGCACACTGCCAGCCCCACCTTCTCTCTTGACCAGCTGGACCAAGGTTAGGCAGACGAGCCAATGAGACCCAATCCTATGATTGCCTCTCACAGTGACCAGAGGATGCTCTAGGCCACACACAGGTATCAGAGTTGCCAGAACAGTCACTCATCAGCTTGATGCCATGACTGGTCACTTCCATGTGGCTTAGAGAGGACCAGCCTAAGGAGTCCACACCGAGAAAAGCAGACAGAGGATATGCATGGAGAATGTGAGCACCTGGATCTAGCCATGCTTGAGGCTATTGATACTAAGTCAGAAAACCTCTTACTTCCTCTGCAGCTTGGGTAGGATGCTAGTGTCTGTAAATAGGAGTCTCCACTAGCACAGAAATGGGTGCTCACAGGCAGGGTCCCACTGAGGCAAGAGCAGGCATCTGGAACCTGTACTGTGGACTGCAGGTGGCCATCTGACCCCAGCAGGCACTCGCTTACCAGGGATGAGAACCTGCCTCAGCTCCATCTTGAGTGCTGCCTGTGTGAAGTCAGCTTGTTCTCACCTGAAGCACCACATTGCTTTATCACATAGTGATATCATGCTCCAAATGTCCTGACCAACTCTGGAATGTGAGAGAAGGACAGATGTGGCTGGAGGGGACACTGAGGACATGGGAAGAAGGGGTAGGACAGGAGTACCAAAAGCCTTCTCTGTTATCTGCTCTCAAAAACTACTTCTGACAATACACTGTGGCTGACAACCTACAGCTAGACATACACATGTCCTTAAGATGTTATTTTTTTTATCCTTTAGAGCTTCCTTTACCAGAATGTGAATGTGATGGCTGGAATCTATGCAGCCAGCTTGAACCACAGGGCAGCTTATGAAGGACTTCAGAACAGCAAGAAATAAAGAAACTAGGCCCTCTACGTAAGCTTAACATCTCTGTTCCAGCTCTGGGCAGCCTTCTTTTGTCTTCTGGAACAGAGCAGAGAGATAAACCCTATCTCATTCAAGCCATGGCTCCTCAGTGCTTTTCTGCTGTGAGTAAAGCGTCACAAATGGCAGGGACATTGTGGCCATCCAGGTAGCATGTCACAGGTATTCCAACAGAGGGCAAGGGGCAGGGCAGAGGAGAGCAGTAGGCCTGTGCACAGAGGGAGACTTGGTCTTACAACAGCTTGAAAGCATCTTCAGGCCTAAAGCACATTTTCCCAAATACCAAATGGCTGCACTTTAAGCAACCACAGTGCTGGGCAACAAAACCCAAGCCAGAAACACAGCTCCAGCCACAGTGCAGCTGTCACGGAGGAGGCGTGTTCCCCACTCATTAAATGTACCTGTCGGATTCTTTGGTGTTTTATAACAACCCATTTCATCACCTAATTTTAGTGTCAATGCTTCTGCTCCCATCAGTGATCACTTGGAGAAGCTTCTGGAATTCTTGGCAGAAAAAATGACAAGCGTGTTTTCAGTGGCAGAAGCCGGCTGATTCTTAGCCACACTGAATTCTAAATCTGTGTCATGTTCCTTAGAAAATAACTAGCTGTCTCTAAGACACACTGTCATTCTTCTGGTTTCCATGGCAGTAGTCTACAGCGGGCCTACTGTGTGCCAGATGGGGATACAGGATGGTTCCAGGTAGGGCCTACCCAGGAGAGTGTACAGATTAGGACAAGTAGACAGATGTGCCTCTGCCTTTATGCCATGGATGGAAAAAAAAGACAAGTGCCAGGCCTGGCTTGTAAGCTCTACCCAGGAGACAACAGCCATAGGTGGTTCCCTCTGCAGGAAGATTCCAGAACATGGGGCTGGGAGATGGTTCATTTGTTAATGTGTTTGCTGCACAAGCATGAGAACCCAATTTCAAGTCCCAAAGCCACATGAAAAAGGCCAGCATGTGGCTGGAGAGAGGGATCAGCGGTTAAGAGCACTGGCTGCTCTTCCAGAGGACCTAGGCTCAGTTCCTAGCACCCAGAAGGCTGCTCAGCTGTAACTACAGTTCTCTGACGCCCTCTTCTGGCTTCTGCACATGATGTACATAAAACCACAAAGGCACACTCATATACACATAAAAGTAAATAAATACGCTTTTTAAAAAAAGAGGCTTCTGGGCACAGTGTCACATGTCTTTAATCACAGAACTCAGGGAGCAAAGGCAGGTAGAGGCAAGTCTGGTCTTGCATAGTAAGTTCTAAGTCAGCCTGGGCTACATAGTGAAACTTCAGTCCCAGAGAGGAGACAGGTGTATGCCTGGGGCTCACTGGGCCTAGCCTACTTGATGAGTTTTAGGCCAGAGAGAGATCCTGTCTCAGACAACAATGTGTAACATGTCCTAAGGAAGAACACCTGAGGTTAACCAGTTGTCCCTATATGTGCACACACCCACACACTCATGTTCACTACCCCACATGAATACACACACATATGCAAACACACCATATTCTAGAATGGAAAAGCTTTTACCATTCCTCAAAAAGTTGAACAAGGTAATTATATTCTCAGAAAATTATAAACCCTAAAGTATTAAAGCCTGGAAATTTAAATCTTCCTACATATGCTCCCGGGCAGGTGAGACCTCAGACATGCATGGAGGGAGGCACCTTGGTCTTGGGAGAAGGGAATCTCACACCCACTCTGGCAAGAAGGGGCTCATAGGATGAGGTGCTGAGGAACAGAAGCCTGACCATGGGGTCTGAGCTGTTCCCAGAATCAGCAGGGACACCATAAAGCAGATGTACATAAATCATGGTGTAAATATGCTAACCCCAGCTTACATACAGGATGGATGCTTATAGAGCATCGGAGCGTCGATACCATGCAGGACTCTGAGGCTGGCAATGGGAGGCCATGGTCAAGGCAGATGAAGACCCAAAACCTCCTGAGAGACAACAGAAGAGTTGTCCAAAGAAGCCATAAAAACGAGAAGGCCTCATGCCATCAAGAAAGCTGGGAGGACAGGAGGGATGCTGAGCCTGCAAGGAGCAGAGGGACCTTCATCCTTCTTTCACTCTCTGCTGAGCTGCCAGGGCAGCCCAAGGGGAAGGGAACGGCACAACAGCACTCAGTGCTCTGAGGCTGGGCTGCAGAGAGGCATGGGGTATTCCAATGTTGGTTCCTTGTTCAAACAGATGGTGCCCTTCACCCTCAGGAGCCAGGCTGTGAGTGGCCCTTGAACCTCAGGAGTCAGGCTATGAGGGGTTGTCCCGGTAGCCCCTGTTTGGAATCTTAATCTGTCACTTGATCTCTGACTTTTTCCCCCCAAAGCAAGAGAGATAGTTTCCAGCTGGGGCCAGTGAGATGGCTCGGCTGGGAAAGGTGCTTGCCTCTGAGTTCTAAGTGCTTGCCTTAGAGTTCTATCCCTGGGACCCATATGGTAGAAAGAGACAGCGACCATTTGCGAACTGTTTTCCCAGAAGACCTCACTTACAGGAGAAACAAAGCTATGGGGGACAGAACCTGAGTCAGCAAGGAATGTAGAAAAGGATGAAGGCAGGGTGGGGAGGAAGCAGTGGCAGTGGCTGAAGGGACAAATTGGGGTTCCCCCTCTGGGTTTCCAGGGCTTGAGGGGCTGACAGATGGCTCCAGCATGTTCCTGCAAGCTGTCTGTCTGCTACCCATCTCCTCAAGGGCTTCCAGCAGCTGATGGGCAACAGCCATTTGTGCTCTGTTCCAGCTTCTCTCTTGACCTTCCTGGACTCATCTGTCATGGGTTGTAGACACAGAGACAGGCTCTTCAGGTGCACCTTACAGGATGTGAGTGGCCAGCTATGGGCCCCACAGGAGGCTTCTCTGCCACTGGGTATATCAGGATAGCAACACTGACCAACCCATGGGATGGGGAGCAGAGCGCTCCACCAGGAAGAGCAGGCATGAGGGAGGAGCCTCCAGGCCATTGCTGGCATGGCCTGATCTGGGGAAGACAATATATACTGAACTACCCACTGCATACTCTGGTGGGGGGTCAGGGGGCCAGGACTGTTACATCGGGTGTCTGCCCAGGGCAGGACCTCAAGTGTTTCTACCTATACAGCGTGGTTTCACGGCGAGGTGACTGTGGGTGGCCCCAAGTGAATGCTAAGGGAAATAAAAGTCCTCTGTTTCATGAGGAGATGCCTGGCACTTCATGGGGTCCATCTTTACTCTCACGAAAGCCTGAGGAGGGGGAAGTGTCTGCCTGGGCGGGTGGGGGGGGGAGTGCAGAGAAGGCAAGTTGTCTGGGTTGCTCAGCTCACAACTCTGGCCGGCCTGGCGGGCATGAAGATATTCTAAAGAGATGTTTGTGCCCCTTTGGCTACCAGACTGTTGAGACAATGGACCCCCAAGAAATTAGAAACCCCCCCCAGGAATGCCATGCAGAAATGAGGAGAAGGTTGAAGCCTGGTGTCACCCATAAGGGTGGGGGTGGGGGCGCTGTGGGCTCCCCAGAGAGATTTTCAGTTCATCAGAGGACCTTATAGTAGAGACTTGAAGCTGAGACCATGTGTGGGGAAGCAGAACTCAGCAACTCTCAGTTATGCGCATGCCCTGGCTTTTCTTTAAACCTAAGTGATACGTCAGGATGCTGGAGATGGACTAGGGAGTTCCTGCATCTCCTTTCCCCAGTGTAGCCCACACTGAACATATCTCCTTCTCCTGTTTTTCACTATTAATTTGGATCTTCTAATTGGCTCACTGACGATGGGTGGCCAAGCCTGGCTTTTTAGCGCTGCCAGGCCCCAGGTTCTGTCCCTGATTTGCTTTATAAGCCCGCCTAGAAGAGCCCTTTCTGCAAGTGGCTGTGGGTGGGGCATATCCCAAGCACAGGGGCAGAGCTGTCATCATCCCAGCAGGGATCTGCATAACATCTCTGGGCAGACCTGGAAGGTCAGCCAGATGGGTGGAAGGAAATCCTGAGAATTCATGTAGGCTTGAGCCCCTGAGTGGGAGGAAGGCTTCCCTTCCTTCCCTGCCTCTCCCTCGACACCATGGTAACCCTCAGGGATGGACTGTGTATCCTGCTGCCACAATCCCCCCCAAGGTAGAGGACATCCCTGTATCTCCACGTCTCCCTTACGGGGCCTTCTTAGGTGATGGCCACTCATCAGCAGACTGCATTACCCTCCTCAGGAGGTCCAGGCTCACAGGAAAATGTGGCCCTTCCCCAAATGTCACTCAGTGACAGACTTCTGCCTGGAATCCAGCTCCACAGCACAGAGCAACCTCTGTTGGACAGTATGGGGTAGGTGTTAGGTGACTAGCTGCCTTCTCCACCTGGAGGGGGAGTGCTGCCTGCATCAGGCCAGGAAACCTCAGCTCCAGGCGAAAGTGGGTCAGCCGATTCCCTCAGCGGCCACAGCTCTGCTGCTCTCCTTTGCTCTTGGAAGCAGCCCCGTTTGGATGACAAATGAGGCAGTCACCCTGGCAATCAGACTCCTTCTAGGACTGTCCACGAGGGAAGCCAGAGCTTCAGGAATGGGAACTGGGTCAGGTCGTCACCAGGGCTTTGTATCTGTGCCAGAACTCAAGGACAGCTCAGCCCCAAATAGTATGGGAGTCGTGTATCCACCTGACTGCTGGGCAGACACAGTGAGCCTGAGCAAAGCAGGCTTTAAGCTTCAGAAATGCACATGTGCACATGTGTGCAGGAATAAAGAACAGGCACACACAACTACAGGTATGAACCATGTGCACACACATGGAGATGTAAGCAGCATGCATAAACATATGTGTAGCTGCATTGTATGTCTGCACACAAAAGCATGTAGGTATGAGCACCATGCACATATATACATGCAGGTATAACTGATATCACGCATACACTCATTGCAGGTGTGTGAATGCAGTGAACATACTTGTACACATATGCAGTTGTAAGTGTCTGCCAGCATACACTCACTGTAGGTATGTGTCTATACATGTATGCCCCATGAATGTGTGTGTCACCATGCATGTGTGTTCATATGTATGCACACACCGTGGCCTATCTGTGAACCCTGCCATGAATGTGTGCATGAATGTCTCTCATCTTGTGCTCTGTGAGGGCTGTGGTACTGCATTTCATGGGGAGGTGCCAGCTAGCTAGCACAGGGCACGAACTTGGCATGGGTGCTCTCCCTCACTGCCTACCTGTACTCAGCTGTAGAAGAACATGTGCACCAGTGTGGCTTCTGGATGGTGTCTAGTTGTGTGACCCTCAGGGAGGGGTTCTAGTCTCTTCTGCTTTGCCTTGAGGCCCTTCAGGGAGATGGGGTGTCAGAACCTTTTGGATTCAAATGAAGGGCAAATTTACATCTCAGTCTAGCAAGTGGGGAAGACAAGAGTCACAGTTGTGGAAGTCAGTGGCTTGTACGGAACAGCTGTACTGGGGTGGGTGACATTCTCAGGGGAGCTGGCAGCAGTGTACAGATGTAGTATAAGACAAAAGCCCAAATCAAAGCCAAAGAACCTGCAGGAAGAGCTGTGAGAGAGTGTTGGGGCCCTGGTGACTGTCCTCAGCTCTGGCTGAGTGAGGACAGAACAACCAGAGCTGCCCCTCCCCCACAGCAGGCACATGGCACCTTAGATTTAGCAATTCAGTAAGTTCATGAGCTGGATGCTTAGCTCAGCAGCCAGGTGCCTGACTCTTCAGCACACTCCTGGCTATAGGGCCAGCAGTGCAGCCAGCTCCAGGAGCATGTAGAACAGATGACCTTCAGTCTGGCCAACCCTAGAGGTCTACAGGACCTTGGGAACAGCAAAGCCTGAGGGCAAGTTTGTGAGGCCTGGTGCAGGGTGACAATGGGGGCCTCTGTCCAAAACAGTAGGAATTTCAAGAGCATTAATTAAGCATGTGGCAGGTGGTTGTGGGCTGGCTTTCCTGGCCTGAGAGCTGGTGTATTCCGTCTCCCATGTCTGTGCTTCACCACCATGGAAGGTCCATCTTGTTTTGTTTTTTTGTTTTGTTTTTCGAGACAGGGTTTCTCTGTGGCTTTGGAGCCTGCGCTGGAACTAGCTCTTGTAGACCAGGCTGGTCTCAAACTCAGGGATCCACCTGCCTCTGCCTCCCGAGTGCTGGGATTAAAGGCGTGTGCCACCACCGCCCGGCTGGAAGGTTCATCTTTACAGGGCTGTGGAGAACTAAACCATACCCCTCTTGACCTCCTGAGCTCTCTAAGAGCCAGGGAGAGATTGCCACACCCACCCTGGGTGCCTGTCCATACAATCTTGTACTAACAGAAGTAAGGGAGCATATGCGTCACAGAGTTGTGTTCTGGGATTGGGGAGGAGTGACAGGGGTGGCTTTCACAGAACAAGGCCACTCACCAGTGCCAGTCACAAGTGATCACAGCCTGGCAGGCCCTCAAATATTAAAGAGGGCTGAGAAGATGGCTCAGTAGGTGAGAGTGCTTGCTTTCCCGCAGGAGGACCTGGGTTTAAGCCCCCAGAAGCCACATAAAAGGCTGACTATGACTACAAGCACACCTGTAACCCTAGTCCTGTGTGGGGGCCGGGATAGGAGGCTCACTGGGGCAGGTCTCAAATAATATGGCGGGGAGTGATAAAGCATGGCACTCCATGTCCTCCTCATAGGCATGTATAGCAACACACATATGCACATACTACACATAGACAGACATGAACATAGCAAGAACACAATCCAACACTTCTTTTTTCACAATTTACAAGTAATTTTTATTTCCAAAAGGTTAGGATATGATATATTATGTATCTTTTTAAAAATTAATTTATTATATTATAACTTTAAAAATTACCAATCCAAATTCCCCCTCCCTTTCCTTTCTCTCCACAGACCTCCTTCCCCACCCCTCCAACCCTAATAGAGGGGCCATGCACTCCGCCCTGGGGAAAGTCCAAGGCCCTCCCTACTACATCCAAAGAGAATAGGATCCCATGAAGCCGGTATATGCATGTAGAGACACATCCCAGTGTTACTATCAGTGGCCCCTCAGTCTGCCCCAACTGTCAACCCCCTTCAAAGGGGCTTGACAACCCAACACTTCTACCCTTAGATATAAACCCCAGGAACTGAATAGCCTCTAACCAAAACCTGCACCTGAATGTTCCCAGCCAAATGAGTCACAGACAGCCAAAGGATGGAAACGACTTAAATAGCCTTGATCAACTATTATCAACTATTGGCGGAAGAAGTGTGTGTGGCATGAGTACGCAAAGAAAAAGGAATTAGCCACAGAAAGGAAGGATAAGCCTTTTGCTAAATTCAAAGAGTCACTTGTGAAAGACTATGTTCTGATGGAATCCATGACATGAATTGCCCAGAGCCAGCAGGAGGGTTCACGGCTGCCAAAGGCTGATGAGAGAAGGAAGGAAGGGACTGTTTTGGGTGCCAGCTTTATACTTAGGGCGCTAGACCGTTTTTGGAATCCAATACTCTGAGGTTTTCAGAACTGTGGGGGGAGAAAAAGCTGCTGTGCCACGCAGTTTAAAAGGGTAAATCTTTTGGTGTGCGGATTATATTGCAGTTCAACAAAACACAGGTGGGCCACACCCAGACACCCCTTAGAGCTCTCCAGGGCTCAGCTGGCAGGCCACAGTTGATCACTAGGAGTTAATTCTGCAACTCGATTTTATTAACCACCCTAAAAGTTCCAGAAGTCACTTTGGCTAAAGTCACACACTGACTTATAGTCCACGCCAGTGGGCAGTTTCCAGGTAGCCCCTGCTTCCTGCAGCATCACCCTGGTTGTCTTGGGGAACACTGGCTCCTCCTGGACCCTGGCACTCCTGTGTGCACAACCCTGGCTAGGGACAATGGTCATACAGTGCAACCTCCCACAGTTGCTGTGTGATTTGCTCAAGCGGAGTCTGGCCTCTCCAGAGCCCCTTTCCATATGTATGTCTTAAATTTAATCTCTAAGTGTGGAGGTTTTGCCATTAGCAGTGCACAGCCCCCATAAGCCAATGTTTATTCATAATCTCTGGGTCTGTTTCCCATCGTCTATTTCAGAGAAGCCAAAAACAACATCTCCATTCACTAGCAGAGCGCCATATGACAGCCTTCACTTTCCAGAAAGATCTGCAGCTCTGGGGGTGGCATGAAGCATCCGTTTTTGCCCCAGCTCCAGGGGACTCCCAGTCTGGCTCACTGTCCCAGAACCATGTGCCCAGGTATCAAAGTGGACCCTCAGGCCTCTCCTTGCTCCTGCTGACAAATGGCATAGCAGTAGGACCACCAGTACATGTGGAGTACCCATTTCCCACTGTGGGCGCATGCCATCACCTGCCTTCGAAACATTACAGTATTCAGACACTCATGGGGTTGTGAGAAGGACAGGTGAGGCCTGCAGGCCACAGACCGTAGAGTCGAACAAGGCATGTGGGGCGGGCAGTCACTGAGCCTCTGGGCTAGCTGATGGAAAGTGGTACCTAAACAAACCCCAGGCACAGAGCCAAAGCCAGTCTGGGTGGAAAGCCCGGGAGGTTAATGGCATTGCCCAAGAGTCTCATATACACCCCTGCTGGCCTTTGCTCACAGACCCTAGAATTTCTGAAATATCTCATGGGTCCATAGCAGGGGTGTAAGATGGGAGGGGTAACACAACTGGAGTGGGTGTGTAAATGAGACAAGAGAGTGGTGTACAGTCAGCTGCCCATCTACCATTCACCTACCTACCAACCATCCACCTACTCATCTACCCAACCATCCATCCACCTACAAATCTTTCCATCCATCCATCCATCCATCCATCCATCCATCCATCCATCCATCCATCCATCCACCAATCTACTCACCCACTCAACCACCTCCATATCCCCTCATCCATCTACCTAGGTATCCATCCACCCAAATACTCATCCATTCATGTACCCATCCATCCATATACCCACTTATCCATCTATTCGTCCATCTATCCATCCATCCAACCCTTCATCCATTCACTTACCCACATCCCACCCACCCATCCATCATATCTATTCACAGACTCATCCACCCTGAATTTATCCATCTATCCTTATTGCCCATCTACCCCCTACTCCACCCATCAATCCTCTGCCCACTCCTTGGCACCTCTCTTCTTGGCCATGTGGGGCGTGGGAAGTTCTGCCATAAGCTAGCCGCACCCTCCTGGTTGTTTCCGTCAGGGAGGGCATGATAGCTCTATCAACAGGCACTACCTGAAGGTACTTAGAAGCCACCATCCAAACACTCACCCACTTCTTCTTGAGGCATTTGACTGGACTAAAGGCCAGCTCAGCAAGCACATCACCAAAGCTGACTGGTAGAGACCCTGGATGTTACCCCAGACACCCTGGCCATGAAGCAGTGAAGGCACTCTGGCAGCAGGGCTGATTTTCAGTGGGTCCTAACACTGGGCAGGCTCTGCACACATCACACCCATTGTATCTAAGATATGATGCAAAGGATAATGAGGATGGGAGGACTACACCACACATGGTAAATAACTTCCATGAACCATCCATTTCCCCCCACGGGAGCTCCGTGCCCAATACAGTGCAGTCAGCACCACTCAGAGCTGAAAACAGGCCCAGAGAGGTTGAATAACTTGACCACAGCTGCACAGCAATGACGCAGGCTCTGGTGCCTGAGCCTGTAGCCTTAAATCAAAAGCTGGAGATATATCTTTGCCTCTTCAGTGTTCTTGGGGACCCAAATTGTACCCACTGATCTGAGGCAGCTCCAAAAGGGTTTCCAAATATGACAGGGAGGCAGGCATGCATCCTGGCCAATGGCAATCACTAGACAGGGGACAGTTACCACCTTCACCCCACACATGGGTAAGGCTGACTTGGGGGACACTGTTGCTCAGAGATGTCTACAGGGGCATAGCTGGCCTCAGTGTTCACCCACCTTATCCTTGTACCTGACTGGCACTACTCCCAGTCGAGGTCTCAAGCCTAGTGTGGCTATGGAGGGTCAGATGCCTGCAAGAGTGGGGTTGGTATACAGGGAGGAAAGGGCACATGAGGGCACCAGGATGCATGAATAGCAAGGTTTGCCAGCTGGGGAAGCCCTTAACCTAGACTAGCCTGCCCCTCAGACCCCCAACTTATACTGCTGGAGCTGTGAGGAATTAGACTCCCAGGCTGTGGGACAGACAGACTAAATAGTAAGACCATATCCTCAGCCTGCTGCCTTTCCCTCTGGTCCAGGGAAACACCAAGAATGGTCCCCATCTATGAAACCGGTTCACACTGTCACCTCTCCCTCAGAAACCTGTGTAAGGTGACTGAGCTCAAGGTGACTTTCCAACAGAGTGTCAGGCAGGAAGGGCAACAGGGAAGAAGGGCAGGGCTGGTAGCCAATATCTCCGGGTTACCATGGTAACCCAGAGCAGTCCAGCACTGCTCCCCGGAGACGGCAAGGAAGGCTTAGGTCCCACAGGAAGCCGAAGACCAAATCCTCTCAACATAACCCAAAGCATCATGCAGAGATGGCGCAACTCTATTTTGGGGGCAAACCCCGACACGGAAACTGGTATTTAAAACCCCAAGCAGCTGCTAAGGAACAGCAGCCCCAACCCCCTTCCCCAAAGCAACTCTGAGTGTATTTTAATAAAATGGCGTAAAAGATAGGGTGGGGCTGTGGGGGGTGTGGGGATGTGCATGTGCCAGGTTGTTGAACAAACACACAGTCGTTAGCAGGCAGAACGGCAAGCCTTCATATTTATTTTATGTCCCATTAGGGAGCAGTTAGTGGCTCCTTTGGAAGCTAGCTGGGGTTGCTTATTAATATTTTAGATTGCAATTGTGCTAATAGAGTCATTTGCCTATATTTTTAACAGCTCTAAAGATAATAGACACATTCTATTTTGGAAGAGGCCACCCGGCCACTGTGAGATTGTGGAGGGTTTACACGCTAAGTGGCTAACAGAAAGAATCTGATCAAAGGATGCCACAACCCCTGCCTGAGAAAGTGAGGACCACTCCCCCATTGTCACATCCTTGGAAGGCACTCATGCCGGCTACAGAAGCAGGACAATGTTCTCTCTTATCTTTAGACGACTGCTACAGGGGGTCACCGAAGCTCCACTGCCTGTCTTCCCTGTATTCTACCCAGCCATCCTTCCTGATACAACAGCTCCCCTCCTCCCAGCCCTGCCACAGAAACCAGCCTCATGAGTCAAACCAGCCCCATTAAGGTCATCACGAGACCCACGCTAAGCTTAGCAAACAGCTTTGTCCTGGACTCAGAATCTGTAAGGATGTGAGGTTTGTGGTTGCCAGGGAACACATAAGAACCAAGCTGACCGAAAGAGAAGGCCTCCATGGAGAAATAAGGAGAGTCCAGAGTGAGAAAGTCCTCCCTGAGCACATCATGTGAGCACCTGGATCCAGTTGTGCCTGAAGATGACCAGTGCAAGGCTTTTCAACGTCTCAAGCTATAACTTTGCTCACACAGGGCATGGCTCACAGTTTTTGCCTCTAGTTGAAAGAGTGATGGTGACTTGAGCTGCCACTGGGTTTGGATGGGGCCATGAGAAGCAAAAGTGAAAAGGAATCGGGACCCCAGATAGCTAAGACCTCTGGGCACCAGGCCTGGGCCCCACAGCACAGTGGTGTGCATGGAGGGTCTGGAACCCCAGGTATCACAAGTCTCACAATGACCCTTGACCTCCATCATCCAATTGCAGGTGTCCAAGGATGATTATTTTTGTTTTGTTTCTAAAGACAGGGTTTTACTATGCAGTCCTACTTGGTCTGGAGCTCTCTATGAGGGGCCAAGCTATACTCAAACTTAGAAATCCTTCTGCCTCTGCCTCCTAAATACTGGGATTAAAGGTGTGCTCCCCATGCCCACCTGGTCTGCCATGCTTTTTTTGTTTTGTTTAGGTTTTTTGTTTTGTTTTGAATTTTCAAGACAGGGTTTCTTTTTGTGTAGCTTTGGTGCCTGTCCTGAATCTCGCTCTGTAGACCAGGCTGACCTCAAACTCACAGAGATCTGCCTGCCTCTGCCTCCCGAGTGCTAGCATTAAAAGCATGCACTACTATTGCCCAGCTTGTTTTGTTTTTTTGAGACAGGGTTCCTCCATGTAGCCCTGGCTGTCCTGTAACTCACTCTATAGACCAGTCTGGCCTCCAACTCACAAAGACCACCTACCTCTGCCTCATGACTGCTGAGATTAAAGGCATGTACCATTACCACCTGGCCTTTTTAAAATTAATTAATTTATTTACTGTGTGTGTGTGTGTGTGTGTGCCTGAGTGTGTGTGTATGCACTACATGTGTGCAGGCGCCCACAGAACACAGATAAGAACATTAGATTCCCCTAGAGCTGGAGTTAGACAGGTGTGAGCTGTCTAGTGTGGGTGATGGAGACAGAACCCAGGTCATCTGCAAGAGCAGCAAGTGCTCTTAACTGCTGAGTCATCTCTCTAGATCTGCTTCTCACCCCTTCCCCCCATGCTGACTTTTAAAGACAAAACTGTACCTTTTAAACAAAAATCTGTATGCCACTACAGGGACAGTCAGACCTCTGGGGTGTCCATTCCTCAGGTTCTTGCCTTCACTAGTTGGCCTAATGTTGGGTCTTGTTGAATGGAAGCAAGGACTGAAGGCTTCCTTTGGTCTACAACCATAGGCTCTCAGAGGCCAACTGCCGTCCAGATTTTCTTGGCCTCTTTCTTAGGACACACAATGGGGCGATAAAGCCTGGGGTTGCTTCAGGAATGAGAGGAAAGCCATATAGGACATGTTGTAGGTCAGGCTGGTTGAGTGGAGGTTAGAGTTCATATGTGGGTCAGGATCTTTGTCAGAGTGACAGAAAAGTCTTCACAAAGGGAGGGAACACAAGGGGCCTCACTGTTCAGACCCCACCCAGGCAGCCCTGAGAACCTCAGGGATACTTGGCTGTCTCAACCCAAGGAAGGGACAAGTGTCCAAATGAGGAATGTGATGAAGTCACCCCCATGCTCCTCCTGGGCTTTCAGCCACAGCCAACCTACTTCATGTGTTTCTGAAGGTACCACTTTAATTTGCTTAAAAAAGGATACTGGAATCCCTGGCACAGACAGGAGGGAGCCTTCATGTGCATTTGAGCAGAAAGGAGGAAATGGGATGATGGTGGAGCTGGCCCCTCTGCCTACAGGAGGCACGAGGCCCACGCCTGCCTCTGCTGAGTCCCAGAATGGATCACTAGCCATGAGAGAGTGGAAGTATTCCATGGTCCAGTGAACATCACTGACCCAAGACTTCTTTCAGGGGTGTGTGAAGAGGGACCCTTGAATCAGCAAGAAAAACAGATGAGCTGAAA
Source organism: Dicrostonyx torquatus (assembly GCA_028555095.1). Classification (NCBI taxonomy): domain Eukaryota; kingdom Metazoa; phylum Chordata; class Mammalia; order Rodentia; family Cricetidae; genus Dicrostonyx; species Dicrostonyx torquatus. The sequence continues at coordinate 1,698,526 of JAQHUG010000157.1, forward strand.
GATAAATGGGCCAAAGCTCTGAACTCATGCAGAGCAGAAAAATGGATATATCAAATGAACGCTGCGTGCACAGCTTGGAAGTAAGCACACAGTGGCTGAGAGCACAGAAGCTTCTGAGCATGGTGGCACACACCTGGGACCCCAGCAATCGAGAAGCTGAGGGGAGAATTGCAGGCTCAAGACCAGCCTGGGTTATATAGTGAGTTCTAGGTTGAACTAAGTGACACAGGGAGATCTTCCTCTAAAAGTTTAAATAGACGGGAGGAAAGGAAGCCGGAGGGAGAGGAGCTACTGACATTGGTTATCATCTGCTGTGGCATGGAGTTTCTGTCCCTGCAGTCATCTCAGGTGACTCTACACCTCCTAAAGGATGCATTAGGTGGGAAAGGCTTGCATTTCAGGGGACAGAGTTAATATACACAAAGGCAAAATCAAAGTGACTTCCTCAAGGGAGCCTGCTACATCAAGAGGAGAATTGGAGAACCAAATGAAAGTTCAGGAGTATACAGAGCAGTCAGGGACCTCCTGGGAAGGGAGGGGAGTGCTGGGCAGAGGCAGGGAGGGAGTAGAACACCTAATCTATGCCCACAACAGCACGGCTCCCCAAGCTATAGTGCCAGACTTAGGTTAAGATTATCCATCTGTTGTCATTTGGTCATTATCACCATTACTGTCTTCACCATTAGCACTGCTATCACCATGATCATCATCACCCTCAACATTACCACCATCATTTATATCACCAACATCACTATCACCATCATCATCACTAAGACCATCGTCACCACTATCATTAATATCACCACCACCATCATTGTCACCACCTCCATGACCATTGTCATCAACACCATCAACACAACACTAGCTGGAACACCAACATCACTGTCATCTACACCATCTTCACATGAGCCATTACTGCTGCTGTCACAATCATCTCTACCTCCTAACTGCCCAACTCCACAGTTACTGAGTCATGCCATCTGCAAGGTGGCTGACGTTCTGTAGATACTTTAGCTTTCTTGGCGAAAGGACAGACCTCTGATTCAGGCCTATCTATATTCAGGTGGTGGTTCAGTACTCACTAGACATACATCTCTCTGGCTCTCATCTGTAAAATGGGGATTATCACCTCATTTATCCCCAATCCTAAATTTACTTTGAAGATCACAAGGGTCACCTGAAAATCTAAACCAGGGGTTGAAGGGCCGCTGTTATGATACCAAGGTTTGTAGCCATGTGTTCTGTAAAGGCCTCACACCACAGGACTGTGAGTGACACCACAGAAATATTTAATGACTATTGTGGGCAGTGGAACACAGTCATCAGGAGAGCAGATGAACCCTAAGAACTGATCCATTGTTTACAGTGAGGCACAGTTACCAGTGGCCAGGTTCCTGACCCAGGCTTATCATGACTGAGGAACTAATAACTTTGTTATTAAAGTTACACAGACGAAGGACAAGGCAGTGACCAATTTGCTACCTATCAAAAGTTCATGCAGCCTGCAGGGGAGGCCTATGGGTATCATCAGCCATCCCATGGTGCATGGAGCCAGAGTCAGGCACTATTCTGAGAAGAAAATGACAGCTGTAGAGGCCTCACTCTAAGACACCAGAAACGACTCCACAGGGGACCCTGCGACGGCAATTCAGGACTCAGACATCTAGATTCAAATTCCACCTGAGACACTTTAATCCATGTGATTCTGGAATCTTCCTGCAGGTCCTGACATCTGACATGTCCTGGCAGGATACACAGCTCACCGCACTCCAGAGCTCCCACTGGAGTACTCCTGACTGAGGCATAGTTAATATGTGGTACCTTTCACCTGAGATCTGGCCATCTAGTCATCTGACTGCCATTCCCTTCTAATAGCTCTCAGATGAACAGATCCTCTGTGTCTCTGGGGCTGGGAACAGGGATGGGGTAGAGTGGGCCTCAGCATGCCATAGGCTCTAGTCTTAAATCACCAGTCTTCATCGATGGTCAGGACTTTTTATCTCAACCACTAAACTCTGCTGGGGAGAAACAGGGCCAGCAATGTTTTCTATTTACATGCAAGATGCGTCATGGGAAATGACACACATGCATGCCGGCTTTCCCGCACTGATTCATTTCCAGAAACCAAGTGCCAGTTTTGGAGTTCTTTCTTTCCTTTTGACACAAGGTTTCACTATATATTCCAGGCTGGCCTTGAACTCACTGTGTAACCCTGGCTGGCACTGAACTTGTGACAGTCCTGTCTCACCTCTGAGTGCTGGGATGACATGTGTGTGCCACTAAGATTGGTAGACTTTATCTTAGGTTCTTATTCAACACCCACCTCTAGGGAACCCCCTCTTTCAGTTCAGCTTCAGCAATCAAAGAAGGAAGGGTCCAGCTGTCACCCGCTCCATCATTTCTAGCCAACAAGAAAACTGACGTCTTAGAAGATAGAACGGGCCCTGGGGTGGGGTGCTGCCTCATACACTGAGGCAGTCGGCCTCTTTGTTACAGCAGCTGGCATGATTCTGCCTGATACAGGTGAGAGGCTTGAGAATCTAGACGATAGCTGGCATGTTTTCTGGTCCTTCCACAGATAAAGAGAGCCAATGGCAATCACGTTGTCCTTGGCAAGTATCTTGTAGGACAAAGAAGCTGCTGTCCCTGACCCGAGGGGTATGACCTTCAGGAAGCTGGGAGAGGGACGTGTGCATGTTTAACCTGGAAGTTCTAGAGTGCTGTCTGCCTCAAACATAGCCCTGCAGTCACTGGCTACTCTGCTGCCAACTCCACAGGCTGAGGTGTGAGAATAAGGAAGAGTGTGTAAATTGGGCCTTGCTGCTATCTCTCATGCACAGTAAATGTGAATATGATGGTCATAATTTCCACAGGCCCTTGGCCATCAAGCCTTCACAAGCCACATGAAGAAATCTATCCAGAGCCACTCAGTAACCTCTTCAAGGGAAGTGTGCTGGTTCATTTTGTGTCAACTTGACACTGGCTGGAGTCAGCTGAGAGAAAGGAACCTCAATTGAGAAAGGGTCTCCATAAGATTGGGCTGTAGGTAAGCCTGAAGAGAATTTTCTTAATTAATGATTGATGTGGGAAGGCCCAGCCCATTGTGGGTGGTGTCATCCCTGGGCTGGTCGTCCTGGGTTTTATAGGAAAGCAGGCTGAGAAAGCCATGTGGAACAAGCCAGTGAGCAGCACCCTCCACAGCCTCTGCATCAGCTCCTGCCTCCAGGTTCCTGTTCTGCTTGAGCTCCTGTTCTGACTTCCTTGATGATGAACAGAAGTTGAATAAACATACATGCACACACATAAAATAATAATAATAATTTTAAGATACACCAGAGCTACCATTTCATTTTGCTGTTGGTCCTCAGCCTCTTACAACTGCCTTTAGGTAACAGGAATTCACGGTCCTACCAATAGGGATAAAGTGTGCTGAGCATGCCCCTTCTTGGTGGGTTTAGTCCTTGAACTATTTGCCTGTTCCGCAGAATGTTCAAGAACACTCTCACTTTGCCATGTACAAAGACAAAGGGCTCCCACAGCTCAGACAAGGCTGACCTTGTGTGGAAAGAACGAGCTGACTGGAAACACTGAAACAATATTTGAACCATCTTTTGGATTCTATGCATATTCAAGGTCTGCAAATTTCCAGTATCAGAAAAAAAAAAGTCACAGAAAGTACTAACTATGAAAAGGGTAAAAAGGGACAAATTGGACTTCATTTAAAATTTAAAAACCTTCTCATTAAAAGACGCAATTAGAAAACAAAAAGGCAAGTCACAGACTGGGAGACACATTTACAGCAACCCTGACAGAGCCCTGACAAGCAAGGGCTGTACAAGAAAATCACCACACGCCCAGCACGTGAGGTAAGAACTCCAGTTAGAAATGGCAAAAACTGAACAGAGACCTATCAAAAGAAGCTATGCATGTGGCAATCATGCAGAAGGGGTTTAACTACAAAAGCCATTGGGGAAATGCAAGCGACCCTCACAATAAGAAGCAAATTCACACCCACCAGGCTGCCACGGGAGACTGACACTATAAGAGGTTGACACCCCCAAACACTGGTTTTGAGGCACAGCACCAGGGAAGCCCCAGCACTGCTGGTGTAGGCATGAACTGGCTGGCATATCGACCAATTATGTCATCTTTCTTTCTTTCCTTCCTTCTTTCTTCCTTTCTTCCTTCCTTCCCTCACTCACTCCCTCCCTTCTTCCCACCCATTGGTTTTACATGTAAGTACATATTTGTATGTGCATATATATACATCTATACAGAATGTGAGGATGGTCCCCAGGGGGACCTTGGAGCCAGCACCAACCCAGGCACACAACTCTGTTTGACCCAGGACACAACTGCGTAGATCCGAGCAGGAGTGTGGGGCCCAACAAGGAATCCCCTCATTACCCCAAAAGTACCTACTGTGGGATGAGTGTCAATCTACTCTGTCTGGGGACACTGCCAGTGGGGCCTAAAGAGGCTGTAATCTCTCCCAAGGTTGGCAGGCAGGTAGGTAGGAAAGGCTTCTCTTCACTTCCAGCCTATTCTAAGCCACTATTCTCCAAAAGATAAAGAAAGTAGGATTGTCCAGTGACTCCTCGTGTAACCCTAGGACTGCCTATTCAGGAGTAGCTCAGCTAGCATTTCCAATGAAAAGCAGAGGTTGGGGTGACCCATTGGCTCTGAGGGTGAGCATGGGAGGGGAGGAAGGGATGTCCTCACTCCAAACAGTAGGGCCCAAGGAGATAGGCAGTGAAGACAAAGTCATAGATGGGGCAGGACAACCTGCTTTGCAGGAGGAAGGTGGGGCCAGAGCAGTTGAATGGAGGTTAGGCACTAGGAGAGATCAGTTGCTAGCTGGTAAATAGTGTTCTCATGGCCCCATCCAGCAAAATGTGCTCCTGCCACCTGCTAACTGACTGCCTATCCACCACCCCATACTACATCACTTCCAGTCTTGTGTTCCACAGTCTGGCTGGATGGACTGGGGATATAGCTCAGTGGATAGAGAGCTTGCTTAACATGCATGCAGCCTTGACTCCAACTCTCCATTTCCAACACCATAGGCCCTGGTAGTGTATACCTATTGCCCCAGCACATGAAAAGAGGAGACAGAAGGATCCAAAGTTCAAGGTCATCCTAGCCTATGTGGGGAATTAGAGGCCAGCCTGGGCTACATGAGACTATCTCAACAACAAAAACATAAGCAAGCAAACAAAAGGGCCTGGCACAGGTCCAGTATCAGATAATACATAATACAACCTAGCAATTGCACTTGAACAGCCCCACAGAGAGAGGCTTAGGACACATGGACACTACTGTCTCAAGGCCAAGTTCTCAGAGAAAAGCTTTCTGAGTAACCAACAGACTCTCCAAAGCCAGGCAGGCTTGAAGGAGCCCAAAGGCAGGGGGTGCTCACACAGGATATGTTCCTAGACCCTCCCTAGCCCAGGCAGCCTGACCAGGACCCAGGGATCCCCTGTGGAGCATCAGACAGCGAACCTCTAAATACTCCGTAAAGGGCACATTTGAGCCAAGTTCAGGGGCCAGCAGACAACATAATATCTGCAGAGGCCATGTGGCTACTTTGGGGGAACATCTTATAGGTGACCACAAGTCACCAAGGAGTCTATTTTGTCCAAGATTCAGGTATCTCTGCTTCTCCCAGACCTTTTCATATAAGTGACCACTGGCATCATAATCAGAGCAATCCTTTTCCACCAGAGCAAGGTTTTTCAGCCAGGCAAGTTTGAGGAATGGCTCTAACACATGATGCCAGGACAGCTTTGACTGTGAACATTGTGTGGTATCCCCTGGGGAGGGTCTGGAGAGTGCTGCTCATTAGTAGGAAGTGACCTGTGTTTTAATACCCAATCTGGAGGCAGAGAAAAAGACATTCACTCAACCCCAGAAACTCCTGAGGGTGACAAGGACATACACTCCAAGTTCATGCTCCAGGTTTGCACCAGATATGCAATGACTGCCCTTTAACAGACCCTGCACACCAGCTTGTCCAGTGGTTCTGGTTTAGATGACACCCACTGGAACGGAACAAGCCAAGTCATTTGCAAGGATACAGAGAAGCCTTGGGTTTGGAACCTGGCCTTCCATGGTGTAGCCACAGCCATGCCCTTGCCACACACTCAGGCCAAGCAGCCCCATGATTAGGCCTGGCCCTGTGAGGCTACCTTACCTGCCTGGCTGTCCCGGGGTTTGCACTGCACCTCCTCCACACACTCAGCGGGGAACCACCCGATATGGCCACGGGCGCTGCCTTCCCAGAAGCCACCCTCGCCGATGCTCAGAACTAGAGGTAACAGAAAGGAGAAAGATATCAGTAATGGGGACATAAGGAACTAAGCAATGAGACACCAGACAACAGGTAGAGCGAGCAAAGGCTTGTACTGCCAGCCTCTTGGCAAGTGAGTAGCCTTCAGAAAACACAGTGCCAAGGGATTGGGGCAGCCAATCTGCTGGGTGATGTGGGAGAGTGAAGCCCTATTTTATTTCCTTCTTTGAGTGTGTGTGTACATACCCATGTGTACCAGGTGCTGAGGCAGGGTTCCAAGGACCTCATAGTACCCTCTAGCTCCATTAGAATAAAGATTTCAGTTACGAAGGCAAAGCTGGGATGACGTGTTCACAACAGATATGTGTTGTCTGAACATGGTTATGTGAATGAGCTTGCTTTCCTGTCTATATGTCTTAATCTGCCTTGAAATTATTTGAGACTCCAGGCCCTATCGTGGAGAAACAGAGTTCCCAGCACAAGCATTTCTTCCTCATTATCCTGACCTTAAATAGCAGATAAAGATCTGCCCAGGCTGCGGATTTGAAAGAAACAAAACAGCAAACTCTGACTGTAAATTCTTGTCCAGTAATCTGAGGAAATGACTCAAATAAAAGAGACAAGCTATTTCCATGCTGACTGATACCATCTTGTTTGCTTGAAGCAATTTCCTCAAAGTGTGGACTCACGGATGTAGCCTCTGCCCTGCACACAGCTCAGCTAGAGGACTGTCAGCTTAGCCTCCCAGCTCTGGACCCAAGGACATCATCTTGGGGTGTGGCCCTGGGTGGAGGAGCTGGGTTGTGCAGCGAGGCCCACGAAGACACCCTCATGAGCATACCTCAGAGCCTTCAGTGTGCCAACCCGGATGCTTCAAAGCACCCATCAAGAAGTGAGATGCTAAGGTCGGACTGGCATCCTCTTCTGCTATGCCACACCTTACCTGTGCCATATGTGGGATGGCTTGTTTAATCACTGCGTGCCTCAGTTTCTTGTTAAAGAGGAATGCTTTTTAGCTCATGGTCCCACTGAGTCAACAGAGACATATGAATGCCATCCCTGCTTGTGGGCATCCTGCCACACTGCTTGCTCTGGAGGAACAAGCATTTAGCTGTGCAGGTGATTCCCCTCAAGCACAGTCTGGGTATGGCACCAGGATGAGGCCACAGAAAAAGCAAAAGGCCATTGAGTACAGGCAGGTGCATATAGAGGTTGACAGGCACCTCTGGCACTTTAGGATTTACTAGCTCTGCTTTCTGGGGCATTTTAGTGACATGGGGGACAAGGAAACTACAGGATACCAGAAGAGTCAGGTAAGATACACCTGTGTGGGAATAGACAAGTCCATGAAAGAGTGGTGTGCTTGTGAGGGCGTGTCTTATGAAAGGGATGTGCCTGTGAGGGTGTGTCTTATGGAAGTAGGCGTTCCTGTGAGGGTGTGTCTTATGGAAGGAGGTGTGTCTGTGAGGGCATGTCTTATGAAAGGGATGTGCCTGTGAGAGCATGT
>JAQHUG010000157.1:1707066-1745340 GCA_028555095.1 Dicrostonyx torquatus
AAGGGGGTGTGTCTGTGAGGGTGTGTCTTATGGAAGGGGGTGTGCCTGTGAGGGTGTGTCTTATGGAAGGGGGTGTTCTTGTGAGGGTGTGTCCTGTGAAAGGGGGTGTTCCTGTGAGAGCATGTCTTATGGAAAGGGGTGTGTCTTATGGAAGGGGGTGTGCCTGTGAGGGTGTGTCTTATGGAAATGGGTGTGTCTATGTGGGATCAGGCACACCTTGTCTAATAAAGACAGAGTCAGGCTTGGCTTCCTTGTGAATCAATAATTTAATTCAGAATAGCAAAGTGTGTTCTTGTTTAAGGTGATGTGTATAGATGAGGGAGTTTCCTCCACACAGTAGACAAAGAAATTGCACTGGGCTAGGAGTAATGAACTTGGGCAGAAGAGTCTCATCTAGGCCAGACCTGGGGACAGACAGCAGACTGGGAGGGCAAGGAACAGCTGCCTCTAAAGGCCCTGGAAGAGGTCATGGAAGAGCCAGCACTTCTGACCAGAGAGAGGGCAGAATGAAGACACTGCATGCCAGTCACCCCTCCTGAGGAGGGGTGCACATAGCACCCAGAACCTTCTATAAGGAAGAACCATTCTAACCCTACAACTACCTTAGCACAGACCTTTAAGCCATTGGTGGGAGCACTTTCTACAGGTCCAGTCTCACTATCCAGACAAAGCCACCACAGGAGGCTCCTCTCTACAGGTGTGCAGGGGTGGGAGTTCCCCTCCTGGCCTTGCCTGGGTGTGAAAACCAGCTAAGAGCATGGAGGAGTGAGGACCTGGAGGGTGAGTGGGACACATCCTGGCCCAATCCACACATATGCCCCCTTCAGCTTGGATTTAGCCTGGATGTTCAGTCACCCTGACCTCCTGGACAGCCGGTGCTGCTGCCTTGAGGCTGACTGTCCAGGACCAGCAGGGGCTGTATCCAGCTGGCTCCCAGTGCTACCCAGGCAATGATGAACAGTTGGGGGAAGTGCCAAGGACCTGTTTACTCCAAACTCCTGTTTACTCCAAACATTGCCATGTCTGGCAATGGTTCCAGATGCTTTGTACTTGAGAGAATGTACTTGAGAGAATGGCCACAAGAGGCACAGGCTGGGCACAAGAGGCACAGGCTGGGCACAAGAGGCACAGGCTGGGAAGGACAGGCTTGCTGCACAGAGGTGCTGGGAAGTCCTCAAAACCTGGGCTTTGTGGGTCTCTGTGCCTCTGGCCTAACTCTTCCAGCTCCACGTAAGTGATCTAAGGGTCACACAAGCCGTGGAGCTAGTGACACTACCAGCTCAGATGGAAGCCTCTCCATGGCTTCTACAATGCTCTACTGCAATCTGCAAAGTCTGGAGATGTGGGGTGTATCTCGAGAGGCCACAGTACTGATGTGAACAGCATCTGTCCAGAGCTATGGCTTTCTATGCATCTGCTATATCGATAGGGTTAGAAATGGACTCTAGTCCAGGGAGGGTCACACTGTAAGGGCATGTGCATGAAGTGTATGTCTGGTTGTGTGGTTAACATTAGGTGTTTTCTTCATTCACCTTCCTGCAGTACTTTTTGAGACAAGATCTCTCACGAAACCTGGGGCTCCTCAATTCTAGACTGATTGGCCAGGGGCACCAGGATTGACCTGTCTCTGTTCCTCAAGAGCTAGGATTTCAGGTGCATGTTCCTGTACCTGGCTTTTTACATGGAGACCTGGGACCTGAGTTCAAGTTCTTCTGCTTGCACAGGAAACACTTTGTAGCTGGAGCCCCAGTCCCAGCAAGGATGCTCTAAGTACCATTTGTGGTGGACCTGAGTGAACGCTATAGATAAAGTTGTCAAGGAGGCACCTGCCCAGCAGCCAGCACACTGCACCTGCAAAGTCTGCATCCTGTGTATTGCTGGTGAATCTAACACACCATGCACCTATTGTGAGATCAACTCACATCACCGACTTGTACAGGAAAAGGGCCTGGCCCATGGTGGGTGGTATTGCTGAAATTCAGAACCGCATTCTATGTGAAGATTTTAATTCTTGCATAAAACTACACTGGCACTGTCCAGGGACCTTATGGGCACAGTGAATAAGAATTCTATTAGACCCCAGAGTAGGAACAATTTCAAAGCCTAATAATGCAAACGGCCACCATCAGGAGGGCCTAGCCTTATGCAGAGGCACTCAGATTCTAGGGGAATGCTCCCTCACTTCGAGAGCAGGAAGGGAGCTTTACAAGAGTCCCTATATCCCCAGCTCCATACTGGGCAGAGCACAGTCCCACAGTGGGGCCAGGAGTGGATGGGGAGTGTAGAGAAAAGCCCACTGTGTAAGAACTGGGAAGGATCAGAAAGTTGGAACTGGAACCAGACCCTGAAGACAGTGGGAAAGGGCTGAATGTCCAGAACACAAATGAAAGTGACTGGGTACATGAGTGAGGAGAACAAAGCAAGTCCTTGAGAGAAAGGCAAAAGTGAACGGGGTGTGGGGGTGTGTAGACATCCTGCATGTGCTTACTTGTGGAATGATCACACTGGGATCTTTAGCGCCGTGTGCACGCCAAGCCACGGTGCTGCTGTTGTAAAACAACACATGTAGCCAATGAATAGAAACCCCAGCAGAGTCCTAAGAAGGCGCCACAATGAGAAAGAAGCAATTTAAAGCTCACGCTCAAAAAGTGCAGAAAACATCATTTTTGAAATTATGAACCTCACAGGAGGAACGAGATGGGGGAAGGGGGTTTTGGAGGAAAGAGTAAGTGAACCTGAAGAAAAAGTGAACAGGGCACTAGGGACTTGTTAGAGGCACAGAGGCACAGAGGCATGGAAGCTGAGTGCCCGGGCTGGGAAAGCACAGGGTACACACTCTCCAGGATTCCCCAGAACCTCACAGTAGCCCCAGGTGAGTGCACAGACCAAAGAGATTATGTATCACTTGCTGTGGGCTGAACAATGACCAGGTGGGGAGGGCAGGGACAGAAGCCACCTGCCACCTCTATTTCACCTTGTGTCCAGTATTGGGGCCTGGGCCTGTTGAGCAAATGAACGGTCTTTCTTGCTCCACTTGTGAGTTTTATCTTTTGCTATGTGGCCCCTGAAGTCCCCCCACCTGCCTCTTCTGCAGGTCCTTCTGTGACCTTCAGCCACAGGCTTTGAAGTCACCACCCACCTCCTCTCTCCACACTTTTAAACATGCTTTTCTGTCATGCTTCATAGACTCCCCTCACCTGTACAGGAGCAATCACCGGATCCCTAGGACTCCTGGGAGAATGTTGGGCTCCTCAGCTTGTTCACAAAAGTCCTCAGAATCCTGTCTGGAGAATTCCTTTCACCTGGTTGATTTCCTCTGCTCATCAAACCTACGCCTACACCACTGGCTGCCCCAATCCCACTTTCTCATGGGGTTTTCAGGCTGGAAAGAAGCTTGACTCACTGGGCCCCATTTTGGCTCTTCCCTGTACTTCCCACAATGGACTTAGGAGTGTTTGGGCATCTTCCATCCCTAAAGACCCAGTACTGGGGACTCTGAAAGACAGAGACCAGTGAGAGTCTCTCTGCCATCCCAAGAGCCCACACTTTCATTAGTAGACCCTGCTGAACTGATGCCCTGGACTCTGCCCTGACTTCAGAAGACTAGCCAACTTGTTTCATGGAGACAGAGAGGCCCTGCCTTCCCCAGAAGCAGAAGACAAAGACTGACCTTTGACTCTGTCACCTCGATGAAGGGGGATCTCGCCGTCAACTTGGGGTTGGTATGGCTTGATGGCGACGAAGAGTCTCCCGGGTACTGCACTATACAGCTTCCTCCTGGGCCCTGGGTACTCAAAGGTTGAGAGGGAGTCCTTGGCACCAGGAGTGAAGGGTGACCTGAATTGGGCAACAAGGAATAAAAAAGAAGAAAGTCACACTTTGTCAGTGATAGCCAATGCAATCTATAAACACTGGGCTAAGAGTGGCCCTGCTGGTACCTGTGCAACCAGATAGGAATGACACATGTGGGCCAGGGACTGCGTCTGTGCTGAAAAGACTCAAGAGGACCCAGCGGTTGTACTGCTGGGTACATCCCCAAGAACATAAAGCAGGGTCTCAAAGGGATATTCGCACCTCACGTCCCTTGCAGCAGCATCCACAGCCCAGGTGTCCACAGATGGATGCTGGACGAACAGCACACAACCACCCACGCAAGGAAACATTATTCAATCAGTAAAAGGGTGTTCTGACACGTACTACAACAGGGATGAGCCCTGGGGACATGATGCTTGCCTTTGTCAAGACCATAAGCTGTGTGATTTCATCCCTATGTGGTCCCACTGTGAGATCCATAGAGATAGACAGTAAGAGGGAGTGTCAGTGGTTCACAGAGAAAATTGAAGGTTCTGAAGATGCATGGCTTCAGGACATTGTGACCAGTTAGCTGGGCACAGACACTAGAGAAGACAGGAAATCTTGTGAGGGTCTTACTACAGTAATGAAAGCAACTGAGGTACTGCCATCGGGGAAGTCCTCACTGTGTCTTTCCAATTCACTGTGAGCATTGGTCACACTGGTTAGGACACACATGGAATCTTCCACCAAATGTGCTTATGACCATGGGCATCCTTCTGGTCACTTTCTTACATCAGAAGTTTGTATTGAATTCATGTTATAGGCTCATTTTTCCCCAATAGCAGGAAGTCTTACTCTTTACCAACAATGGGATGCAAAGAGTGAGGGTCCGCACATGAGGCGATCTGTGGAGTCCTCACCATGAGGCATAGTGAATTCCAACGGGTGATGGACTGACAGTCACATGCTGGGGACAAGTGCTCACCCATGTCCTAAGCAGGGATTACCCCAAGGTGGCTCCCTGTCACTTTTTTGGACACAAACATGACCACATAAAGAAACATGTCAGGATGTCAGGACAAGATCGCAGAGCTTTCCCACCAGGAATGCTGGAATCTTCCAAGAGGGTACTAAACAAAAGGAAAGAGTGGGCATTTAAAGCATAGGAGAGGGCTCCAAAGTGAGAATAGGACCCCAAATCCCCAACTCTGATCTCTGAACCTACAGATGCTGTGGCCTCTAAACATACAGAAGTGGCTTTGAACTCCGTGCAAGGAAAGGAAGGAGCCACTTAACACAAGGACCAGTGGAAAACGGGCTTGTGGGGGATTTCTTGAAGTTGACAGGATGCTCTTTGATTAGCTAAGGTGAATTTCTGTCCTAGTTTCAGTTCTGTTGCTGTGATAAAACACTCTGACAAGAAAGAAACACTGGGGAAGAAAGGTTGATGTGGCTCGCGATTCTGGGTCACAGTCTAGTACTGCAGGGAAGTCAAGACAGGAGCTTCAAACAGCTAGCACAACCCATCTAGTCAAGAGCTTAGAGAAATGAACACAGCCAGTTTCCTCCTCTCTCATCCAGCCTGGGACCCCAAGCCTAGGGAATAGTGCCACCTGTGTCTCCCCACATCAAATAAAACAGTGAGAAGACATTCCTCACAGGCACGCCTACACAGCCCTACCTAAGCAATCCCTTAATGAGACTGTCTTCCCAGCTGCCTTTTATGCCATGTTGCCCATGTGTATACAGGCCCTGTAGTTTGGGGTACTCTTACAGAACTGCAAAGGTGCGATCTATTATTTTAATCGTACTTCTTACTTTATCTGGTCAATAACCCATGAGTTCTTACTTTTCCAACTGGAATCACCATGGGATCCAGCCATTGGACCCTGGTTGATGTCTTTGAGGGACCCAGTCCACAGACTTGAAATTGGGGCTGTGGCACGTTAAATTTAGGACTTCACTTACAATGCTGGTGAGGATGGTTGGGGACTGAATGCACAGGGCCTGCCTGCCCCAAAGCTGGGATCTACACTTCATCCATGTAAAACAAAGAGGGGAAAAAAGGACAGGCCTCTGACTTCTTAAAGAATGGGTTCAGGGCCTGGAGACATGCCTGGGCTCTGTGGACACTGGGGGAGGTGAAGGCTGCATGTAGCTGAGATCCACCCCAGAAATGCACTGCCCAACACGCTCAGGGTTTTCTAAATCGTAACTGTGGATGCAGTCACTACAGAATTCTGGAGGCAGAGGTACCTGAGTGGACTATGTAACCAAAAGGATGCCAAGGGCAAGGTGGAGATAGAGGACAGGGCACGACTTTGCCTTGTCAGCCATATCTTGGTACTTTATAGATCCATCCATCCATATATCTATCTTTCCACGTATCCATCCACCCATCCATCCACTTACCAACATGTCCATCCACCATCCATTATCCATCCATCTACTTAGCCATTGTCAACCACCTGTTCATCCACTCATCTGCCCACCTTTCTGCATAGCCCAATAACATCTTTTCACTCACACACCCAAATTTGAAGAACGCTGCCTGAAGACCAGTTGACCCCCTATTATCAGATATCAGACAAGTCAGTGAATCTCTTAAAGCCTCCGTTCCCCATCGTGAGTGATCATGAAAGCGAGTCAATAAGAATCCACTCCACAGCACAGTGCTATGGCAACTGCAAACTGCAAAGCAGATTAACAGAATGATGGGGTACTCTAGCTAATTCAAGCCAGTGCCTGAATGTTATTCCAGATACAGAAGTCAATGTAAACACAGTCCTGGCTCTCTGTTTTCTAGTTCACTCTACAGACAGTTAGCTCTGAGCCCTCAGTCCGGAGGCCTGGGAAGTCTCCAAGAACGGGGAGGGGAATCATTGGTCATGGATCAGGGCATGCACACACACAGTAAAAGGTTCACTGGTGATGGGTGGTCCCAAGCAGGTGTTGAAGCATCTTAATAATCACTATTAATTTGAATGTCATGAACTCCCCCGCAAGGTAGCAAGTAGAAGCATTGAATTCATTTCTCAGATGGGAGAGAGGTTCCAAAAATAATGACCTCACATGGAGGGCAGTCAGTGTGACCCTCGCATCCTGATGCTCTATCCTGCATTGTAGTAAAAGACAGGAAAGGCTGTACATCAAGGGAAGGTGTATTATGAACGGTGCCTTCCTGCCCAGGGGTCATGCTTTCCTTATAGCTGCCTTGAGCAACAGTAGAGTCATGGTCCCTCTATAGCCCCAGGTAAGTGGCAGTCTCCAATGCGCAGGCCTGAGAGGCCAAGCTAGGACACACACAGTGTGAATGGTTCAGCAGTTCCCCAGCCTTAGTATCTGTGTTTCCTTCCTGTTCTGGCCAAGAGCAGCCAGATGGAGTACCAGCCGACTTGTTTTAGTCTGAGGGTTAGATTGCTGGAGATTCAGTACCAGAAAACCAACGTTCTGTTCTGGAGGTAACTGGGAAGGGTAAATTGGGCCATTTCCCAGCTACCCTGTGTGAACAGGAATTACCCACACATTGAGCTCTCTCCATTCATTCACTCCTCCATCAGTTACTCATTCATCTATAACTTCCCAGGTGGCCCATCACAGGGCAGCACACACAGCTGAGCACAGAAGACAGGAAAGGCCACACAGAGTGAACCAGAGCACACTCCAACCAGGCATGTTTCTGCTAAGACCAGGGTGACAACCAAAGTCAAGGTTTGAGTGCCCACACCCCATCTAAGCTAGGGTGAGAGTCAGACAGTGCAACTGAGGCTATGGAAGGTGTCTGAATGAACACGTGGCAAGTCAGAGACTAGGGCACAGTAGGGTGGGACCACAGTGGTCCAAGGATGGAGGTGGGACAGTCTATAAGGAGGCAGGCACTGTGGTTGCTCTTGGGAAGATGGGGGTGGGGTTGATGCGCAGAACCAAAGAAATACAGATATGGCCAGGAAGAGTCACCGAGCAGAGGCTGAAATCAGTGTCTCTCAGGGAGAGGGTTGGGATAATGGAACTTGTAAGTGCTGCTAGCTGGGGCTTGGGTATAGCAGATTCGGCACACAGGGGCTTTAGTGCTAGCTGTGGATGAGCCACGTTAGCCATCATTGCTATGCCTACAGACTCAACACATTCCATCCTGCTCTTTCCTGGCCATTTAGGACTTAGAGGAAGAAACACACCCAACCAGGAAGCATATGAGGTTTATCCCAGGACCTTAGTTTGCCCTTCCTCCAGCTGCCCATCCCCAGGACCTGCCATCATTCAACAGGCCCAAAGACACTGCTTCAGGAGGGGCTAGGATACATGTGGGACAACCAGCCTTCAGTGGGCAGACCCACTGTATCTTTGAAGGTGAATAGAATAAGGGGCTCACCCAATTTATAGGTGGGAAGTGGGGTACCAGTACTGAGCTGACTGTGAAGGAGTACCTCCTTTGTCCAGGTGGCTCTAGCTGGGTGGGAGAGAGTTCTGCCTGTGTATAAGGCCAGGTTCACCCTAAATCCAGAGCCCTTCTATAATAATGGCTGCTCTGAACATGGGTTCTTTCCCATGTTTTCCCATTCTCTGCTGAACTTATGGGGCCTCATCCCTTCTTGATAATCACTCATTTTCTATCAGATGACTCCAACCCTCTAGAGAGTAGCCTTAGCTCTCCCCAGGTCTGAATCCCATCTTTTGTGAGGCCAGTTGCTATCAACCTGTCTCCCTGCCATGCAAGGTGGGGAACACACTCAGGTAGGTGTGGCCTGTGGGAGGAGCCACAGACTATTGCACTCTACATAACACACAAGGAGAAGGGGCGTCTGGACCCAGAGTCCACAAGCAGCCAGGACGTGCCTGCCCTATGGAGAGCACCCTTCATTTGGCCCCACCTACCCTCACCATAAACCTTGTAGTCTTACTGACATTGTATTGATGGTGTCTGAGTGACATGCTACCACGCATTAGGTGTGGGTGACAAGAAAGTGGCCAGGGAGAGCAGGATTCCATATTAAAACTCTCTCTCTCTTTTTCTCTTTCTGTTTCTCTCTTTCATCCTCCATCCCTCATTTCCCCCTCCCTCTATCCCTTTTCCTCCCTCTCCTCCCATTTCTGTTAGAGCAGCCCAGGGATCAGGACATATGGCAGGGGAGGGAGCCTTTTCCCTTGTCGCCAAGGTCACCATGTCTCTGTTCCACTGAGGGCAGGATTTAGTGTGCAGATCCCCATGTTCCTATGGATCCAGAGGGAGAACATAGCGGTAGAAACAGGCCAGAGCCACAGGGCAATCTGACTGTCACCTTCACACCCATGTCTGATAGATTGGAATGGACAAAGTGGTTACTCCAGAATCTTCTAGGGCCTACAGGAGACTGTCCTGTGTGCTCTGAAGTCCATAGCTCCTCTAGAATGTTTTATGATCTCTGAGCACCTTGCTTTGCAATGTGAGATCCTTGTCTCAAGAGGGTGTCCTTCCTGATACCAATTGAAGAACTGGCGTTTGTTGGGGGAATAGATGGTGACTGTCAATGTCACTATCCTCACCCCATGACCTGAAACCCCAGAGGTGGGTAGGACCTGGGAAAGGCAACCTGACCCAGACGAGCACAGCTGGTGATAGGCCTAGAATACCACTGTCTCCCCAGTGATCTCACCAGCACCAGGCGTTTCTCCTGCCAAAGCAAAAGTCACTCAGGACAGGTAAGACAGTAGTGGAATGTTCCCGTGACGAGTACAGCTAGATCAGCACTCTTCCACATATGGGCAGCTGAGAGTGGCCTGGAAGTACCAGACTGCCCCATCCACCTCCCAGGGTTTCCACAGGGTAAATGCAAATCTCCAGGATGGGCTCAGGATTGTGACTCAGCTGTGCCTTTGGGTGCCACTAGAGGGTGCCGTCTCTGGAGAGGTGAGCACAGAGACGTGTGCTATGTAGGCCCAGGGCAGAGACTGTGGACAAGTACACCGCTTCCCACTCTTTCTGGGTCAGACTGTGTTAGGTAGGACAGGGCAAAGAAAATCAAAAGGGAAGAGATTGAGGAAAGGGAGACAAAAGATACTACGGAAAGGAGAACGGAATCCTCAGTGAAGACAGGACCACGGCAGGTGCCTGTCCACATCCCACCATCTTCCATTGCCTGCCACAGGGATCACAGGAAGCCAGAAGATCCACTTGTGCTGCCTTGAATCTCTCTGATGGCCACCAAACATGGCCTCAAGGCTTCCATATGAGATGAGTCCCAAGACTCTTCTCTTGCCTAAGAAACACAGGAAGGCAGAGTTGTGTCTGAGAGCTGGACATAGGGATGCAGGTCCCCTCCTGGCTGTGTAGATTGGAAGCCCCTTCCCTACAGAAGGTCCAGGCTGTGACACCCTGACTGGTCCCTTAGCCTGTCCCATTCTAGTTTGTTTCAGAGGTGAGTGGAGGGACTCTGAGCCCCTGCCATGCTGAACAGATACAGTTCCCACTTGTAGCATAAGGCTGCTGGGGACATGGCTGGTCTCTTGTGCTGCAATGTGGCTCTGAGCCCGGGTTATTTCCTCCAGGCTGAGATTTCCCATTGCTGTGAGTATGTGGTCACTGGAGCGCACACAGTGTGCAAGACAGTGGAGATTGTACTTCAGGCTGTATGACACCACAGACTGCACTCTCCACTCTGGCTCCCTAAGCCATTTCACTTCAAGAACCAAGGAGTTTAGGCATTGGAAAGGACATAAGGCCCCTGCACAGCTCAGCTTCCCTCACCCATGCTGAAGAATAGCCATTAAGAGTACCAGGCTAAGCACAGAGCCCCCAGGCTCAGAGAGCAGAATACAGCCTTAGTGTTTTCTGGAGTAGCCTGAGTTGAGAAACATGTCTCCCATGGGAGCCCATGCCCATTACCCAGTTTCTCCTTACCCCACATGCCAATGTGGCTGTGGCCTCTTGCCATCCTCGCCAGTGCCACCGAGCCTGTTGAGTGAGGGAGAGCGACTGCGGGGCCCGGGGACATAGCTTCCAAGGCTCTTCGAGGCTCCATCGGGCTTGCTGGGTGTCTGCTGCAGCAGCTGGGGTGAGAGGCTTCGGTGGGAGGTGGCTGCAGAGCAGACAGCCCATTCTGGGGCACCAGCATGGAGGTTGTTGTCGCTATTGGAACGCAGGAGAACTCTGGGGGCAGCCAAGGTATTGGGGGGCCGCCGCCTGCGGTTGGAATAAGCTGGGGCCTCTCGGAAGGGCACTAGGTTGAGGAGAGAAAGAGAGAGGCAAATGAGTAATGCCAGGGAATAGGGACACAGGGAGGCCAGTTCTGCATGCATCCAAGCCCTCGTGCAAACCAGTGATGGGTCTGAAGGCTTGACGCAAGCAACAGCTGGGCTCCCCAAGGCCTGACTCACCCCCGACATGAATGCAGAAGAACACTGAGGCACATGGAAACTCAAGCCAGGACCTCGATGGAAGGGACTCAGGGTCTGGCCTTCCATCGGGCCAGCCCATGCCTTCAACAGGAAGACACCGCCATGACACATGTAAGGATAGGCTTCCCCATGTCACTAAGCATTAGGACATTGCATGGCTCAGGAACATCCCCTAGAAACTGGACTTAACCTCTGCAATGGGCAGAGCTGTGTGTCCAAAGTTCATATGCTAGGGTATAAATCAGGACCTTGGGTGACTACATTAAAATGGGTCACTAGGATGACCTCATGCAATGGCAATCATCAGAATCCAGAGATTAGGACCCTGACACACAGAGGATGACATAAGGATACAAGAGAAGACATCTGTAAGTCACAGACAGGACCTCAGGGAATCAGCCCTGTGTCACCTTAATCTTGGTCATTCAGCATCCAGGATGGGGACTAAAGGGAATTTCATCTTTATGGACTACTCTGGCCTACAGCCTTGGTCACGGCTTTCCCTGCAAGGGAAGCCAGAAACTTCTCCCCTACCCTCATCACTTAGATAAAGGAGCCCACAACATCTCAGAATCTTCCCTTTCTCCTCCCAGCAAGAGGGGCCTAGCACCATGCAGCAGTAGCAGGTGGCCCCACTTCACTGAACATCTCATAAGAAGGTCTAGACAGAGCTGGGTCCTCATACTCCCAAGCCCAACACACCCAGGGACTCAGCTAAAGCAAACCTGGGCACCTCAAGGGAGGTCTCTCACGATGAAGTCACCCAGAGCATTCAGCTGCTTGGCCAATAAAAGAAATCAATATCTACAGAGTCTTTCAGGAGCAGCCCTCCAGGCTACAATGACAGTGACAGTAGCTATCCTCGCCTTGATGGCCAGAGACACTGCATCTCCTAGCCTCTTGATGCCCAGGCAAGCCTTGCTACAGGATTTCTGCCCCTGTATCCTTAAAGCCTGTGCTGCCCAAAGCTAGGGCTCCGTTTTGCAGACAGGACCCTATGAAGCCAGAGAACCAAGGCTTCTGGGGAACTGACCTGGGTAAGAACCCTGACATCAAAGGAGAAGCAGAACACCACAGTTTAGGACAGCCTATGGTATCAGCTGCCCAAGGTCAGAAGTCAGAGGTGGGCACCTCATAGAGAGCTGAGATTCCTGCTCCATCAGAGTCCACAGCCTTCTAACATCTAGGCAGCAGGAGGTGTGAGGATATAAGTGGTACTAGAATAGGTAGCTCAGGCACAGTTAATGGGAACAGAATGGCTCTGGCAGACCTTATGGGGTCAGAGATGGCCCTGCAGAGCTCACAGGAACAGAGGTGGCCTATGCACAATTCACAGGGACAGAGGTATCCCTAGAGGAACTCATGGGGACAGAGATGGCCCAGGCATAGCTTAAGAGGTGACCTCAGCAAAACTCACAAGGATAAAGGTGGTACTAAAAGGACCCACAGGGACAGAGGTAGCACCAGCACTGCTCATGGGGACTGCGTGGCCTGGGCAGGCCTTCTAGGGACAGAGGTAGCCCCAGCATGGGGACAGAGGTGGCTCTGAGAGTGCTCTTTCAGGTCAGCTGTGACTCAAGACACTTCTCTTTCCTAAGAATCAGAGCTAGATGCCAAGCAGGAAGCCATACGGCAGGGGAAGAAGCTGTTGGGCTTGGGGTCATTTGATGTATAAAAGGAATCCTCATCCCTCCAGTGGACAGAGGCATGTCTCATGCAACCTGCTTCCTCTGCAAGCTTTTGATGGGGGAAGATGCTCACTAAGCCATTGGCTATGTGCTATCTCACTCCCAGTTTCTCCAGCATGTGACTCACAGGGGCAGACCAGGAGCACCAAAGGCTGGTAGTATCTGCTTTGGAGCCAAAAGCCTGTGTCCTTGAAGAGCTAGGTATAGAGACCCAGAAGCCCACCTCCAAGAGAATCAAAGCCAGGTCAGACTATCAGGTGTGTTTGGCTGGGCACAAAGGAAACCTTGCTGATGACGTTACCCTGAGTAGGACATTGAGAAGTCTCAGAGTGCTCACCATGGAACCTATAATTGTGTACAACAGGGAGTCTGTGGTCCTCTTGGGACTTACAGAGGCGAGGAATTTTGGCCTTAAGGACAGATGACCCCACAATCCCAGCAGGCCTCATCTGTCAATCGCTGATATCGGGGCTGGCATACTCT
Source organism: Dicrostonyx torquatus (assembly GCA_028555095.1). Lineage (NCBI taxonomy): Eukaryota > Metazoa > Chordata > Mammalia > Rodentia > Cricetidae > Dicrostonyx > Dicrostonyx torquatus. The sequence continues at coordinate 1,720,404 of JAQHUG010000157.1, forward strand.
TTTGGTGTGAAAGCCAAGAGGCTGGCAGACATGGAGAGGATAAGACAGTCCTTGCACCTTAGGGCTTCCAGGAATACCCCTTGGGTGAGGCACCTGGACGGTATCACACAGCTCCAAGACCCGGACATGCAGGTACTCTGAGACTGTGCATCTGTAGAGACACCTATCCCTAACAGTAGAGTTGATTGCATCCCTAACTGTGTAACCAGTAAGGTATTAACACCCTTAATGACAAAGTGAGTGGTATGGGGAGGAAACTCGATGTCCTGCCCATTGGGGAGATAAACTCTGTAGGAAAGAAAGGTCCATAGAAACACAGAATAGAGATAGCATTATTTAACACTGCAAATTCATGTCATCCATGGGTTCTAAAAATCGAAGTCCCACATGGCGAATTTTGGTAAGCCTCATTAGAAAAAGAAGCAAGTCTATTCTATTTCCATTCCTAAGGAAGGAGGGGGCAGGATGTCCTCACACAGGCGAGGCCACGCAGGCAGGGTCATAGAATAAAACAGCCGGGACATTTATACACATTTCACCCCAAAGACCAGGCAAGTGAGTCAAATGGACCCACATAGGTGACATTAGGGTGAATGTTTTAATGAAAATCGCTTTGCTTAATGGCCAAACCTCTCATCAAATTAGTTTCTCAGCTGCTGAAATATCTCTGGTGTTTAGTTCACAGTGAGCTTGGGTGGAAAGTGAGCTTCCTAATTTTCTTAAAGTCACCTCTTTGGAAACCTGGTTTCATCAGAGAAAGAGCTTGCCGTCTGACAAAACTCTCTGACTGGGACCATACACGCAAAGGATGTTTTTTTTTTTCATAAAGTGTTAAAAATAGCTTCTTTCCTGTCTGAAAATGATTAATATGCCACCCAACGGTTTCCTTCTTTCAGGCAATCTGCAAGCCCTTAGGTGGGTGGATATTTTCTTAGCTGTCTTACATGCATTTATTTATACAGTTTTTTTTCTTTCCCACAATAAAATTCATACAAGGTATGATAAAGAGGGATTCTTCATGCACCTCATGGCTTCGCAGCCAGGGACAGCCAGGCAGAACTGGCAACTGGCACTGGGAGAGGATGCTGTGGGTGCACCCAGCCATGTGCCCTGACCCTCCTTAGCAGGTGCTCACATTCTCCAGGTGCCCTGGAGGATGAAAGCCAAAACTTCTATTTTCCCTAGGACCTAGTTTCCCAATGTGCCCTCTGGCACAGGCTCTCTGGATGAGATGTTCTGGAATGCAGTTCCACCAGAGGCTGGTGGCTCAGGAACACACTAAAATACAAAGGCACCTTCATCTCTGTTAATCTTCCAGACCCGGCTAAAGCCAAACCAAATCACAAAGCTGGGGCAATTATTCCTTGAGCGATGAACCACAACCAGCAATTTGAGGAGGCACCCAAGTTCCCTCTCCCCACAGAAGCAGCCCACAGCTGCTTGCTAGGCACCCCACGCTTCCTACAGCTTTCTCCTTACCTTCCTTCTTGGTGAAGGCATTTAACAAAGACTTCATTTTCCCTGTGACTTTGGCAGCAGTCCGCTCATTATATAACCCTCTCGGCGGGCAGGAAGGCTAGGCGCGCAGCCCGGCCCCTCGGAGCTGGCGCGGCTGGGACCCGGCGAGCAGTGGCGGGCGTCTGGGCGCTCTGCAGCCCCAAGCATCGCTGGGCATGCCAGACCCAGCGTGCTGGTGACAAAGCCCACCCCATATTCTGTCTGTCAGTTGGGAAGCAACTGTGCGCAGACTGAGGATGCTCTCAGAACCGGCTACCTCTGGCGGCGATCCTCATGTGAGCAATGCCACTCTGCTGGGCGAGCAAGCAGGGCATCGGGGAAGCAGCACCACGCAGGGTTAACATGGAGCAGGCGACTGCGCGCGAGCTGGCGTCCAGGAGACACCGAGAGGCATTTGTGAGCTGGAGCCCCAGTTATCCAAGGAAACCCGGCTTCTGCCGGGTGCTCCGTGCGCCTGTGGCTAAATATAAAGTGCTGTGCTTTTTCTTTTCTTTCTTTTTTTTCTTTCTTTCTTTCTTTTTTTTTTTTTACATTTTTAAAGAAGAAGCCAAATCTATTTGTCAGCTAGCAGATGTAAGAAAGTCAAGGGAAAAATATCTACATTTCAGACAAGCCACCAAAAGATCCCTGACACCTGGGGTAGGCATGGCAGGATTCAGGAATCCTGACAGTGACCTATTTCCCTTTGAAAGAAACAGACACAAGTGGCATTACTTCTCTGGCCCTCCCCATTCTGATAATGACCCTGGGAAAGCAGGGCTCCACCTCCTACTGCTTACATTTGCTTTTTGGGTGGAGGGAATGGGAAATAATAACTGACCAGGTAGTCAGAGATAAAGCACCCCAGTTTGGGGGGCAGTTGGCAAAAGTGGACCCTTCAGAGCTGTTTCCCCACATGCCTCTGGCATTCACACCCCAACAGAAGTCTAGAAGCAAGGGAAGAGCTCCCCAACTGCCGCCTTGAGAAAGTTCTATCTGTATAGCAAACAAAGCGAGATGAGGGAGCAAGCAAAGGTGGGTAGGGTGGGGAATGATGTCCATGCCAGGGTGAAGGTGCTTCCCGAGCAGGAGCGAGTGTGAGGGTCAGACTTTGCAGGGGGTGCATCTGCCACTGGGGCGGTAATTAAGTGTGAGCTTCTGCGGTTGCTAAGAGAACAGCTTCCCAAACCCAGGGTGGTGGGGAAGAAAAGGAAAAGGAAGAGACAGGAAAAAGCAACTGGAGCACTGAATTCAATTCCATATGGCTGACACAGTTTATGTCAACAAAAATGGCGGTGTAAGGAAGAGCAGGCTGGCATGCCCAAGCAGTGGCACTTTCCTTCCTAAGCATGCTCAGGATGGCCAACGCTGTGCCAGGCGTTGTCTGGGTTCTGGGAAGGGAGAGACTGTGCCTGATTCATTATGTGTGTCTGTGTGTGAGCTTCATGTCGGCTGAGCATTTAAACATCATTTCCATTAGGCCCACACGGTCGTCAGCCATGTCAAAACCGCCCGGGTGACATCCTCCCCTGTAGTATCACAGTCGGGTGGCATCAAAACGGCTCCTGAGACTTGTGCTGGCTTAGAGATGGAGCAGCTGTCTAGTGCTTATTGACACATCATGCATGTGGCTTCTGCAGCCATTTGGACCTTCTGGGCAAGGCTGAGCAGCTTCCAGGAGGACCTCTGCTCATAGTATCACCCATTATGATGCAGCTTTCAGGGATGAACTTAAGATAGAGTATGGAAGTTTCAACATGGAGGTTTCTAGATCATCATGGAACACTGGCTGGAAGCCAGACTGGGGTGGTGATGGCAGTGTCCATGAATACAGGAAGCCCCATATCACGGGCCAGGGACCCTACCAGTCATGCCCCTAAGCACATGGGCTCAGAGGACTCGCCAGAGCTCTAGGATCTCTCTGGGACACCAGCAATGCTCAGCGCTTGTTCCATCTGTTGGGGATCGATATCTTCCAGAAAGTGCAAAGCTGCACCCAAGCCAAGTTTCCCTACCACCCACTGCTCTGGCAACTCCCTGGCCACTGTGTGATACAGAGTGTGTGCCCACAACTGTGTTGTGAAGCCAGAGGCCAGGTTTTGTGCCAATCATGCCCCCACTCCAAGATCCTACATCTGACAATGACTTTCGGTGGAGGTGGGAGGAGACCTTGTCCCTGGACACGCAATACCCTCTCTGAACCAAAGAGATGACAGAACATGACAGAACCTTCTTTTCCACACTGGGTCTCAGATATGTCAAAAGATCAAGGGATAAGCAGGTCCCTGTCCCATCTTCCCTAGAGCAGAACCCCAAACTCCCAAACTCCAACCAGGTAGCAGTGTCAAATGGCCCAGATATAAAGTCCCCAGCTGCCATCACCACCAGTCATATATGAGGTAGTTGCTCCTTTGGGTACATTTTTTCACAAGTAGAAACTGCTGCAGAAATGTGCAGGGCCCTGGGCTGTCCAAGGAGAAGAGCTGGGAATTTTACCAATCAGAACAGTGTCTCTATCCAGCTCCCTCACTGGCAGCAGCGCCAAGCCTGAATTCCACGTCCCATTAGTCTATGGAGAGTGAGCTATGCTGGTCAGGAGGGCAACAGGTGTAGCAATGGATATCATGTGCAGCCAGGGGAAATAGCCACACTACGGACAGAAGATGATGTGACAAAGGACACCCTACACTGTAATTCCACACCAAAGGATGCTCTTTTCAGACACCTTTAGACAGTTTTTTTTTCTTTTCCCTTTACAATGCATTTTGGTCATATTCACCCCAGTGACCCCACTATCTTTTCTTGGACATCCAACATCAGGTCTTTCTTTTCCCTGTTAAAACTCATTATGTCCAATTAGTGTTACCTGTGCGTGCAGGGGTATGAGGCCATCTCCTGGAGTGTGGGCTACCTATCAGTGGCTGCACCCCCATAGAAAAATGGTTCTCCCTCACCCAGCAGCCATTTGGTGCTAACAGCCCTTCAGCTGGGAGGGGGCTCATGAGCTCCTTCCCATCCACACTGCAATTCTGGCTAGCTTGGCCTTGTAAAGGTCTTATGCTGGGAGTTTGCAGAGCAACGACTGTGCCACGTCCAAAACACAGTATTTCACAAGCCTCCACATATCCTCTCGTGATGCGTTCTGTCTGCTCTTCCTTCCATGATGTTCCCTGAGGCTTGGTGGTGGGGGAGGTGCAGAGTGGTTGTGACAGAGGTCCCACAGCCCATGCAGGGCCAAGTTTTCACTGCCACTCATTTTCAGCACTGACCAGTTAAGAGGTTGCATTTGCCACCAACCACTGTTAAAAGAACCTTCACTGACAAGGCTGAGAGCAGCCAAGAATAGAGTGGGGGTGACCTGTGTTGTGGCTGTGGCAAGTGGGACTGTAGGCAAGTGAACTGGGGACTGTGTGATCTGAACAAACAGAATCCTGGGTACTCGCCATGGGGTAGACTCGGTTGTGGAGAACTGAGGGTGTCTCATAGTACACCCTGAGAATTCCTGCTCTGGGAGTGGGCCACTTCTGATACAGTCCTCCTATCGTACTGTCCTTAAATAACCCCAGCAACAAAGGGGTCTCTACCTGCATGCGGTGATTCTTGCTGCCAGAGAAAGGACATGGTACCCCTATCCTAAGGAGATATTAGCTCTGTACCCCACTCCCTACTATTGAATCTCTCCTCCTGGCTTCAGACCACAAACAAACACAGGGTGTTTATTTTATCCCTCATCTCATGATGCTACTACAGCCAGTGACCTCTCAGCATGCCTGACAGGACATCAGCCATGAACATCAGTGTGAATAAGGAGCCCATGTGAGCAGTCGTGGTCTGGCTTACACTGCGGTGGCTCTGTGCTTAGAAGTCTGTCGCAGACAGCAAGCCCAGGCCCTCCTCTCCTAGCACAGAGCTGCCCACTCCATTCCCTGGGGTCGGTCTTTCACCCTCCTGACCATGGGGACCCAGGTCCCTAGTGCTGACCCAGGCTTCTATGGAAAGTTGTGGTGGTGTTGACTGAGGCTGGTAGCAAACTGCAGACCCCCAGGCACCATTGATACCATCCTTAAGGACAGCAGAAACTACAGTGTAGGAAATAAAAATTAAAATTAAGGGAGAGATAAAATCCATAAGCTGGTTCTCTTTATGACTGCTAGACATCCTTTGCTCACTGTACGTTTTCTCATGGTGGGGTCTGAGATTTCCGGAATCTTCTGGGAGCATCCCCATCCTGGGGTCCCTGACAGCAGCCATAGAACTCTCTAGATATTTTCAGAGGCTGTTGAAGGTGCCTGGGTCCTGGAGGTGCCAGTGCCTCAGCATTACAGTCCAAAAACCAAGGGCACCAAGCACCCATCCTTCTGCTTTTCTCTTTATCCTTTAGTGACAGGGTCTCAGTCTATAGCTCAACCTGGCCTGAAACTCCCCATCCTCCTGCCTCAGCCTCCTGAGTGTACACTCCTACATCTATAAGCTTTCCTCCCACCAACCTGGTTTTATTCCAGATGACAGAACAGGGCAGTGCACGATGTAGAGATGGCAGAGAGCAGCAGTCTAGAATCACAGCCAAGGAGCTGTCTATCTGAACTCCCATCCTGCAGAAAGTGAGTACCATTAGTGTCTAGGACCACTCAGTGTCCACGCAAACTTGAAAAAAAATCAGACTGTACCCTAGGAATCAGTTTTCAGGAAGATAGTGACACAGTGACCCCTGAATGAGCCCCAAACCACCACTCCACAGCCTGCATGGCCAACAGCCTGCATCCCTACACCCAACCCTGGCCATGGGACTTCCTCTCAGAGACTCACAAAGCCCTTCATTTCCATGTCTTTTGATGGCTGCCTGACAACAGACTGGAAAATAATTTTACTTCTTGTACAAAAAAAAGGCTCTCCGTGCATCAGAACATTTTGAGGCTCTCAAGTCCTGGCAAGGAGGATGTGGCAGGTGCTACCGGCACGTGGTGAGACTCGGAAGTGCTTGCTGCTGATGACAAGCGTGTCTCCCCTTGCTGTGGCTTCAGTGAGGGGTATGGGAGCCAGGCATTGTGGGCTGAGGCACTGTACTCTGCAGCTATGGCTGACTGGTCAGGAACTCCCTTGACCCTCGGTTTCCCCACGGGCAGAACCAGAGTAACTAGGAGATTCCCAGTACTTGGCTGAGGGGTTATCTGAGTCCATGTTTGCAGGACAAAGCAAGGTGTCACCATGTACAGCCCTTTGGAGAAGAACTACCCAGTGGGGGGTGAGGCTCTGACTCCAGAAAAGCCACCCCACTCTTTGTACTTGTGCTTCTGTATAAAAGGACATGCCCAGAGCTGCTTCATCAAGAGTGGCAGGGGTTCAAGTGCACTTCTATTTGCAACAGTGCTGTCAGTGATGGCTGAGTAATATAGGTCATTAGAACGCATAATGTGATCTGAGGACATGGCTCAGTGTTTGCTTAACAGGCCCAAAGCCCTGGCTGGGTTTGATCCCTAGCACAGCACAAAGCCGGCATGGTTGATAAAATTCACACCCACAATCCCAGCACTCAGAAGATAAAGGTGGGTGGGTTAGGATTCCAAAGTTATCCTCAACTACACAGCAAGCCTGAGGCCAGATTGGGCTATGTGACACTCTACTTCAAAACAACAAGATCCCAACCAATTCACACTACAAGTCAGCAGGTAGAAAGATGGTGGGCAAGCCCCTCCCCCACACTGAAAGCCATACACCCACCTTAGCATGTCCAAATACCTCCGTTATCTTTCAGGGTGTTACCCCCTCCAAGATACCTCCCTGGCTGAGCCTGTCATTAGAGACACTGTCCCTCAGGATTCCTAGTGCAACTGTCAGCCCTCTGGGCTTTTCACGGTGCTAAGAGATGCCAGTGTTTCCTCTTGCCCTGAAACTGGGAGCTGGGAATTTCCAACATACAGGAAACTGAATGAATGAATGAAGAGTCCAGGTCCCACCCATTGGGTTCCAGGCACAACAAGCTGGTCTGTCTCCAGTCCTATTTAAGCAAGATGAATAACAGCCGACCCATTGCTCTACCCCACCCCTGCCCAGGGCTTGAGCTGAGGCACGCCACACTGCCACACCAAGCAGCTACCTGGGGACTTGGGAAGGCCTGTGCAAGAGGGCTCTGAGGATGACCCTGTCCTTGTCACTTGAACAGAAGCACTAGAACTCAGTTTCCAGAGTCCTCACAGTGTCTAAAGAGCTCCCTGAAGCCTTATATTACTTGCTGTGAGAAAGCCAGGGCCTATCCTTAGCTTTTAATGCCACCTAGACTCACCCACCTGATTCTCAGAGTAAAGAATGCTCAGCTATGGGGAGCATCCTGTAAGGCAGTAGCAGAAGCAGAACCAGGTTTCACATGGAGCCTACTTGGTGCCACTGCTTCTAACTCTGCTATATCTGTGGTCTGCAGGGTAGATGTTCTGCCAAGCAGTTCACAGTCCAGGTAGGCGGCAGGGTCCTGGGTCTGTCCCCCAGTTAACCATCATACACTTTCCAGCTCCACATCTCCTGCCTCTCTGGTTATAGTGCCCTCTTACTGATAACCAACGCTCTGGTTGAGGAAGCCCAGGAGTTTGGATCTAGGCCAGACTGTCCTCAAGGTCCCTGGCTACTAGAGGGAAAGTTGATCCATGGACCCTGAGTACATCTCTCACATCTGTAACAGGACTTCCTGGGTCCAAGTGTCACCAGAGAACTGCATTAGCCACAGAAAAGTCTTTAAACCCCAGAACTCTGCACTAGCCAATGTGTTTTTGGGGCCTATGCGGGGGTGAGTTATCTGCTGAGCACAGAGTTCCCACACTGCACACAGTAGCTGTCACATGATCATACATGAAGCTAGACATGGCTGTTCATCACTGAGGTTACTGTGAAGATGTGCTAAGGACAGGCCTCAGGGTGTGCTGGAGCAGGTTTCAAGGCCTCCAGGTCTCCCTAGAAAGCTGAACGGCTGTATATGTCAAAGACAAGGGGCAGTCAAGTAGGCCCTCACCGAGGACAGGAGGGTGCTCCCTCCCTCACTGTACATGTGATACCCTAGAGAGACCTGCCTCAGCCAGCACAAGGCTGTGTTCTGAGGATGCACTGAGGGTGGGTACTGAGAGCAAGCTGGCTATGTGCATGGGGCTCCATGCTTCCCTTCAACTCAAGCCAGAGAAAGACCTCAAGGCGTGAAGCCTTGTGGTGCCACCAGAAGGGAAGAAAATGAAGTTAGTCAAACTTCCCAGTCTCTGTGGCACACCACACCCTGATGCCCTGAGATGATCCTTATTTTCCCACCTAAGCCTCCTGAAGTTCTATTCCACTGGTCCTTATTCCAGGGGAGGAGGGTGAGAGAGAAAGAGACAGGATTGTAGAGGCAGGGGAGTACCTGAGCTGCCTTCAACATTGGCTCAGGGGCTGCTCTGTTTCCTGACTTGACAGAGACCCAAGGGAGCTGAGAGGACTAGGAGAAGCTCCAGAGGGTCTTAGTGATCCATCAGACCCCAACTCCACCAAATATTAGAAAGGAGATACACAAGGCATAGGATGCTTTGGTCAGCAGGGTCTGACTGGAGCCAGGAGGCAGAGGCAGAGGCAGAGGCAACTGGGCAGGTAGGGGCCAGAGCCCAAATCTTCTAGCCCATCCCCGCCAAACGCAAACCAGCAGACCTTGCTTCCTTTTCCCGTAGCTTCAGATAACTGCAATTTAAATATTAGTAGGCAAAGTATCTCCATCTCACGGTAATTGGTGAATGAGTCATATCCACATAAATAAGGCCAGATATTAAAAGGCGTCTCAGCAGAAACATGGGGTTAGCTTTGCACAAAGATGTGGGTGTCTGCGGCGTCTGCACCATCCCTGGCAGGAGCCTCGGAGGGGCTCAACTTTTGGAAGATGCATGGCAGCTGGGGTAAGTGGTGTTGCCATGGAGTGGAACTAGTCTGGGCCTGGCTGGGCTGGATAGGTGCTGAGGGGCCAGGTGGGAACCAGGAAAGAGCCTCTAGCATGTAACCTGGCAGTGCCTTGGGCTATGTGCCCAGGACCACAGTCAGCGCAAGGGCTCTGGGCCTGAGATAGGCTGATGAGAGAGGTAAGAGAGACTGAGATACATTTCAGAAGCATCCTAGGTGTCAAATGGTGCCCCACCAGCCAGGCCCACCTTGCCCTGCCTGCTCAGGAGCTCTATACTTGGCCCCTAAGGCTGGTAAAACTCACTTCCTGACCCCATTCTGGATTCAAACATCATCTCCACTTTCCCTCCGGACCTAGCTAGCATCCTTTTATCAGACCCAGTCTTTTCCCATAGAGGTCTGTCTCTGAGCCCTGGAAGCTTCTGGTGGACAGAGGATCAGGTTTCTGGCTTCTACATAGAGCAGAAGAACCCACCTGTTTGGCTCCCCCAGGAGAGCCCTAGAGTCCTGCCTTCCTGCAAGAACCCCTCCCCCAAGATGGAAGGACGCCCGAAGGTCCCCTGTAGACTTCAGAGAGACAAAGATAGCTGTCTGCAGGGAGTAAGCCAATTACCAGCAGCACTGATTAGCAGAGTACAGTCCTTAGCCTGGGAACCAAGTCTATGCAGCCGCCCTCCTTCCCCAGCTTCCAGCCCTGATGAGTCCTTCTGTCCAGCTCCTAGGAATTTGTAAAATTTGATCTGGATCAATGTGTGGCCCAAAGTGGGATGCCAACATGCAGTTTCCTCATCTGAAGAGAAGGGAGCACCCCCAACCCAGCCCTGCCTCCTAAGGTCCCTGAGTGTCTTGAGGGACAGAGAGCCCGGGAAGGGCTTTAAGACCCAGAGAGACTGGCCTCACCCTCAGCCTTTCTGGAGATGGGGAGCGGGCACTGAGCTCACCCAAACTATGTAGCTCAGCATCACAAGCATGTGGCATGGGCTGCCTGCCACCAGCCTTGGCAGGAAGTCTTACGAGGTAACTCAGGGACTCCAAAGGCTCAGGCAGGTATTCCTCTGCATGTCCAACATATAACCAGGTAGCTGCATCCTGCCCAGGGCTGCATGGTAAAGAGCTGACCGTTGCATGGCTTGCTTGCTTGCTTCTCCATATGTGGCACACAGACCCAGCTCTTAGCTACTAAGGAGAATGAATTGAGGCTTTCTGGCCATTGTTGCTCTGGATAGACTCGTAGGGGCCTCTAGGGAGAACTCTGCCTATAGAGCTACCCTGGCCTACACAACCACTGCTTCCTTCTCATAGCTCCTCCCATATGCTGGAGAATAAGGCTGGACTGTAGAAGCCAGGGCCACACTGAGGGACCACTGTGACTGCATGACACCAAGCAACAGCCCCACACAGCAGCTGCGACCATCAAGCATAACTAGAAAAACCTGGTCTCCATACTGAAGGCTAACATCCCTCAGTTTGTGTGCTGAAGCCCTGATGCTTTGTGTGATGGTATCTGTAGTCAGGGATGCTGGAAAGGTCAGGGTTAGGTGAGCCCACGAAGAAGGGGACTTGTGATTCATGGTCTTATAAGACAAGACACCAGAGAGGATCACTCTCCCTCCACTTCTGTGCCATGTGGTTTCCCAGCCTTCTGTACTGTCAGCTGAATAACTCTCCTTTTCTTCTTTATAAACTTGCCTCCAACATCTTGCGTGTAACACGGACGAGCTGCTACAGAAACCGTCTTAAGTTCCGTTCTAGCCATTACTTAAGATTTCATCCTGCCTCTCTTCCTCAGCAAAGGGTCTGTCTTATTCACTGTATTGAGCCCAGCTGCCTTCAGAGATGCCTTCAAGTGCTAATACAATAAACAAATAGATAAATGAAGGCTTCCCCCACCTCACCCTGGGCTTTATAAGAACTGAGCCCTTCACTATGAAAGCTAACTGTTTCTAGAATTCTTCACATCATGAATACTCCTTTCAGTACCTGGGGCCTTCTGGAAGGTCTGGGGTAGAGGAGGGTCTTGTACAATTCTGGGTGAACCCACTGCTTGGCATGGACGGAGCCAGACCATGGGTGTAGGTGCCTGACAGAAGAACATGAGGGAGAAAAGGTTATCTGGTCTCACTGGTTTAGGGTACAGTCCAATCTGGTGGGAAGACTTGGCAGCAGTGTGAGTCAATGCTCACATGCTGTCCACAATCAGGAAGCTGAGAGTGACGAACGCTGGTGCTCAGCTCACTTTCTCCTTTTCGTTAAGGCTTGGATCCCAGCCACACCTAGGGTGGGTCTTCCTCCTCGGTTAAACCTCTCAGAAAAAAACCTTCCCAGAGGCATATGGAGGCATCTCCTTGATGATGCTCTCCACATTGGTAGTCAAGATGAATGCTCACACATGGCAAAATGCTCTTCTTCTCTATGTATCTGGTAACTTCCTATTCCACGTTGAACACTATATCAGATGCAGCACAAACTGCATGTGTTCTTGCTGCACAAACTGTGTTATGTTGTCTTCCTCCGGAGAGTGTTGAGTTTTTCTAGCAGAAAGTAAAATCACTGGCAGAATGTCCTGTCCCATGAAAGCTGTTCCAGGGTTCTTCTGGTGGGGCAGGGAGGGGTGGGGAGTGTCTCTACTGCTTTGGTCTTGGACTGAGTTCTGACTCTGACCTCCCTTCCAGGGTTCCTGCAGGACTCACCTCTCCACTGTTACCTCTGCAATGGAAAGCCCTGACATCTTCTTGGACGCTTCAAGTTCAAGTTGCTGGTTTCCATTGGCCCCTTTAGTTCTTGCCCTGCACACACATGGTGGCTCAAAAAAGCCTGTCAGAGATTGGAGGGAAATCTGGGTACAGATTTTAGGGGTGTTCCTCTTTCTAGAAACTTCACCCTTTACTTCTAGCCATCTAGAGAACTCTGACCCCAATGTCCAAATTCTGAATCATCAAGGCAGTGAGATGCAACTATTCATCAGGGTTTCTCCTGAGGGCTTCCCTTCCCTCGGGGATCCACTACCTCTGTTTTTTATCTACTTTGGGCTACAGAGAGTGACAAGTAGCATGGATGCCCACCTCGTCACTGTTCCTAGGGGTATGGTTATCCGATATGAGTGACCTGGCCTCCAATCACAGAGGCAGGCAGGGAAACGGCCTTCCCAGTGCCTCTGCTCCTGCCATGAGGTTTCCGACATCACCAGGAAAGAGCACAACCACGGAGGGAATTTCACTGCAACAAACAAATCCAACCACTTCCTACCCAAAAGACCCGAGAGACCAGAGTGGGGACTAATGGGAAGGAGATCTTGCTCTTCCGATCACTGTGTCTGTCAACCAAAGATTAATGTGGGGCAGGGACTGTAGCTCGGTTGCTAAAGTACTTACCCCATACACACAAAGTCCTGGGTTCCACACCCATTATAAACCAAGGATAGTCATACATTCCTGTAATTACAGCACTTGGGAGGTAGAGGCAGGAGATCAGGAGTTTAAGGTCATAACCAGCACTACAGCAAATTTGGGCTAGCCTGAGCTAAATGAGACTGCAGTACAGAGATGCCCAGAACATGAAATGTTCTTGAAGTTCCTGGGAACTGGTTCTGGGACTCAAATCAACTTGTCCTTACTGGATCCAAATGCCCGGTTGTATTTTGGGAACTAAAGAGGCACTATGACTGGCTTAACCTTGAAACAAATTCCGGGGCTGCACTCGTGGTTTGGTTAATATTAGATACCACTGGCATCAGAAAAATCCCGAAGCCCAGGGAAGAACAGGGGACATGGGAGGACTGATCAGCACCTTGCGCAGTTAGGGTCTGCAGGCAGGGAAGGCATGTGCCATATGGCCATAGACCCATACTGGGCAGTGCTGTGGGAATGAACTTTATTACTGAAATTCTGGCACTAGGCTCCCTCCAGTAGCTTCCTACAATAGGGCTGGACTCACTTCCACCACCATGGTATGTTAAGCCAAGAAATGTCCCAACCAATGCATAGAGAAGCTATTGGGTAGACTCAGTATGACTCACCTAGATGCCCCCCTCACCATACTACACAGAGCAAAGTCAGGCAAGTTGACAGACACATGTGTGTGTTCCTGATATACACACTGCTGTTGGGGAGTCCTGGTTCACACAGGGTTTGAAATACTCTCTAGAAGGGCCCCAGAGATGGTATGGAGGCTTAAGAGGCTTAAGATGGTCCCAAGGCAGTGACTGTGGGTCTTACAGGACACCTATTTAGGTTTGTACTGTGACAAGGATTAGCTGTGTCCTTGAATCAAAGTTCTAATTCCCTCTGGGCCTCTGTATCTTCATGGTAAATGAGACTCAAGCAGTGCATTGTGTAAAGTCCCTTCTGGCTTTAGGAGCCACGGAGAACTGGGTACAGTGGTGGCTTTGCAGCTTGTATGTGGAGTATGGGCTACCATCCCCCATCCGGCTAATGGGACCCTAGGATTGAAGAAACTATAATTTGAGTTTTATAGAAGATGGCTTCTCCATGCAGCTAGCAGAAGAAGCAAAGACATGCCTAAAGCTGAAAGAGACACTACTGTGGGGCCTGGGAGAGAAGCAGCCAGCAAGAACCAACAGTCAGGTGAGGGGTGTCCTTCATGTGATGCTACCAGACATTCTCCCCTCAGCCACACACACTCTTGGCCAGGCACTGTCCAGAATGAGGCCTGCAGCCAAACAGAAGCATCTCACAGACAACTGTTACAAGGAAGATGCACCCAGGAAAACTCTAAAAACGCTCGTTAGGAGGGTGTCCCCCATGGGACATCTTCAGAGGTAGTCCTGGACTCATTGGCACATTGGTATTAGGTCTGGGCCAGGTTACTCTCATGGGATCTGAGTGGGATGACCATGCTCACTGGCACGGGGTTAGGATGAAGTGGGAACAGTATGGCATGGAGAGTGACAGAGATAGAGTCTGTGTCACCTTGTCTCCCTGACAACAGCTGAAGATGTGGGCAGGCAGAGGAGCCTTTCTACCTCCCTGGCTGCATTTCACCCTGCATTTGGGGTTTTGAGAATGGTGGGCTAGTGTGGCCTCTGCTGCTTTTCCTGATAACATTTTGGGATCCAGATGTCCTTTCCATGGGCCTCAGCCTGCCCCAGCAGGTGATGGACATGGAGGACTGGGTCTAACAAGTTGTAGATAGATTACAGGTCTATCTTCCAAGCAGGGGTCAGAGCCTCCAGGTACTGAGACACATGGGACATTACAGTGGTGCGTGACATCTGGCATTGAAGGTAACATGTCATGGGCACTGGAGAGGCCTGCAGAGGAGGCTGGACAGGCTTCTTGTGGCCTAGGGAGAGCATTTAAATGAGGGTAATGTCATACACAAAATTGTGAACAACCCCCAAATTCGTATTTTTCAATCTTTGACTTCTACATTTGGAACCAGGCCCTTTATAGATGTGACTGGGTTAGAGTAGATTACTAGCCTGAGCCCTCATCACATATGATCAGGGTCCTTATATGAAGAGAAAGTCAGGACAGGGACACACAAAAGGAAAGCTACATGAGGACATGGGGAGAAAAACACTATGAGTAAAGGAGAGAGGCTTCCCGAGAAGCTAGCCCTATAAGCCTCAATCTTAGAAGGCTAACTTCTGGGGTATGGGGTGATGGGCATGAGCATTTTAAGAACCAGCTAAGTGCTTTCTCCAACAGCCCAGGTAGAGCGAGGAATGCTTGCTCACTCCTATATATAGGGTGTAGGTTCATTGGCTCCGAGGTGAGACTCTGGTCCTGCACTTGGAGTGGAAGCTAAAAGCTGAACTTCTTCATGAGCTATGGTCTTGACACCCATCTTGACATCTCATCTCATCTACCTCATCTTAAAGACACAGCCCAGTACTTCTGCAACAATAGCACAGGTCTCCATGGGTGAGAGTTCTCAAGGGTATAAGCCCACACACCTCGCCTATCTCTAGCCAGCCTTTCTCCCAGTTCCAGTTTCCTAGCTGACAGGGCCTCCACTACACCAGTCCCACTCCTTTATACTCTGCTTATACCAACACCCCAAGGAGCGCTCCATTTTCCTATCTGGGTCAGCAGCACAAGCCAGAAAGCTCACTCTCCTTGCTCACTGCCATCTGATGTGGCCACACATTTGCCCCAAGGAGATGGGAAAGGGCGTGAAGTTTCGTGCCCCTGAACTTGTTGCTGCTGGTATCACCAGGGAGGCGGTTAGAAAGCCATGAGAGCCTCTGCATCAGATATAGCCCCATGTGCAGCATGGGACAATTCCAGCATCTGCAGAGGGACAGACCTTGAAGTTCGCCTTTCCTCCCTGCACAGCCAAGAGCTTCTGGCCCTATGCCACAGCTCTGTGCTGTCCCCAGTGACATTATATAATGCCCCTAGAGGCTTCTTGCTGTCCTTTTCAGGCCATGTTCCTCAGAGCTGGGTGAGATGCAATTGGACTCTTTGTTTGATCAGTAGCATGGCTAGGACATCGTTGTGCCCGTGGCACTTGTTTTTCTCTGAGCCTGTCCTTTTCTAAGAAGGACGCTGCAGGCCAAAGGGCCCCGAATGTGCCTATGGTTAGGGCAAATAGCTCTCCTGGAAGAACTAATTAGCCAGCAGGAGTAAATTTTCTCTTCAAAAATAAGATATTCCAAAGAGGTGCTTGTGCCCTTTTTTTTTAACCTGTCAGACCACTAAAACAGTGGACCCCAGGATATTGGAATTTTCCCAGGAGTCTCACACTGGGAAATAGAAAAGAGGCTGAAACCTGGTACCAGCCAGAGGGGGAGCCTGTCTCCCAGAGAGACCTCACAGAGTTCTGAGACCTTGTCAGACCACCTTGCAGGAGAACCTGGAGCTGACAGTGATGGACCAATGACAGGCAGGACCACACCCTGACCAGGACTGCTTAGTTATGTACACCTCCTGCCCTCTGCTTAACCCTGAACCTCATGTCCGGACCCTGAGGACAGACTTGGTAGTCTCTGGACCTTTGTACCTCTTCCCAGTGTGGCCGCACAGAATGACTCTCCTCTCTGCTTTTCACTATTAGTTATCTCTTTAATTGGCCTACTGAGGATGAGCCACCAAGCCTGTGCTATTAAATCTGTTATAGAGAGCCCAGGGTCTAACCCTAACAGCTCCAGTAATAAAGCCAAAGCCAGAGGTCATCCTTCTAGCAGAAGACCAGAAACAATAACCCCGATGATATCAGGATAGTGTTCGTCTTTCCTGCTTCTGGAACCTCCCCAAGTGGAGCAGCAAGCCACCAGCTTAGAAGGTGCTGTCTACTGACTGGCTGCCTGCTCTGGTTCCCTTGGGTGACCTCAGGAGAACTGTAATAGATTTTTTGGTGGGATGCTGTCTTGGTGACCATGGACAAGGGTGGGATTGAGTAAGATCCTATCATTCATACAGTCTGTTCCCAGAGGCTCAAACCAGGATGGCAGGTAGCAGAGTGGGACTGATGAGGTCGGACTCCCATATAGAATAAGATTTATGTTCCGGGTAACATAGAGGGGCACCATGAAATTAAGAATCACAGGCAGGCCCTTCGTGAATGAATAAACATATCCCATAATTACAGAGTTGGGAAACAGGAGGAGCAGAACAAAGGCAGAGAGGCGAGCGTCCCAGCTGCTTGCTGAAAAGCTGAAAATAGATACCCACTGGAGAAGACTGGACGCCACAGGGCGGAGTTGTCTGTGAGCTTTCTGTAGTCAGACAGCATCAAGAGCAGAGGGCAGGAGGGCCACCGAAGAGGGGACACCTCACCACAAAAGACATTGGGAAAGTCCACACACATCCTGGAAAAGCCTGTGGCAGAGGGTGGCCTCGGGGATGCCAGAAGTAGAATGATTGAGAATGAGACCAAACTGGGGCCTTTGCCTCCAGGAAGCAAAGCAGGATAGCAAGTCAGTGTCTGCAGCACAGCTTCAGGTTGACAGAACCACTATGCACAGAGGAGGCAAAGAAGATGGTGGAGGCCTTTAAAGGAGGCAAAGAGCAAAGACCCCATCCTTCCTGGATACTCTGTAGGGAGGGGGTTCTGAAACCACAGCATCTCAGGTTATTAATCTATAGATTAATAGTGAAAATATTGGTCACATGTTCTGGACATTGTGGATCAGTTCCTTACCGACCACCCTTGTCTTGAAATCCACAAATGCAACAATCCAACAATGTTGGCCTAAGGGCTACATCAACCCAATAAGGGAGGGCATGATGTCATGCCATCACTTCAAGAGGTGACTTTAGCTTAGAGAGATTAAGCAGCTTGGCCCAGATCCACAGCTCCACAGTCTTCTCTTGGGGACACCATTATGCCAGTTTGTAAGACTGTTGGAATGGGATCCTCCCCCCGGAACAAGAGACCTCTAAGGACCAGGACAGCTCTGCCCACATGAAACTGAACAAGAATTCACTACTGGCATGGAGCCCAACTCTGCTCACACCCCTTTCCAGAACTTGGAACCATAACCTCATCAGTCTCCCTCTGGACCCTTTCTGCCCTGCACCCTCTCTGCTCGGTACAGGCCTATAAGGACCCTGGGGAGATGGAACTGGACTCAGAACCTCAGCTGGGCAACAGTGCCAAGGCCAATTGTCCCTCCATCTGATCTAAGGACAGTCATGTTTACACCTGTCAGTGGACTATGATGAGACTCTGAGGAAGGGTTCCCCAAATGTGGCCTTGCCGAGCAGGGTGGGAGAAGGTTTGGCAGCAGCAAGGCCTCTGCTGTGTTTTTAAGTAAGAGAGAAATGCCAGGAAGTACAGCCGTCAATCCTCGAATCTGCTGTCAGTGTTAAAAATAGGGGGGTGGGGCTGTGCCAGGCTGCCAGGCTGCCTGTGAGGAGCCCCCACTCACACCAGCGTTTTTAATTAATTTTAAATTGCTCTGGAAAGGGGACAGCACTGAGAACCTGCCAGAGTGTTCCCTCAAGCTCAACAGCAGCCCCTACCAGACACCTCCTCTGTGTCCCGAAGTCCCTAACCCTCAGCTGCAGCCTCCATTAATTCAGCCCACAATTCCAACTCACCAGCAGGGATCTACACTACAATCACCCATGGGCTTCGGAGCTGCTCTGCCTTGGTTCTCTGAAATCTGGCTTCTATGATGGGCCCAGGGCCTGCCTAGCACAGGCTCAGGGACTGCCCTTGGTAGAGAAACCGACTGGAGGAAGGTGACCCCAAGGTGGCACAGTTTGGAGTTCCAGTCAGCTAGGTCAGGTATGGCTTTCTTGTCATGCTAGGAAACAAATCTGAGCAGGCAGGGTGGGTCTACACCCATCCCTAATGGCTAAGAGAATCTGAGACCCACTGGTTTCCATTATGGAGTAAAGGAGACAGGAGAAGGAGGTTCCCTTGGGACAGCATGTCCCTGTGCAGTCTTGGTGACGGCAATATCCTTTCACTTCCTAAAAAAGGCAGGCAGAAGCTTGGACTGTCATGTGAAATCTCTCAATTTTTAAATACTAGTAAATCATTTCCTTTTCTTTTTTTCCTTTTTTGAAGCCCAAATGTCCCTTACAGTTTAGGATCTGCCCACAGCCACCAGGACTTGGAGATGGGTGTTTGAAAGATAGACATCTTCAAGGCTTGTTTTCTCTCTATTCTGCCCAGAGAGGACAAATAGGTATCCCTGCCTATTGGGGTACTCCTGCCAAGTTCAGCATTCCCAGTGCAGCTGTGGGTGGTCTTGGTGTAGTTTTTCAGAGTTAGTTACACGGAACCCTGGATATCCTCAAAGCAGAAGGTGTCATTCAGATTCCATGGGTCATATGAAGTCAGGTGGCTGTTTGCTATGGGACTTATCAGGACCGGACATATTTTCAAGTACATCATGACGCATCTAGAAGCACTGGAATAGAGCAGGCAGCATTGACCCTTACCCATGTCTCTCAGAGTAGTGTGAAACTCACTAGACTCTAGAATGTCAAAAACAAGTAGGACTGAACCTAGCTTAAGGGATTGTCAGAGGTACATGCATCCCAATCATGAATGATGCCTTGAATGGTGTTGGTACAAGTTTGAACTCAGAACCAGAGCCTCAGAGCCTCAGAGCCTGGGGTGTGAGTTGACCTCAGGCCACTTGCACCTGGCTGGTTGTTGACTCGCACAGGTCTATGGGTGAGCAGTTCAGTGAGTCACAAGGGGCAAGGGCTCAGACATCTGCCCAGAAGCCATACATGGGATTCTTAGGGGAAACTGAGCATGAACCAGGAAGGAGTTGGTGGCCTCTCGAGGAGTTGGCCTGAGCCTTGATAATATCAGACCTGGAGCATCCAATGTGTTGTCAGCAAGGATCAGCATCCCAAGAGGAGGCGGGAGGGAAGGGAAATTAAGGTTCAGACCCATAGTTGGTACTCCCTCCACCAGTCATGGGCATCCCATCTCACGGTGCTTGAGGGCTAGACATGGACACAGAAGAAATCCGTTCCTCCTAGGCCAGGGGCTGGTAGAGACAAGCCAGGAGAGAAGGGCCTACAGACTGGTCTATCCTGGACTCAGGCCTCAGTTTTTCCCTCTGTAAACTTGAAACCCAGAGCTCACCATGTCTGAAACTCATATAACCACAGTAGCCAACTTTTAGCACCAGGTATCCTTCCTTTAGTGAAGGGAGACATCCTTGTTCTCTGATCCTTTGGCTATTTGGAGCTGAAGACTGAGGTCAAAAAGGCTTGGCCAAAGGGTATGCACTGGTGTCTCATATAGTTGAATTGGCTGAGTCGGGGCTACCCACTTGGACTACACCTGTTCAGGAGGTCTGTGTTCTAGAAAGCTGGGTTTCAGGGGTACTGTACTCTCCCAAGGTCCATGACAACTGAATGATAAAGACAGGCCAGGTGGGGTCCTGGGAGGAGTCACCTCAGAGGGCCTTGGATCTCCATGTTGTCAGCAAGAGTAGCTGAAAGCTCCTAACCCATTGGGCCACCTAAGGAGGTGCTGGATAGTTCACAGTCCTGCTCTAGAGAAGCAGGGGCCTCAGGCCGATTCAGGGGGTCCTGGGATATATGAGAAGTGTGTTAGCACCTCACAGAGCCTATGGCAGCTGGGGTGAGAAATGCAAGCTGGAAAGGATAGCCGAAGAGACTAAGCCAAGGGTGCTGGTGCCCCCATGGGTCTCAGCTCTCAGAGCATAATATTCAAAGACCTGAAGAGATGAGATTGGAGCCATAAGCAGTCCTCCAAATACCCCCAAGGACCAACCAGTCCCTGAGGGTCCCACGAGGCTGTATATCTCTGTTAAAGCCTCCTGTAAGGAAGCAAAGAGGCAGGGACCTATGGTGACATGGGTCCCCAGTCCTGCAGCACCACTCCTGTCTCACAGGAGAGCTTTCTATTGGGCTGTCTCCGACAATGTCCCATCCAAATGGCATGTATGACCCGCAGTCTGCAGCCTGTGTGTGAGCCCTGACAACTGCCTGCTTTCCAATTGTGAAGGCAGGAGGCAATGTCACAGTGGAGTGATCTTCAAAGGGCCTCTAGGCCTCTGACTTAAACGATGGCCACAGGCTATGGCTCCCAACAGTAAGAAAGTATAGTATCAAGTCTACAAGCTACAAGCCCAGGTCATAGTGCATGGGCTGAGGTCCCAATAAGGGTCCAGGCAGAGATCCCTACCACCTCCTTCAGTTCTAGAGCCTCCATGTATCCTCATTTTGTGACTGTGTCACCCTTAACTCTGCCTCTATTTTCATATGGATCCTCTCTACTGGATTCTGTGATCCCTACACTTAAAGCAGCCCCCACCCCACTTCTGTGTAGAAGCAGAGGTCATTGACTTAGGGCTCACTCTAATTTAATATGAACTCATTCTAACTTGAGTCCACAAAACTGTTTCCAAACAAGCTACATTTCAACATGTATTGGATGACTCTGGGAAGAAGAGTGTCTGTGTCAATAGTCACCATGGTGGGGAGTCAAGGCCCCCTTATGTGCTGTTGAGGACAGGTTCCATGGGCTGCTGGGATGTGAGCGCCCTGGCCTTGCCCTCCTTGCTGGGATGAGCCCTGAATCTACCATGGAGAATGTTATTTCACCCACAGCCTGTAGAAGCAGGCACGGCTTGTCATCTGAGCGAGGAGATTTTGGCCTTGGCCCCTTGGTACTCCTGGTGACCCAGTGATGTGAG
Organism: Dicrostonyx torquatus; assembly: GCA_028555095.1. Classification (NCBI taxonomy): domain Eukaryota; kingdom Metazoa; phylum Chordata; class Mammalia; order Rodentia; family Cricetidae; genus Dicrostonyx; species Dicrostonyx torquatus. Next base: position 1,741,903 of record JAQHUG010000157.1, read on the forward strand.
AGGACAGACAGTTGGTCAGCCACCAACAGGTGCCCCGGAGGCTCTGGCAGGCTCCACAGTTCCTTACGACTTCACCACGAGGGCTAATTAAAAACAGCTCACACTGCAGTATGTCCCCTCCCAAACCCAATCTGGTTCCTCGTGGAAAGAACTGGCCTAGAATACAGGAGCAAGCTATGCTTCTACAAACTTCCAGGTCAGAAAGGCTGTTGTCCTGAGCAAATGGCCAACAACTTCAGTCTGTCTGGGACACAGAAGATGTGAAAACCTCCTATCTTCCCTTCCCAATCCTGCCCTCCTCCTCCAGCCAGCCATTTTACTCTTGACCTCCCAACACATCTGCTTCTGCCAACACATCTGTCAACACATTTAAGGTCCTCTAGCCTGTAGGCAAACAACAGAGGTGCCCTGACTACCTTCCTATGACTCTTCTTCATGCATTGTCTGACCTGAACCTCCCCACAAGCTCTGGCCACTTTCTCCACCCTTAGGAAATTTGTGCTCCCTTTCTCAAGATGGGACAATCTAAGATATACCAACCAGGATGGTGACAGTCAACAATAGGCTGAGAGGCATTTTTTTCACCAGCCCTAGATGCTGGCCACTTCAGTCTCATGGCTGCCCTGCACCAGACCTCCAGTTCTCCAGGCTCGTGGCTCCTAACAGGAAGCTGGAACTTACACTCACACAGGACCCAGAGTCACCCTCCCAGGATGCTGCCAAGCTCATGAGGGAGTCCCTGGTGTGTTGCAGCAGAATCCCTCCATTCACACCTTCTGCCCCCGCTCTGTGGCAGAGGTTCAGCTGGTCCCTTCACCTGGTGCCAATATGCAAATTGGAATGGAATCAAACCTGGCACTCATCTGTACCACAGGCTGCAAACTCAAGGCAGAGAAAGGTGGCAGCTCAGGATGCTGGCAAACATGCAGAAACTTATGATCAACATGGAGGACTCAGTGGCTGGAAAGGCCTTAGGAATCATGTCCCCAACAAGTAGAACGTAGATTAAAAACTCAAGTCTGGCTGGAAAGGAAGTAAGACTCTTCAGGGGTGGGTAAGTAAAGGACAGGCCCTTGTGAGGACCAGCCTCTGACCTGTGCAGGACCCAGCACTACCTGTGAACAATCACACTCAAATCCTTTCTTCTCCCAGCCTAGCTGTGGGCAGTGGATGCAGATAAATTACCATTTTCTGAGGGTAAGGAAGCTTCCTTCAGTGCTGTGGGGCTGGGATCTGACAAGCTCACCAAAACAGATTTAAAATAATAAAGAGGGGAAGGAAAGGATGATTGGCTGCATGGATCAGATTGACAGGAAGCTGGCTGGCTGGGTGAGTAGGTGGATAAGTGGATGCTGATGAATGGAAAGATGATGGATGGGTGAGTGGAGGGTGGATGGCCAGTTAGATGGGCATGTGGTAGATTGGTAGATAGATGGCTATCTGGCTGACTGGAGATATGGATTGGATGAAAGAAGAATAATGGATGGATAGATGGCTAGTTGGCTAGATATATGATGGATAGAGAGGTAGATAAATGGATGGTGGTTAAATGGGCAGATAAATAAGTGGATTACTTCATTTTAAGCAATACTTTACAGAACACTTCAACAGTCCTGAAGAAAGACATCAAATTCCTGCTTTGTTGAATGAGAATGTTTAAGGACCTTACACAGAGACCCGTCAAGGGGTTGGGATCCAAGCATAGCTGGTCCATATGAGCTCAGCTTAGCTCTGCCTGCCTTCCCAGCCTCCAGCATCACTCAGTATTTTGAATATTCACAGGTTGCTCTGTCTGCTGACTGCCTTGTCACTGGCCTCTGTCTAATGGGGTAGTCAGATCTGTTTGGGAGTTAATAGCCATCACTAATAATCAGACTCTTTGCAGCAGCCTGTGCCTATAACCAAAAGTTCTTGCCACAAGGATGTAGAGAAGAGAGCATTCCCCAGCAGCAGGACTGAGAGGCCAGGGTCCACTCTCAAGATCTGGTGGCAACACTGCAAAATCCTCAAGGGGTTCTGGGGACTTTGGGCCTGACTAACAGTGGATGGACTGGATTCCCATAGAATATGGACAGTGTTAGCAGCACCCACATACAGTTGTTTGGGGCTGAACAATACCACAGCCACAGGCCAGAGGCCAGAGAAGCATCTGAGCTTGACCCACAGGATGGAGGCGAGCCACACACTCAGTGGAACTATTGAGCCTTGCTGAGTCCTACCTTCTTCCTCAAGAGCTTCATTTCCTCATAAAGACCCTGATGTGATTCACAGACCTCAGGAAAGCTGACCTGCTCAGAGCCTAAGAGGTCCTGGGCTCAACATCACCTGACACAGTGGCCTCCTCCCACTGCTCAGGAACACTGAGCACAGGGCACCTAATTATCCAGGATATGACATTCTCCAAGAACTGATGGAGTGCCAGAATTCAGTGAAAGGGACTTGTCCACAGGAGAACCATGTCACAGCTTCAAAGAGCTAATTCCTTAAAAGGCCAATCATAGGAGTCCCAGGAGGTGACAGCAATTAGTCATCCCTAGGAGCTGCACACATGTCACTTCAGTAGCCTGAGCCTCATGGAGTCTGAGCAGAGACCTAAGCTGAGGTTGTCAGGGAGGCCTCTGCCACTCTGTCTGGAAACTCCTGCTCTGCACACAGTGGATTCCCTGGGCTGCGGCTAGTTGCAAAGCACTTTTCAGAAAGAGGATTACTCAAGCTACATTGCACTGTGGCTTCTTTTTCACGGCTTCCATCCCAGCCCAAATGTGCTAGGAGTTAAAATGGGGGGGAAGGCTGTACCCCGCCTGCGCTCTGTTGAAAAAGAGTGCCAGGATGTACAAAGGCCACCATGAGCATCTGCTCCTGTCCCATTCATAATCCATTTCAGATGGGGCCATCAAAATTCATTGCCATGAACATGTGCAGTACCAATGGTAACTGGCACCACATTTGTACAGTGCTGTGTGGTAGGCTGCTAGCACACTTGAGCCTGACCTCAGCTATGCCAAGTGGGTAGAGGATATAATGGTGACACCTAAATTGTATGCCTGGCCTGCACCCATCAGAGCCTGTTTCCTCTTCTAGTCTTGATCAATGACTCAGTAGACTACATTAAATATGATCCAGCATATGCCATCCCCAGCAGCTAGGAGCCATGCTTCCCTCATCCCCCTAAAGGTAAGGGTTCACATCCTAGGCAATGCACTTATCTTAGAAATGTAAATTGCAGCGCTGGAAGATAAAATGCCTCAGCTTTTGCAAACTTGTGCAACTGCTTTGGAAATCAGTGTAGAGGTTTCTCAAGAAACTGAGAATCAACCTACCCCAAGATCCAGCAATACCACTCTTGGGAATATACCCAAGAGATGCCCAACCGTACTACAAAAGCATTTGTGCTACTATGTTCATAGCAGCATTATTTGTAATAGCCAGAACCTGGAA
>JAQHUG010000157.1:1747170-1791611 GCA_028555095.1 Dicrostonyx torquatus
GGGAAAAGTTACAGACTTTTAATAATGGAACAGAGTTCAGGTCTTGCTTTTCAACGATAAGATTCAGGAAACCTGGCACCCTGTGTAGCCTAAATTTCCTACTTCTTCTCATGGACTGTGCAACCATCTTGCTATCTGTGGACCCAGAAGATCTCTAAAAACTTCTGCCCCTAAGAGGGGCTTGGAATAGGCCACCCAACTGTCTTCAGGTGGCTTGTTCTTCTGAATGCACAGCTCTTGGTCCCGATTCAGCCTTCAATAAGGCCTTCCCTGAGCTCTCTGTTGGTGGATAGTTCATCTCCTCACCACAGCACGAGCTTTCTGTCTGGATGAGGTGATGTGTTTGTGGGATGGGTCAGCAGGTGTGTTGGTAGATAAATGGACCAGTGTGGGGAGTGGGTGGGTGAGTGAGGGTATGGATGTGTAGCTGAAAGGATAAGAATGGTGGATGTGTCCATGTGTGGGTGGGTGAGTAGATGAGAAGTGGGATGGTGGGTAGATGGATATGGAGATGGGTAGATGGGCAGGCAGAAAGGGAGATAGGTAGATGGGTGAGTAGATAAGAAGAGGGGATAAATCAGGCGGTGGTGGCGCACGCCTTTAATCCCACATTCAGGAGGCAGAGGCAGGCAGATCTTTGTGAGTTTGAGGCTGGTCCACAAAGTGAGTTCCAGGACAGCCAGAGCTTCACAGAGAAATCCTGTCTCTTAAAAAAGAAATGAGCAGGTTAGTGGGTAGGTGTGTGTGTGTGTGTGTGTGTGTGTGTGTGTGTGTGTGTATGTGTATGATTAAGCAGATGCATAAGTGGACAAGTGGACATGAAGGTGAAGGTGAATGAACAGGCAGGTGGAGGTGAATGTCCGAGTGGAAGAAAGGGGAGGTAGGGAGGTGGGCAGTTATATGTGTAGGTAGATGTTTGCTAGATGGGTGAGCAGCTGGGTGGGTGCATGAGTTGTTGAAAAATAAATAATATTATCTATTGAGCCACCACCCATCTAGGTGTTCTAGGTGGCTCAACAGATATCATCACTCCCAACACAGAGTCCAGGAAACCTCCCTGAAGAAGTTAAGAACCTTAATTCTTAAATCAAGAAAGCAGGCAATCAGGGTCTCTGAAAAGAGAGAACCAGTCAGAGAGCCATCACCATATAGGGTCCTACCCTAGGACAAGCACCTAGTCTCTGCTTTAGTTCCTGCCTTCAGGTTCCTGCCTTGAATTACTGCCCTGGCTTCTCTCAGTGATGGAGTATGATCTGTGAGTTTTACGATGAAGTAAACTCTTTCCTATCCAAGTTGGCTTTGGTCAGTATTTTGTCTCAGCAGTAGAAACCTAACTAAAGCATCACCCATCCTCTCCATTCATTCAGTATGGCCAAATGAGTACCCTGTTAGCCAGGGCCCTGAAGTGGTAATGAGGACAAGCCATGCACAATCCAGCCTTCCCCAGAGTTCACTGCTTGTGGGAATAGACTACAGTAAGAAACGTGGCTGTGCAAGCCACACGTTCCTCTCAGAAGGCAGCTCCATGCAGGTCCCCTGGGATGTGATACAGCTCAGCTCAGCCACCCCTCAACTCTACGGTTGCAAGTGAGCAGGGAGCCCCTCCAGGTCCACTACAGGCAGTGGGAGCCCTGCAAGGCCAGGCCAGTCAACAAGCATGGTCAGCTCAAGGCTGCAGCCTCTAGCCACACGCCATGTTTAACCCAAAGCTAGGCTATACCCATTTCCACTTGAAAATGAATGAGTCCCAAATCTGCTAATGCTTTTGTTCCTCCAACCTGTCCTCTTAAAAATAGACTATGAAGGGATGAGTGATTTTTAAAACACTAGCAAACGAGGCCTGGCACAGCACCAGCTGTGGAAGGACATTACGATGGGGATTTAGATGTCTCCCTACCACCCAGCCTTCAATCACCAGCTCTGGAACAAAGGTGAGATAATTGTGTGTTCCTAGCCCGACCTGTACCTGAACTTGCGTCACAACACATGAATTCAATCAAAATTCTCATCAGAAATCTTATTTGGTGAGAAGCAGGCTTTTTAGACTAAAATTGGTGTTAAAAAAATCTGCAAATAAGCATTGCAGACTTAATTGCACCAAGCTGGCCTCCTCTCCAAACCAGTTAACTCTCTGTGGCTCAGAGCCACAGTGTGCAAACCCAGCACCCATGCTCACCCTGTAGGCTGTGGGGTCTGTGTCATCTGGGTCTTGCCATGGTCCCAACAGGAAAAGAATCAAGCCTTAAAATGGTCTGCAAGGGGGAAGCCCTGTGCCCTTTTATCTAAAGAGACAAGTTCAGTTGGGGCCTATAATGGGCCAGGCCTGGAAGATGGTGTGGCAGCGGACAAGTCAGATACAGCTCCTGACCCCAGGGAATGCAAAGTTGGGGTGTAAATAGTCATAACAGTAAGAAAGACTAAGCTGGTCCCAAGCTCTGAAGCTGAGGAACTAGAATGAGCCCCCAGCCCTCCAAACAGGGCACTGCTAGTATATGTTGTTTTGTCCCCTGGGTTGCAGGAGCCTCTGACCTGCTGTGCAACAGAAGTTCCTGGGGCTGAGAACACACAGCCTATCCCCTCACTAGTGTCATACAGACATTCTGTCTCTGGAAGCCAGAGCTGTCACCATAAGGATGAGATGTGGTACACCCTCAATTAGCAGAAGTATTACAGGCTGAACTGTGTCTCTCCCCGCAAACAACAACAAAAATCCCTCCTGTGTTGGAGTTCTCACCTTCGTGTCCTAGACTGTGACCTTATTTAAGGAAAATGTCATTATATGGGTTACAGTGTGGCCATAATCCAGCACATAAGGTGGACACATCAGCCCACAGGAGAATTTGGTGCTGGGGGATAAAGCCACCATCCACAGCTAAGGATGGGTCCCCAAGGAGCGACCCTGACACACCTGTGTTTCTGACTTCCAGAACTAAGGGGATATAAAAGTCCCCAGTTTATGGTACTTTTAGTTGATAGTGCAAGCAGACCTAAACAAGGGGCCTTGGGAAGAGTCATGACCCCCAGGCGTTTTCTGAGACACCCCACCTCAGGATCCCACCTACTCTCTTCCACTTCCTTCCTGGGCTCTGTCATTTAGAAGGCAGAGGGAGAGGTGCCTCAGAGGGGCAACATTCAGATAGCCAGGTCAGCTTTTGTTACTATGACAACGCCACTGGGCATCTTGCTGTTTAGCACATCTGGAAATGGGAGGGGGAATGAGACGGGATGGGGAGACAGGAACTCCAGAGCAAAAGGCAAAGGTATCCATGAGGAAAACACTCGGGTTGACTGGTGACTGGGTCTCTGCTGGCCGAGGCAGAGCCCCCAAGGCAGAGCCCCCATGCTTGTAAACGTCCTGCCGTGAGGGCCAGGTTGACGTTCAGGTCAGCCATTAATTAGATAGAAAACTGAGGTCTGAAGAGAAGAGGCCTAGCAAAGCCATGTGTGAGCTGGGAGAATCTTTGGGGTGCACAGGGGGCCTTTCCTTGTGACAGATCAGATACCATACCCATGTTTACCAAATCTGAATGCCATTCAGATCTCAAAGCATTTAGGTCTTGGGGTGTGGCCTCCTGAGTGGCGTCAGTGTCCCTAGTAGCCTATGGAGCTTGCTGGCATACTATCTTGTTCCTAGCCTCCAGTACTACAAGAAATCAATCTGAGCTATGGTACCTTGCTACCATAGCCCGAATACACCAAGACCCTCTTTCCTCCCCTACAGACCCAGAGAGTATATTATTCATGTGGGGGTCCAAGTCGTCCCGGAAATGCTTATTGGGGAATGTTTACATTATATCACCACCCACCATAGGCAGCAGGAGAGCCACCATTCCTGCTTCCAAGCTATGGTTCCTGGTGTTTGGCCCCCTCATCAGACAAAGCAACTGTACAAGAAAGAAAGGTCAGGCAGGGTCCACACTGAGCTTCAGTGAACCCAGAACAATCACCACAGGGGACTTGGAAAAGAAAGCAGTGGGCATGGGCAAGGGTACAAATACATATGGTCCCAGTCATCAGGGTGATAGAGGTTCGTTCACGTTGAGATTCATTTGTTCAGTAGACACCGAATCCTGGGACTGGAGAGATGGCCCAGTCAGGAAAATACTTGCCATACAAGCATGAGGACCTGAGTTCTATCCCCAACACCTACGCAAAAAGCTGGGTGCAGTAGTGTTTGCTTATTACCCCAGTGCCAGGGAAGAAGGGACAGGAGGATCCCTGAAACTCACTCAAGGTCAGCAGCTACCTCCCCCAGAGTCCATTCAGATTTCCAGTTACACAGTCACTGCCTCAAGGTCCCTGTGACTGTCCTTCTCCAATCAGAGACCCCACTTGCCTGTCCTTCAGACAAGCATCCCTCCCATCTGTGTTAATCTCCCAGTCTGAAAGACCACAGGTGGTGGTCACTTTCTGGATAAGACTAGGATTCTACGCCATCAGGCAGGGGTTGCATGGGTCTCCATACTCCTGAAAGACGTTGGTGCCAACCCCAGACCCCCCCCCCCAAAGCCCTCAGAAGATGGGTGCAGAATGGAACTGAGGAGCTGAGGCACACGGTTGCCTTCTGGAGAACTCAGGATGTGGTTACTTAGGAAGGACCAAGACCTATAAAAGGGCAATGGGGAAGGAGCTGCTACATGATACAAAGTGTCCTCAAGTCAAGTTTCCAGCCCCACATAGGTCAGGTGGGGCCACCAGGGAGGGCCCAGACAGAGCAGAGAAAGAGTCTGCCTTCAATGGAAGCAACACAAGTCCTTCCATATTGACCTCCCAGGAAGCAAAGTCAAAATGGCAATTGGCACAGGCTCCGGCAGCTGACCCCTGGGTCCCAAGGGGAGCTGTCTGCATCTCTTTTCAAGTAGGAGGATGAACTCAGGGTGGCACTTGGTCTGAGTGGCTTCTGTGATAAGATCTGCTGCCACCCTTGGCTCCCAAGAGCCTCACTTTGATCTCTGCTGTCATCCTCAGGTGACTTCCCCCTGTGTGCCTGTGCTCACAGGCCCCATTTGGAGGACAAGGGTCCAGGCTAAAGCCCCACTTTAGCCCAATGACCTTGGCACAAACTATTTCCAAAAGAAGGCTCCATTCTGAGGAGCCAGGACTTAGACCTCAACTCAGTTTAGGGGACACCATTCAGCTCATCACAGATGATATCAGAATGAGGGTCTTTGAGCTGGTTGGATGGGTGGATCTGTGCTGAGGCCACCAATGTGGAGGGTCACACAGGGCAGGGAAGCTAAGAGGTAGCACAGCAGGGTTTCAGGAGTCTTTCAGCCCTTTTGTCAGTCACAGAGCCCCAGTAGTGGGGCTGTGAGGGGGAGTCCTCTGGCTCCCCTGCTGCATTTGATAAACAAGCTGGACAAGAAAGGGAGGGAACAGAAGAGAGGAACGAAAATGACCATGAACTTGAGGGCGGGGGGTGACCACATCCACAGTGAACCAGTGAGGGCCAGACACACTCAACACTGGCAGGGCCTGTGCAGCCTCGCTGCCTGCTGTGCGCTCCTCGCTCCTCAGAGCAGAGTGGGGAGCCACAGATTGCCACAGGCCCCTTCTGATGTTAGCTCAGAGGGCCTTTGAAGGCACTTTCTAATCCCACTCTGGCTCCCTATGAACATTTAAACCAAAACCTGACCCACTCTTTAGCAATACCATCATAAAAAGCACTTCTGTGTGGCCTAGAAGGTAGACCCGGGATTATTTCTGAAGAATTCCTCTGTTCGGTCAACACAGACCCACAGTGCCAACCCTGGAGACCAGAGGTGTGTCAGTCTCTGCGTGTCACCGGAGTTCTGTAACATGTTGATTGTCATGTCACACAGCCAATAGGTCTGGGCGGCATCCCGTTACAGAAGGCATGAGAAGCCCTGCAGAAGACGGAGATAACTACACTAGAAATAACAAATAAAAACTATAAATAGCTGAAAATTGGTTCAGGTTAAGGCTGACAGGTATGGAAAAAATTTTCCACTTTCCAGATCCTTCTTCAGCAGCAGGATGGAGGAGCCTGAGTCCCTCTGATGGTTGTTATAGTGACAGCAGGGATTCTGGGCAGAGTCACAGGTTATGGGGTGTAGACTTTAATGTTTATTGAGGAGTCAGGGTAGATACATCTGTAAAGACATATCTTTTAAAGGGAAGTGGGACCAGCTGGGAAGGGAGGTGGGGAAAAGACACAGATCCTTCTTTGATAGCAATAAGCAGTCATGTTGGATGGATGTATTAGTGCCCTTTTTATGACCATGATGAAATGCCTGAGGCTGGGATAAGCAAAAAGGGTCTGTTAGCCCAGCATTTAGCAAGTTCCAAGGCTGGGTACCAGTACTGGCTGGGTTCTGGTAAGGACCTCATGGCAGGTGGCATCACAATGGTGGACAGACAGGAGAAAAGACCACAACACAAGGCAGGGAGCTGGAGAGAGGTGTGAACTCACTTGTTAAAGGCCCTAACACCTCAAGTACTGCTACTTTGGGGTCCAAGTGCCAGATATATGAGGCCTTTGGAGAGAAATTCAAACCCCATCCTACCTGTGGCAGTGAAAGTACACACTATGGCTGGGTGGGAGGAAGACATGCCTGGCCAGGCAGAGGGGCCTATGGGGACAGTGAATGTGGGTGTGTGGGATCCACGAGGCATACACAACAGGACCCTGTCACTCTGAGGCGTCCCCTCCCTGTGCTAGGCATCCACTGGGCTCTCTGCTCTTCCATCTTGGCCAATTGAAGAGTGACTTGTAGGGGCTGATGGGAATGGCTCACTTGATAAAATGCTTGCTGCACAAACATAAGGACCCGAGTTAGGATCCTCAGTATGAAAAGAAAACAAACAAAGAAACAAAACAACAAAAAGCCAGGTTGACAGTGCATGTACATCTATAACCTTAGTGCTATGACAGAGACAGATTTCCAGAACTCAATGGCCAGTCAGCCAGTCAGCCTAGCCAACCTTTAGTAAGTGACCCTACCTCTTGCACTCTGTGTAAAGTTTGGGGTCACCTGGCCTGGCATGGCTGGCTAGGAGGAAAGGCACCTGTGTCACCTGGAAAACCAGCTCCTGGAGGCACAAGGAGCAGGCTCTCACTGTCCATGATCTATGCAGATGCTACGTGGGAATACCAATGATGTCAAGACTCTGATGGAAGTGGAGCATCAGGGACCAGTTGTATAGCATGGTCCCCCTGCTCCTACCCCTCCCCCACAACCCAGAGGCAAGATCCACATCTGGACTGTTGCAGTTCATAGGATAATGTCTGTGGTTTCCCCAAAACAAAGAAGTGTTGCCACGGCAACCTCAGAATCAAGAACTGGAGCCTATTCTGAGACGCTAGACAGTAAGTTTTGTTTCTCAAATGACTTGGGTAGACTCTGCTTTGAATGCCTTAACCTCCGATGAAAGCCCGAGGAGTGGGAGGAGTGGAAAGGTTTGGGAGAGGAAGACATCACATCCACTGTTCTGCAGAGTCACAGCTGTTTCTGAGATGTGAAATGAATCCTTATTTCTAAAATAAATTATTATTAGGGCCAGGATGGTTCTGCAGGTAAAAGGCATGAAGGCCTGAGTTCAATCCATAGAGAACAGGTGGTAAAGGAAGAAATAATTCCCCCAAGCTGCCTTCTGACCCCTACATGAAACCCATGGCATGTACATATCCATGTGCACAATATGTAAACAAATAAACAAATGTGATTTTTTTAAAGTTTCAAAATTATTATAGCCATCTCCAGAACTCAGTATGTTACAGACTTGACTGGGATGAAAGCAGATGGAATATTTATATTAAGCTGATCTTGCCTTATCAAAAAGCTCACTTAACACAAAGGGGCATAGACCAAAAGCATTAACTGTCAAGTAACTATCAACAGTAGTTTTGTGGGAGACAACATCCCATTGAAGAGCAAATAAGATGAGAAGTGGCCACAATTGCAATAAAACACCAATACACTGTGACCTGTACTGGATGACCCAGGATGTTTTGATTATATGTATATTAGACCTGAGTTTGTAACACATGGCAGAGCACCTGTCTGGTATGCACAAGGCCTTGGGTTCTATTCCCAGGACTAGAGAAAAACAGAAACTGGAATACAGATTGCCAGCTGGAGAACATCCCAAATCCAAATCCCGTTTTCTATTAAAGGGCCTCTGGTCCCCACCATCAGAGAGTGAGAACAGTCTAAGATCGTAGGTCAGCAACCATCTACACAAACACATCACAGCATCTAGTATCTTCTGCCACTGGGCCAGGCATTATGAGCCTATGCCCTCATTTTCAACCTCGGGCATTCTCCCCAGAGGAACACCCACGGAGGACGTGTCTCACATCACTCCTCCACACGGCAAGATCACTTTTAGTAACAGTCATGTAATAAGCATTATTTTCTTGATTCACGTATTTGTATTTAAACGAATCACTACAAAAGAATAAATGTCAGTGTTGAAGGTCTCCCCCATACTCAGTAAGACAGTTTCTGCAAGCGCTGAAGTCTGCACTCACTGAACATTTCCTTTCCTGCCGCCTGCACTGACTGCAGGTTTACCTGATGCCCAGGATGGCAGAACTGAAGAAAACAGGTCTGGCTCTTTCCACAGCCAGAGCATAGAAGAGTTGCCATAGGGCTTGGTGCAGATCCCACTAAACCTGTATCAGGGCTATGACTGAGGGCCATAGCATGTGGCTGAGACTGTGGGCAACTGAGGTCCCTAGAAACCACTGACACGTGGTGCTTAATGACAGGCCACACTGTGTTTACAGGGGAATCCTTCCTCTGAATGCATTTGTGTGTGTATAGACATGTTCATGTGCCAAAAAGTACATACAAAGGTCAGAGGACACCCTAGGGTGTCAAGCCTCACCTACCTTCTTAAAGGCAGAATTTCTTGTTCATTGATGCATGTGCCAGGCTGGCTGGCCCACAGGCTTCCAGGGATTCTCCTGCCTCTACCTCTCAGCACACCTTAGGAACACTGGGGTTACTGATATTCATGATCCCATCTAGCTTTAGGCAGGTTCTGGGAATGGAAATTCAGGTCCTTATATGTGCCTGACAAGTACTTTGCCCACTGAAACATCTCCCAGCCCTTCCCACCAGCCTCTTGATGCAACCAGATAATACAGTAAATACAAGATCAGAGGCAAGAGATGAGACCCACACCCTGAGCTCTCTGGGCAATGGGGGTGGGGGTAGGGTGGGAAGAAGGTGTCAACTCCTGGAACTTGTCCAGCTCCTGAGATAGAATCCTTGGGTCTGCTGTATTTGCTGACACTTGTCACCTGCCCTTCTTCTGTCCCATTCTGTCCTGGTCCTTGGCACAGCACCCTCCTCTGCCTGGCAGACTATAGTGTGGCCATGTGGCCTAGAACTAGCTATTGACCTAAAACAGAAGAAAGCCACTGTGATCTGGGCCTGGCCCAGGCCCAACTTCACGGCTCTCTGCCCTCCAGCCTCTCCATGTGTCTTCTTTACTCTTCCAGATCTAGCTGGGAATGTTTTCGCTTGTTTGTGTGCTTTAAGTTACAGGTATGTGCCATGTGCATATGTGAAGGTCAGAGGATAACTTTTGGGAGTTGGTTCTACTTCCATCATGTGGGATCTGGAGACCAAACTCAGGTTGTCAGGCTTAGCCTCAAGCTCCTTTACCCTTTGAGCCATCTTGTCTGCTCTGGATGTGTCTGACACACACACACACACCGTTCCTCTAGGCCTTTCTCAGATATGAGGAGAAGAAAGGGAAATGAATACTGGTGGCCACTGTGACTAGTTTGGATAAGTTGATACCAAAGCCATCTTCCCAGAAGACATGCTGATGCCTATCTGGCCAGTGAGGACCAGGGCTCTCCTTAAGTTAAGTCACCCATGTTGACAATGGAGGGAAAATTTCTGTTCTGTGAACAGTCACTACAGAGAAAGGACAACCCTCCTCCATGGCATGAACAGGCAACTTATTTATTCAATGAGTAGTTCCGAGAGCCTCATGGGGTCTTGGGCACCATCTTGGCTTGGAATGGTACAGAACACAGATTGATGGAGCCTGATGGGGCAGACAGGCAAGCAGAGAGAGAGTTGGTGGACACTGGCTTGGAGAAACAGGGAAGCCAGGCTGAGTAGCTGTCCCAGAAGAAGGAGAAAGTGCAGCTGGCCTGGAGTGAAGAAGAAAACAGAAAGGCCACCCTGTCTATATCGCCCTAAAACATCAGTTGTGAAGCTACGCAGCAGAAAACACAGCAGCCAGCATTTAACCAGCAAGCCGATAGAGCTTAAGAGAGGATGGAATTCGTGGTCTGGAGACCAAGTTCCTCCTCAGACAGGTCTCTGGGAGGGACTGGAACAAAGCCAGACAGACCCGAGAGCTAAGTGTTCCTCCTTATGTAACCTCAACTTCCCCCATGCTGGGAGGAGGAGATGGGAGCAAGGACACAGTGCTTGTACATCAGCTGGCTGCTCCAACCCACTTTTTGGAGGATTTGCTCTGTCAGAAAGACTGTGCTCAGGAAATCACAGAAAGCCACTTTCCTACCACGGGAGTGCAGGGTCCTCCCAGGCCTGCATGGCACCCTCTAGCAGCCTCCCACTGTGTGAGATCTTACTGATCACACCATGTGACCACAGTGGCCTTGGTCAGAGGATCAGCCTTTCCTTTGATAAGCATGCCTCTGCGTGCAGTTAAGTTTCTCTTGCTCTGTCAAAGCAGCCTTCTGGTTCTGGGAACTTCTCACAGCTATAAGTGTCTCTTTCCCACTGGTTCCCAGGAGCCTGGGCAGTGCCACAAAGAAACAAACTGGACAAAGCACATTTTCAGAAGGCCTTCACACACACACACACACACACACACACACACACACACACACACACACACACACACACACCCGCTGCTTCAGCTGAGCACTCTACCCCTTCAGACAATGTGACACCAGCCTCTTTCCAAGAACCATGATGGCCATCCCATGGGTCTGGTCTAGAGGAAGCAAAAATATTTTGAGGGCTCTTTATCAACCACAATGGCATCTCCTGGCCAGCAAAGCCCATTTAGCCATGGTCTCAGGGGATGATGGCATACTGATATGAGAGTCTCTCATGCCTGGCCTGGCTGCCTCAGAAGCTAGGACCCAGGAGAGCTGCAAAAACCAGCAGTGATTGCTCATCCCTGCATTTCTTCTGATAATTCTTGCCACTTCGCTGAGCTCTAACTTGTTCTTTCCCACGGGTTGGAGTGAGCCCTGTGGAGGTACACGCATGGGGGAACCCTCTCTCTTCTCACTACAGCCCTGGTGAAGTCTTGCTATTGCTGCTTATTAGAGCAGAATTAGAAGCCTTCTGTCTGCTCCGTTTAATCCCACTACATGAATCCTGCCTACCCCACAGCCTCTTCCATATGGCTGACATACCTGGACAGCCATAAAGCACCACAGGGAAAAGCCCCTACCCCCACCTCACCCCTGCTACCAGCTCTGCTGCCGCCATCCTTCTTGCAATTGGACTTAGCTCTGACCCAGAGAGTCGAGTGTGCAGCTGTGAGGGGTATAGGGGGAGATTTGGGCCTCTACTAAGGCCCAGAGAGACACGGCTGGTCCAAGAGCACCCAAACAGTTCCAGATGGACTCTCACCTTTTCCGGTCCTTGGCCTAATGCTTTTTCTTCAGCCCCAATACTTTTTCAGCAGCCCTTGTGGGTATAGGGCTTTAGGAAGGAATGTCTTTGAATCCTCACATAGCACATAGGCTTCCCCTGACTTACTGATGGTGAGGGTCCTCACAGAAAGGCACCAGAAGAGTCTCTCTCCCAGCACCAGCTCAACTGGAGCCAACCTGGGTGCTGTAGTCACATCCAGGCCTATACTTGGACATGTTGCCAGGGAAGGCATAGGTGACAGGCCAGGGAGGAGCAGAGCTTACAAGGATCTGGGGATTCTGGCAGGACTAGCATCCTTCCCGCCTGGCTATTATTTGTCAAGCAGTTCTTCAGAGCAAAGCCTAGGGGCTGAGGACAGTGAGTGACTGCAGCTGGTCCCTGGTACACATAGTTCAGGGTTAAGTGGGACACCTACTTTCAAAGCAGCTGGTCTTTAGTGCAAAACCCAGGAGCTGAGGAGAACAAACAGAGACTGAGCCCAGTTCTAACTAGTCCGGGACTAAACTGGATAAACCGATTTCTTTGAAATAAGCCACTGTGTTGGGAGTGGAAAGGGGGCTCTAATCACTCTCTGCTTCTTGACTGAGGAGCCCACATGACTAGCCGCTCCAAGCGCCTATCATCTCTACTTCCCCTCCGTGTTGGGCTGCACCCTTGAACTAGGAGCTGGACAGCCTTTCCTTCCCTCGGCTGCTTTTGGTCAGAATATTTTACCGCAGCAAGGAGACACTAAGACAGGTGGCGGGTGGGATCTTAACTCTCAGCAGCCTGGGAGGGCACTAGGGATAGACCCTCTTAGGATCAGCAGGAGCTAATACTTCAGGGTTCTGATTGGTCAGACAATGGCATCTGCTCACAGCTCCAGCCCTGAGTAGGGCTGCACTGTCTGTGTGTAGCGCTATACTGTCTATGTGTCTCGTGTCAGTTCTTTCTACATCTGAGACCATAGGGGCCAGGGAACTGAATGCAAACCAGAGAGAGAGATCCTGGTGACAGCTACCTGTCAGCCCCAAAGGTCATACCAAGGTCATGTCCATAACTTTCACCATGGTGGCTGGAGTAGGGGGAATCTTACAGCCAAGCTTAAGAGCCACTTGGTCTGGCAGACCTCTGTCCACAGCCCACTCCTGCTCTCACCCTTGGCTGGGACTAGGGTCTGAGTTCTAGTAGCCTTCCTCTGCTCTGGTTACTGGTAGGATGGGGGGTGGGGACAGTGAAGGACAGCACATTCCCATCCCAATTGGATAAAAAGCACTGAAGTCCCAAGAGGCTGATGCAGGAAAATTGCCATGAGTTTGAGGGCAGCCTAGGCTACATCGTGAGTTGTAGGTCAACCTGTGCTATAGAGTGAGACTTCAGTCTTTCTCCCTGACTACCTATGGCTTCCGTCTGCGAAGTTCTGAAGTTCCAGTTTTTAAGACAAGATGGAAAGTTCTAGTACCTGCTGCTTGTCCTTGCCTTACCCGCTGGTCCGGGGCCCAGGGTAGTCTAAGAGAAGAAGAGAGGATGAAGGAGGCCAGACAGGACCCAGGAGCCCACTAAGGGGAAGCACAGCCTTGTGGGAGGCTGCTTGGCTATGTGGTAAGATCCTCCCCCCCAATACCCTCCCCTCCTCTGTGGGGCCTCAGAGGATGCCGTCCTCCCCTTGGACTCAAGCCAGAGGTAGAACCTGTAGGTAGAGAAAGCACAGACAGACTGAAGACCAGGCTGGACCTCAGGGAGGCAGGGCTGGGAAGGATAAGCTGGCCCGAGAGATGGTGGGGGAACAAGGACAGACATCACAGAATCCAGGGACTGCACTCTCAGGTCTGTCTTATATTTCAAGACTTTCATGAATTTTCTGAGTCCCAGAAGACACACAAGGTTGAGGTATCCCAAGGGGCCACAGACCCCATGGTTTAAAAGGAGTGAAGCCAGAGCTCTGTGAATTTCTCCAGGAAGAAACAGTCTAGATCTGGGCAGAACATCCTGGACAGAGTTTGGACGAGGCATCAGACACTCATGAAGACCTAGGGCGTGCTTCTTTGAGTGTGCCACCATGTCTGGCAGCCACTGCCTACTTTCCCAGGTGTTTTGTTTTACAGGATTTCCCAGAAACTTGCTCCCCTTCCAAATAAATAACAGAAGGCTTGCTTGTTGGCTCAGACATTTACTGAAAGCTGTCCAACCCCACCACTTCTGGCTTAGCCCTCTTGTCACACAGCAGCACAAGGGACTCTGGAGTAGACAGTGACCACAGAGGGAATAAGCAGCAGATAACAGCACTGGGTCTATAGGTCAGGACACCCCGCTATGACAGCTTCAGTAGGTCTACCCCAGGCACTGTCCTTTGACAGGACAATGGAGGTGGGGCATGGGAACCTTTACACAGTTACTCAGGCGCATCCACGTGTGTCCAAGTTTGAGGATACGAAGGGTGTAGGGTGTATGGCATGGCATTTTCCACAAAAGGGGCCACATTCTGACAGGCTGTGGCCAGAGAAACAAGTGTTCCACATTGAAGGCAACTGTGAGAGACCACAGGCAGAGGGTAGAGGACACTGGCATGCCCCCGGAACTTCTGCCATTCAGGGCATGCAGGACCTGGAAGTCACAGCCAGGAAAGGCTTCAGATCAACCCAGAACTCAAAGGTGTCTCTCTATGTACATGTAGGAGGGAGCAGGGGTGCTGTATACACACTTCCCAGCAGCCACACATGTCCACGGCAGGTATGGCCTGGATGACCTGGAAAAAGGAGGGACCAAAGTAGGACAGACACATCATGCCCTCACCGAGCCCTCACTCAAGTGGCGTTCTGATTAGTTTAAAGGGGACCAGGCACAGCAAGCTGGAACAGATGGAGAGCTGCTTAGAAGGCACAAGGGAGCACACATGGATGGGAGATGGGGCCCACAAAGACAAATCACATGGAAATGCACACAAGACAGAAGGCCAAGCCTACTGCCACATCCTACTAGAACCAAAAGCCACAGTGTCTTAGGAGCTCAGTGCACCTGGCATAGGACAGGCCAAGGATGGCACTAGAAGTGTACCCTCACCCAGGCTTTGGCATTAGAAACCCCCAAGTTGGGCTGGAGATATGGCTCAGTGGTTAAGAGCATTGTCTGCTCTTCCAAAGGTCCTGAGTTCAATTCCCGGCAGCCACATGGTGGCTCACAACCATTTGTAGTGAGGTCTGGTGCCCTCTTCTGGCCTTCAGACATACACACAGACAGAATATTGTATACATAATAAATAAATAAATAAATATTTTTTTTTAAAAAAGAAACCCCCAAGTTAAAACATCATCTCCATGTAACACATCACCAAAAAAAGGTGTTATAGCTATTCTTTACGACTAACTGGGGATAAGACTCCTGGATGGGAGAAGAGGCAGTGAAGACAGAACCATAACAAACCACTAGACCAAAGCCTTAAACAGGCAGACAGCAACCAAGACCCCAGTCACAGACAGGCCTGAACCAGATATAACCAGATAGAGCCATCAATGAGCCCTGTGCAAGGACTGAGTGGACACACATATACACACATACATACATGCATATACATGCACATACATGCACATACACACACACACACACACACACACCAGACTTACACAAATTTACATGTCTTTTTACCCATCCTCTCCAAGAGCAGCAAGAATGAGATGAGCCCCACTGGCCTGGTCATAGACCCACATGCTTAGAAACTGCAATGTTTCCGAAGCATCCTGTCCTCCACCCCTGCTGAATGACTTGTTCTGAAAATACGCTGTGGGAATCCGAAGACAACTGTGTGATGGCCGCCTGATTCTAGTATCATTCTCCCTTTCCTTGGGGAGGATCCTAGAGGGGGAACTCCACAGTGGGGGGGGGGCATCCATCCCATTAAATTCAATGAAATAGGTCAATGTTTGGGGTTTCCTGAAGACCTGCTGGAGAGTCTCTCTGGCGAACACAAAGGCTCCCAGGACTCACTTCAGATAACCTTGCCTGTTTCATCGGAAGTAGCACATTTCACAGTGAAAACACCAGGCAAACAGAAATCTCTCAGGTCGGAATTATTTTATTTCCCAGCAGGTGGTATCTTCCAAACAGGTATATTCTCAAAGAACCATCAGTCAAAATAAGCCTGGATTTCACATTCTCACCCCCTACACACTCAGACAATATTATATTAAGAAATCTGAAAACCTCTCCCTCCATCCATCACCTATGCAAATCCACAGAATAATGATACAGGCTCCCGGTCTGGAAACCTAGCAACCGTATCCAAGTGCTCCTTAGTCAGCTAAGCAGGCACCAAACTCACACACACCTCGGCTCTATGGGCTGCTGCGTTCACACACACACACACACACACACACACACACACACACACACACACACACACACACACACACACACACACCTCTCGCGACTCTCTCCATAGCTGCAGAAGGACAAGACAGAGGAAAACAAACCTTGTTCCGCTGAAGAAGCACAACCCATGTCATTTAATCCATCTGACAGCGCATCTCCCCTCAGAGCCAGGCAAGAACAAAACCAGCAAAGATTGGGGAAAACAGGTTAGCCGGGTTCGCAGCTTATCAGCGTGCCACATGCTTAATACTTGCATGCTTATTTCGGACGTGGGCTCCCAAGCTTCCCCCTGGCCTTGCTTTTAAGGGAAGCCATCCTATAGAAGTCATCCTAAGTACTCTGTGGTCAAGGCACCTCAAGCCGGTTCGGTTCATCTGCCCAGCCACAGTTTACTGTGGCTGACAGCAAGCAGGGATTAACTTGGCTATTCCCAGCCTCTCCCAGCCAGCACTTCCTTCCAGCTGGCAGATACAGCAACCTGATCAGAGGTCACGTTTAATATTTTACGGGGGGGGGAGCTTTTTAAAAAAGCAGCGCAGAATCAGACAAGAGCAGCATGCACGCCGTGACAGGCTAGCACATCAATGCGCACGCTAAAATGCCATGCCTGCTGGGGAGACAAGCTGCGACCACATGAACTCTGTGACCTCTAGGTATCCATGCACCACATGGCTCTGACCGCAGGGTTATGGCGCGAAAGCCACATCTACATGTCCTAAGTGCTCTGATTTCCCAGAAGTACACTAACAAGTGTGGAAAACACAGAGTCCCCCCTTCAAAAGCAGGGGCAATCTGACTTTTTAACAGGAAGGATTTTCCTGATTAACCATGGGAAAAGGCAGAAAAGTATTTACCCACTTTTAGTGACCTCCCCAACTCGAAATGTGGAGGACTTTGGACTACCCTAATTCCGACATGTGCCCTGACATGACCCAACACAGGTGGGGAGATTACCTTCCTTTCCTTCTGGCTGAGTTTCCTCCAGGACTGCATTTCAGTCCCACGCTACACCCAGGACTCTGCTTGTGAGCAGTGTAGTGAGAGTTGGCAGACCAGAAATGGGGACACACTTAGGACAGGTTTTCCTCTTTGCTCCTCATAAGTGGCAATAGAGATTCACATATGAGATTGTAACACGAAAGGGCAAGGGTAATGGCTCAGCCCAGAGTGTGAGGACCTGAGTTTGGATCCCCAAAACCCGTGTACAAAGCCAGGTTCAGAGGTCTGCACTCACGATCCCAGTGACGGTGACAAGGCAAGCGGAAACAGGAGGGTCCTTGATCAGCTAGTTCAGTCAGCTGGTGAACTTTCAGGCCAATGAGAGGCCCTGTCTCAAACAAAAGGTAAATGATTCCTGAAGAACAACACCCAACGTGGTCCCCTGATCTCCACATGCATGAGGACAGAGGCATGTTTACCATCAACCACCAACACATAGAACAAAAAGACTGTAACATCGAAACTCAGGACCTCCCACAGAGTGTATCCCACTCCTTCAGTGCCTAAGATCAGCATGGAAACAGGGTTTTGTGCTGAGAAAGGAAGGTGACAGAAGGGCTGGCCCTGGAAGAACAGCATGGCGGGGGGTGTCATTCCCTCAGCACACACTGCTGAGCACTGTGGGATTGGCACTGTGGGGCAGGCAAGAGTCTAATACTGCTGCCCTGGAGGAGGCAATGACCGAGAAACAGGTAGCCATAAAGCAATGAACATGTCATAAAGAGAATAAAAGATGGGTCCAAGCCCTTATAGTCATGACCTTAGAAATGGGTTCTTGGGAACGGTCAGCTTAAGGATCTTCAGTGGAAGATGGTCTTAGATTATAGGAGCAGACTGATGTCCTACGACAGGGAGACATACTGGATGGTGACTTGTCTCATTGCTGTGACAGACACCTGACGAGAAGCAACTTAAGGAAGGAGAGTTTATTTGACTCACAGCCTGAGGACACAGTCCATCATGGCAGGGAAGGCATGGCGTCAGGAGCATGAGGCAGCTGGTCACAGTGCATCCACATTTGGGAAGCAGAGAGAGACAAATGCTCGTGCTCAGATTGGTTTATCATTTTTATCCAGTCTGGGCCCCCAGAGCCAGGGATACTGCTGCCCACATTCAGGGTGGTCTTCCCATTTCCAGAATCTTACTCAGAGACATACCCAGAGGCTAATGTCCATAATTTTAAAAAGTTAACCATTTAATAACCACAGAGCAGGTCAGGTTACCACAGACCAGAGACTACAACCATGTGCTGCAAACCCATGGAGGCCAAAGTCTACCAGCAGCACCTAGCAGTGGAACGAGCCTGGAACAAACCCTTCTGGAGCCTCCAGGAAGGCCCTAGCTACCAGCACCTTGATCCTGACCTTGTCCCTCCCAGAATGGCAAAATAAACTTATTATTTTAAACTTCTCAGAAAGCAGTCATTTGTCATTCTTGGGAACTAACGTGTGGCCAATCCTACTGTTTGAATGCATGCCCAGGTGGGTCCTGAGACACAAAGGTGGATGCCCAGTTCAAAACTGCCAAAGGATTTCAGCACAGTGATTTCAGAGGCACCTGGACCCACTGGCTCAGCCTCCAGTGGTTGCCAGGGTGTCTGCATTCCACACAAGCTCTTGGGAAACCCAAGTACATCCCATACTGAACACACACTGTGCAATACTGACTGGGGAGACCAAGAGCTCTCTCATGCAGGAGGGTGGAGAATAGTGACCATTAAGAAGAGGAAGGAGTGGCTCCTAAGCTCTCCTCAAAGATCAGTTGTCAGCCTGGCAGAAGATGTGATGGGTTTGGGGGTGGTGGGAGAGCAAAAAACTAATAATGATCAGGACTCAGGAGGAGGAGGCATTGTAACAGTCCAAGTGACGATACGCACTGAAAGTTCATCTTCTGCAAAGTCACATGTCTTTTCCCATTAAGCAGCCACCAATCTCCAACTCATAGGACTACTAGTCCCTGTCACACCATTCTTAGAGCCTGCAGTGAGGGAGGGACACAGAAACCATCAGAGGTCTCCACTTTCTAAAGAACCTGGGTTGGGGTGCTTATGAACCCACTATTTGCCAAGGTCTTCCTAGGAGGAGTGGTCAGGGAAGACCATATTGGAGGCAGTGAACTCTGACCCAGGCGTTTCTGACCCCTTGTGTTTCTGGTCCCTGTGGACATTTAAGGGCAGCACAGACTTTGTGTGCTGAAGGAGACAGCTTGAGTCTCCAGCTTCCTGCAGCAGGCTGTAATCTTAGGACACGCAGGTTCCTGTTGGGGTCCTGTTGGGGTTCTGGCAACAGTCAAAGCTCTCCTTTCCTGAGCCCCAGCAGGGACTCTTTCCCTCCCAGCCTCCACAGAATAGTATCAATTGTACCCTATCTGTGAGGTGCCCTGCTGACTGGAATAGCACTGACTTTGACCTCATGGGACACTCTGGGGATAAATTCCCAGGGCTGCCATCTCTCAAAGGGAAGCCATTTCCCTCTGACATGGTAAAATCTTAGGAGAAGTTGAACATGACTCTAGGACCTGGGAATTGGGCAACTGTTTCTGCAGATAAACTCACTTGGCACCTGATGTCAGTAGTTCTCAACCTTCCTAATGCTGAGACCTCTTAATACAGTTCTCATGTGATCCCCAACCATAAAATTATTTCATTGCTACTTCACTGTAATTTTGCTACTGTTAGAAATTGTATTGTAGATATCTGATATGCAGGACATCTGATAGGGGACATCCCCATAAGAGTCTCTATCCATAGGTTGAGAACCTCTGCCCTAGGTGAAGCTGTATATATGTGACTAGGACAAGATGTCTGTATCAGGTAGGACACTAGCAACTTGCTTACAGCTGGTACGAGGCTGAGGCAGGCAAGAATAGAGAATACCTTGAGAACCTAGGACTCTGCTTGGTTTGAGCTATATACATATCCCTCCTCTAACAATGCTGATGCTCAGGGCAGGGTGCAGGGTTGACGCAAACCAGTTGCCTGACTGCACATCATGATCCAACCTCCCCAGTGCAAGGTAGGTCCCAGCCACATTCGATGCAAGACACACATTCAACATGGTGAAGACGTGAAAGCAAGACATGGTGTCGCTCACCCCTGACACCCAAAGCAGGTTGAGGGCACAGATAGTGAGAGGCAGATGCCATCTGCTTCTTCACAAGGCCCCATGAAGCCCCATCCCAGAGCCCCTCAATGGGGCAACTCCACTTTCGAGGGCTCACCACTGCTGGTCCAGTGGGACTGTTCCCCGCTGCAGGTCCTGTGGAAGCCCAGTGCTGGAGGGCGCAGGCCAGCTGGCTCATCCATTGTGCAAGACTGGGCCCAGCCCATGGTAGGGCGGTGAGAGCAGGGAGGAGCCCCAGAGATGGCCCTCCTGGTTGGCACAAGGGGTACTAGAAAGGGGAGGGGGACACCAAGTAGAGGTGATGGGAGGGTGGGAGAGAGGACCTCACATTTTCCTTCCCTTAGTCACCACCAATTAGCTACACATGAGTCTGTGTGTCTTCCAACAAGAACATCTAAGCCGGCTCCCCCATGTGTCTCCTGTTCCCCCATGTGTTTCCTGTCCCCCCCACGTCTCCTGCTTGGTACCCAGACAGATTCCCTGACTTGTTTCTGTAAATTTTTTTAAAAATTTTTTTAAAAAAACTGTTTGAAAGCAGTTTGGGCCTCACAGTAAACTTGAGAGAAAGGTATGTGGAGATATCCCCAGTCCTCTCCCACATGCACCATCTCCCCCAGGATCAGCATCACCTGCCAATGTTGCTAGACCCTCACTATCTGCAGAAATGTATAGTGACAGGCAAACATTTCAAATCAATTTTGGGGAAAATCAAGAGATCTGAATTAAGTGGAACCCTAGACCAATTCCCAGCAGAATTCAAGCATCCCTGCTCCTGAGGACCTAGACACCTTAGAAGTCCCTGTAGCAGGCACTGTTCGGAGAAAGGAGAGTGGGACTCTTCAAGGGAAGCACGCTGCACAGTTCCCAAGGTCTTCACAACCCTCCCTGCTATCAGGGAAGGGCTCCCAAGGCATGCTGGTGCCATTGCCTCTGGGAAGTTTTGCTGCGAGATGGCTCTGCAGCAGCGCCAGGAGGATCTCAGATGGCAACGGCTATGGCTTCTCACCAAGCCTACTCACCAATGTCTGTTTCCTTGTGGTTCTTGATGTACTCTGCAAGTTCAAAGTTCCCCGCTATTATTGCCACCTGCAGAGTGAAAAATCACAGATTTCAATGTCAGCTGCACAAGCATGGGTTCCTGTGTGCTTCTGTTATCAAAAGCTGTCCTCATTTCATGTCTGTGGCTGTGACGGAAACTTAAAGAAGAAACGGTTTATCTGGCTTACAATTCTAGGTTACAGTTGTAAGAAATGGGTCTCAAGAAAATGACCATACAATCCAAAGTACTCAGCTGAGTAAAAGCTGTACCTCCGGAAGCAAGCAAGCAACAGGGGTCCTATATTTATTCCTAATATAAAGGGATCCTGTGCCTTACCCAAGTGGCCAGTGCACAGCTTCACATTCATACTCTCCTGGCTGGCTAATAGTGCAGTTTCTAGGGAGAGATAAAGCTTGAGCACACACTTTGATTTCAAGAAATGCTAACCAAGGCAGAATCTGAATTCCTGCCAGGTGACTTCTTTACAATTTTTCAATGTAGTTTTATCTTATTTAATTATTTGATAGAAAAGACAATACATTTTTGTTTATATTTTCCACGCAGCCTCTTACTGAGGGGGAAACTGAGGCAGGAACTTTAAAGCATCAATCCACAATCAGGAGCAGAAGGAGAATAAATGCAATGGACGCTTGCTTGTCTCTACTGAGCTCAACATCTTAACTCTTAACACTACTCAGAGCTCCCTGGCCAGGGAATGGTGCTGCACACAGCAGGCTAGGACTTCCCATGTCAGTTAACAATCAAGATAAGGTGCACAGGCCAACTTGATCAGTTAATCCCTCTCTTCCCAGGTGGTTCTAGATTGTGCGAAGCTGACAAAGCTAACCATCACAAAGGCCTGAGCCAAGGGGTGCATGTCCAGTACTCAGCAGCCCTCATAAGGAAATTCTTGTCCCACTGCGGCCTTTGCGCATGGGGGACTGTCTCTCCAGAGGCATGGGGACTGTCTGCAGCAGTGGTGGGGTTGGGGAGAGTGTTCAACAGGAGCTCAGTCTGTGAACTCCCCACTAAGGACTGTGCCCTATGAACTCAGATGGCTGGGCTGCTACCCCACCTCCACCACACCCAAGAGTTCTTAAGTGAGGGCTAATTATGACTGTCAACTTGACAGGGGGAACCTAGAGCCCCTGTGGAGACAAGCCTATGGGCCTGTCTGAGGGAGTTTCTAGATTGGGTTAACTGAGGTGGAAGTTTCTAGATTGGGTTAACCATGAATGTGGGTTACACCATCCCATAGGCTGGAATCCCTGACAGAACAAAAAAGAGAACATGAGCTGAGTACCAGCATCCATCTCTGTTTCCTGACTGCGGGTACCATGCCTTCCCCATCACAACGGGCTTTATCCACAACCTGTGAGTCAAAACCGAACCTTGTCTCTTACAGTGTTTTTGTCAGGCGGTCTGTGGCAGCAATGATAAAAGCAACTCATAGTCCCACCTTTCTGATTAAACACAAGTCAGATGTGGTGGAACAAGCTATAATGCAGGAGGTGGAGGCAGGAGGATCCGAAGTTCAAAGTCACCCTTGGTTACCTAGTGAGTCTGAAGCCAGCTTGGGCTACAGTACACCCTGTGATAGAAAGAGTTAGGGGAGTGAGGTAAGGAAGAAAGGGAAAAAGAAGAGAGAAAGAGTGAGCCTTGACTAGAAGCCATCCCAGCATAGTTCTGTAGTTCTGTGCCTGCCACCTGATACTCAGGAGCAACCAGGCAGGTGACACCAAGTATACAGTGGATGCTCCTGGATCTCTGAATAGACCCGAGCCAGAGAACTGTAAGTCAATGCCTACACTGCTCTAGAGCCTCTGGGATGATGCCAGGATAAGTACACCCACAACAAAACCCTGAGATGCAGGCTCAGCGTTATACACACCTGCTCTGAACTGATGTCAGGGGGTCCTGGGGACTGGGGTCTCCCTAGGAAGAAGCTATCATCAAGGCTATAGCATTGGTTTCTATTTTCAGTTTCTTTACAGATTTTCCACTTACCCACCCCATAATCACATGATCCATAGAAAAGTTTGTTCTACACACGCCCTAAAGATGACTTAAGATGAGCACCACAAGCTGAAAACCTGGTGGGTCAGAAGGGAATTGGATATGTTTGATCTGCTGACCTTTGGGCTCAGCCATGCAGCACAGTGCAGAGCTAAGGTTCACCCTTGGGATTCTGTAGCTCAAACCGCCGCCCAGCCCCAGAAAAAGATCAAATCTGAAGGACACTTGGTGCTGAATGCCTGTTACATTCACACTACTTCAAAGTTGTAAAACTGGAAGCTGAGCCCCCCCCCCCCCTCTCTCTCTCTCTCTCTCTCTCTCTCTCTCTCTCTCTCTCTCTCTCTCTCTCTCTCTCTCTCCCTCTACCTCTCTCTTTCCCTCCCTCCCTCCTCCCCCGCCCCTCCAATCTTTCTCTGTACAAATGAATCTCTCTCCAGTTTGGAGACTCACTAGCGTGCATAGATGTATATGCCTGGGTGTAGGAAATGGGTCTGGGATCATATGCTGGGTAGTTTTATGTCAACTTGACACAAGCTAAAGTCATCAGAGAGGAGGGAACCTCAATTAAGAAAATACCTCCAGAAGACTTGGCTGTAGGGCATTTTTGAAACTAGTGATTGACGGGGGACAGACAGTCCAGTACATGGTTGAGTAGTGCCACCCCTGAGCTAGTTGTCCTGGGTTCTAGAAAAGAGCAGACTGAGCAAGCCATGGGGAGCAAGCCAGTAAACAGCCCCGCTCCATAAGCTCTGCATCAGCTTCTGCCCCCAGTTTCCTACCTTGCTTGAGCTGCTGTCCTGACTTCCTTTGATGAAATCAGATAAACCCTTTCCTCCCCAAGTTGCTTTGGACCTAGCGTTTAATCACAGCAACAGTAACCCTAAGACAGGTCTAAGAAAATCACCACACAGTCCTAAGTATTTCAGCAAGGTGGAAAGTTTCACTTCTGCAGAAGGCTATTCTTAAGTAGGGCCCCCTGGGGTTTTATTTCTAGTGAATAGGATCTTCTGCTCCACCTCTCATTCTACAGGATTGGCTGACTTAAGGCAGGGCAGCTGAAGAGCAGAGCACAGTCTGGAGCAGAGAGTGTGACCTTGGGTATGTATCTTGGTTCCAAGAAGTGCTGACCCTGAAGGAATTTGAGTTTCTTCCAAGTGGTTTCTTTAGATTATTTTATGCGGAGTTTTGTTTTGTCGGACATTTTGATAGAACATGCTTTTACCCCAGCACTCAGGAAGGAGGCAGTGACAGGTGGACCTCCGTGAGTTTGAAGCTAGCCAGGACTATGCAGTGAGACCCTGACTCAAAAACGACTGTACATTTCATTGACATTTCCCGTGTGTGTTTGTGTGTGTGTGTGTGTGTGTGTGTGTGTGTGCATATATGCATGAGAGCACTATGTTTTCCTGTTGGTTCTGCCCATCAAAAATCCCAATGGACACAGATGTTAGGACTGGGAATGGGGTGTAGATGGTTTTGAAACTGTTACAGACTGCAAAGGCTGTAAAATTGCAGTATGCACTAGAAATATACATTTTATAGGGATTCATTTTCTCTTATTGTGATGTTAAGTTGGGAGCATCACCCCAATCCCTGGCATCCATCCCTGGCATCCATCCCAGCCCCCTCTGGCCTGGGAGTTGCATTGGTCTGGACTCCAAATCCCAGCATGTCAGGTCCTGACCCCTCCCCTGGGGTCCTGTCCCCGGACCACTCCCACAAGGCATTTAAGTGGGTGCCCAGAGGAGGAGGAACACGTGGTCCCGGGTTTTGTATGTACTCTCCGGTTTTCTCTCTCCTCTGCCTTGCTTCCGGCCACCTGAGAGTGCTGCATTTATTACAACATGGGCATTTTAATTCGGTTTAATTTGGTCTGATTGGATTTTTGTGTGCTGGCAGAAAGGATTTTTTTAAACACTTATCTGTAGAACCTAGACAATATATAAAACACATATTCAATATATATATATACTATATACTATACATACTTAAAACATGTATATATGTGTGTTTAGATATAGATTTAGCATGAAGTAGGAATGTTTGGGAAGAGGAGGGAAAGTGGCTCAGGGAACAAGGTTGGGAAAGTGATGAAGAAGACGAAAGCTATAACATGTATATGTGTGGATACACTGCAGCAAAACCCATTACTTTGTACAATGAATATACACTAATGGAGATGCCAATAGAGGTGTGCTCTCAGCTGGAAAGAAGGGAGCAATGCTAGGGGAGCTTGGGAAGGCCACCCCTGCTCTAAAGTAGCACACAGCCGGCTGGGAATAAATTCTAGAACTCTGTGGAAGGTGGACCTGGCAGGTGATGGAACTGAGTATCAAGATGAGGAAGTTTCTGGGCATGGCAGTGAAGGAGCAACTGCCCTTCCCACCCCACTCACAGTGATAAGCAAAGGGCAGGATGGGACCAACAACAAAAAAAAACCCCAAAAACACAGGATGGAAGGTGTGGCAGCTTCGCAGCCTGTCATGGTGGGCAGAATGAGAAGTCCATTCATCCTGCAGTAGGGAACAGCCAGCACTTGGCTGGAATGTCACTGCCTTTAGTCCCTTAGCATGCATGGAATTACAGGGACAGAAGACATGAACTCCTTGCTACCTCAGCTACCAAGGCTGAGGCCTCTACTTGGTTCTGGGTGAAGTAATTATGTCTGCTATGCAAATGAAGTTGATGTAAATATTTATGAATCACTTGCCTGTTTCTCTCTGGGGAACCTCCAGGAAGCAGTGGCCACCCAACCCCCTCCATCACCACCTCCCCATGCTTCCCAAAGATGTCTTAAGAGGGAGAAAAGCAAGGGACAGAACTCCATAGCCCACTGAGGCTGTAAGGCTAGATGTAAGAGAAGGCAAGAGGATGCTGTCTTCTTCGGTCTCCGCCATGTTTGCCAGTAGGAATAACTCAGTAGCAGCACAAATGTCATCGGCACTTGTTCCATACACCTCTCTGAGCTGCTGAGCAGAAGAGGGAGAAGACAGTGGGAGCAGATGACCTGTCCATCACAGAGCTGGTTGTGGCTATGCTGGCTAGCTTTTGTCAACTTAGCACAAGCTAGAGTCATCTGAGAAAAGAAGCCTCAACTAAGAACATGCCTCCGTCAGATTGACCTGTGGGCAAGCTGTGATGTATTTTCTTGACTAATGATTGATGTGGGAGGGCCCCGTCCATAGTAGGTGATTCCACCCCTGGGTAGGTGGTCCTGGATTATATAACAGAGCAGGCTGAGGAAGCCATGGAGAGCAAGCCAGTAAGCAGCCTTCCTATATGGCGCCTGCTTCAGTTCCTGCCTCCAGGTCCTTGCCTTGAGTTCCCGCTCTGACATTCCTAGATGAATTGTACGCTAACCTGTAGGCCAAATTAACTTTGCTTTTTATCATGTTCTTATCACAGCAACAGAGAAACGAAGACGGTACCAAAGCCAACTGGGGGCCAGATCCTCTCCTAATGGGCAGGGCAGAGGATGTGCCCTGACCATGACCACACTTTTAACAAGGCAGACTGCTAGAGTACCAGACTGGTGCTCACTCTCAGTCACCAGCCCTCTCTATCTTGTCTTTTTCTGGCACGAGGTCCCTGTGATGTCCACAGTAGGTGGGGACACTTTGAGGATACTCCAGGCACCTCCTAAGAGACAGTCAGTGGGACTCCTTCATGAAGACCCAGAGTAGATCAGACCTAACCCCAGAGGGGCTCTACCCTCTGTATGCAGGGACTCTGGGAACCCTGAGGGCTCAAGACACTCAGTGAGCAGGGACACCCTCTCCTCCAACAGGACCCCCTGTTGAGGCAGGAAAAGGTACTTATCTGGCTCCTGTTCATGGAGCCACCTGGCCAGCAGACCATCCAGGAAATGAATCACTCGAGAAGGCACAGCTCCCACGTCACTGGATCCCCTAGCTATGGGGAGGAAGAGATGTGTCATCTGTTTTCATACCTCAGAAACTGACAACCGTCTTCTCTGTGGCGCCTCAAGCGCTTACACTTAACATTAATTTCGTCTCACGCTCTTTGAAGCACAGCTTCAGAATCTGTAACCTGCCAATCACACCCTACGAGGAGTCAGGCTCACAGGAAGAAACTGCACTCAGCCTCGTGGGTGAGGTTGAGACCATGCCTGGGGAGGACGACACTGCTGTCACAGGGAACATGTACACACACCAGCCTGTTCCATAGAGCTCAGGGAAACACCACAGGCAGGTCCTCCGCAAGCCCTCCATCCTGCCAAGCCCTGTGACCTCCTTATACCCCCAGAGTAGCACTTCAGTATTTTACCCAAGGAGACAGAATGCCTCCAGAAGCAACACCTCCAAGTCCCAGCTCTCTCCCTCCATCGTTATGGTTTCAAGGAATCCCTTCACCTTCTGGGTCCCATGCCTATCCCCTCTGAAGAGTTTAGGGTTTGAGGGGAGATAAGAGGTCCTGTTCATCTTGATGTCCCTGGTACAGTGTACCCCACCAGTCCTAGAACCTAGAACCAAAGACTCAAGAATAAGGCAGTGGGAGGAATTAGGGCACCATGGACAGTGCCTGAGGATTGTGTGGGTCCAGGGCAGGAGGCCCTGTTGAGTGCACAGAAGCCAGGTGTGCTGTGAGCCAAGGGTGGAAACAATGCAGCAGCTGGAGCTATCCTCTCAGAACCCTACAGATGTGTTAGCTGCCACCCCAGCCCACAACAGGACACCTGTCTGTTTCCCTGCTAGGGTCACTACAAACTTGCTTTGTGCCAGATGAGTGTGTATGCTGGCACTGCCCCTGAGGAGTATGTTTATGAAGGCCACACTCTGTCCTTGAACTTCAGCCTCCAATAGCTATAAGAGTCTAATGCGTGCGGTTCATATGCCAGTAAGTCTCTCAGGTAATCCCCTTCTGCCCCACATACCCGGTAGGAGAATGCAGAGCTCCACCAAACACTAACTAATCTGAACATGGCTTGGGAGGGATAGCAAAGCATTTTCTCTGAGTATCTTTTGCAACAACAAAGATGTAAATAAGAGAGACTGAAACCCATGGCCTTGGTCCCCTTATTCCCTGGGTCTACTGCTGAAGGGCAGTTAGCTCCCTGAGGTTACTGCCTCGCTATTGTATACCAAGGGGCATTCACCCTGCATTGTGGATCTGAGCTTGCCCAAACTAGGCCACATGGCTCCCCTTCTCATTGCCCTCTCAACAGCCCCCAGAGCACATAGAAAAGTCACTGTGTACTCCATCCTGCTCCAGCTTAGAAGAATGTGTTGCAGCTAGCAGGTGACTTTGACATCCCTGCCTTCCCTCTCATCATTGAGGAAAAGCTCCTATAGAGAGGAAGCGGAAAGCTCAAGGCAGATACATCTCAACCCTTGTCCTCCTGATTGACACAGCAGCCTCTGTTTCAGACACTGACAGGCACTCGGGACACAGCTAAGGACTTGGGAGCGGGGTGAGGAGGACTAAACATGAGCTTCTTCGGTGGGTAGGGAAGTTGAATGCTGCCTGGAACGGTAAGCTAGGGAATGCTGGCCACCTCAGACCAACTCCACAGGAGTCTTGGCCCATTGCTAGGCTAAGGCCTACAGGGCCTAGAAGACAATGTCCTGGACTTGAAAAGCCGTGTTTATGGCTGAGAGGTCCTGTGTGCTCTGGGACAACTGTGACAGGACTAAGAAGATGGAGCCTACTATGCAGACCCTGACCACACACACACACACCCACACCCACACCCACACACACACACACACACACACACACACATACTGCATACTAATAAACATAAAATTCAGAAAAAATGCATCTGTGGAGGAGCACACATAAGCACCTTCCCTAAACACTCGATTTCCATATTATTTACATACTGACAGGTATCATAGGTCAGCTAGAGGGGATCTGAAACACACTGGCCACACAGGTCCTGTTCAATACCACATCCTTCTCTAGAAGGACATGAGCACTGGGGCGGCTCATCTCATTCTTCAACTCAACTGGATCTGTAAAGAACTAAGAGAGGCACCCTAGCAGGTCTGTGAGGGCATTTCCTGGAGAGATTAACTGAAGAGAGGAGAGTCTCCCCGTGAGTGGACATTGCCTTCCCAGGGCAGTCCAGATTGAAAGAGGTCTTGGGAGAAGGCCTGCTGCCTCCTGCTTTGGTATCTGGCTGGTGAGTGTGTCTGTCCTGCTGTTGCTGCCGCCACCACCACCATCCTTTGAGATGTCAGAACCCAGCTTCTTTGGTCTTCCATTATGGACTGAAGACAGTTCCCTAGGAATCTTCCAGGCCTTCAGCACAAGATCGGGACTGCTGAGACATACAGCCTTGTGGACTGAACAGCTATAGGGAAAGGCACTGCTGGACGACCCAGACAGGATCATGTAAGTCAGTCTAATATATACCGTTCTATCAATTCTCAGAAGCCTGATGAAAGCATCCACAAGTTCTGGCATCCAGAGGTTCTGGCATATGGCAGGATCTAGAAACTGATCCTCTATGGACATAAAGGGGTAAGTATGTTCCTTAACAATAGGCTGCCACACTAAGTTACAGCACGTCACTCTGAAGAGGGCTGTCACTCTGGGCTTGCTCATGTGACTGTTGGAGGGTGATGAAGTTGTAAGGTGCAGGCCAGCCTCAAGGTGGGTTCCAAGGTGTCCTGCACTTACCTGTCTTCCTCCATGTATCCTCAATCCTCCAGTAGGCCAAACTGGCTTTTGTACAAGGTGTCCTCAGGCTAGACTTCCATGTAGCAAAATCCAAACTTCCCTCTCTTAGACTGGCTTTGGACCTCAAACACTACCATATCTAGCACATAGGACAGGGTAGGGAGATGCCACTCTGACAGAATGGGTTGCATTTTGCATCTTATCGTGTCCAATATTATCTATGTGACACATGCAACATGGATGTGCCACAGGAAACCAAAGGTGACTGGGCCACCTGGGTTAAAAAGAAGCCCAATGGGCTGGAGATATGGTTCAGTGACTAAGAATTCCTACTCCTCTCGCAGAAGACTCAAAGTAGGTTTTCATGCATCCACACCAGCAGCTCACAGTTACCTCTGCCTCCAGTAGCAGGGGATCTGACACCTCTTTCTGGCGTCCATAGGAGCTACACACGCATACACATACACCCACAGACACATAATTAAAAATAAAAATAAATCCTTTTTTTTTTTTTAAGAAAGAGGCTCAAAGGTCACATGTGCTCTAGAGACTGGATCTGGGGTCTAAAACCACACTTCTCAGATGGCACAGCACACTCTAGTTAAGACAGCTTTGAAAGTAAGCATTGATACTGGTGACGTCTCTCCCAGAGATGCTGGGCTCCGTGCCAGGTTCCTAATTACAAGGGAGCCAGGTTGTTGGCCCAGCACTTGGGGATAGAAGATCCCATTTGAGAAAAAAAGCAATCTTCTACATTGACCTAGCCAGCAATCAAAGCTACACAATGGCCCAACTAGTCTACCTTTTATTCCAGGGTCCAGCTTCCAGCAGAGATATGGAACTTAGGTTAACCTGAACATCTGCCATCTCCTTGAAGAGTGGACACCTGCCTGGTCTGTTATGCAGAGAGGATTCCATTCAATAATATACAGTTCCATGTGATTATGTGTGTGTATGTGTGTGTGTGTGTGTGTGTGTGTGTGTGTGTGTGTGTGATGGCAAAGGAAATGCTTTAAAGGATATCAGAGAAACATCAAAGTCTGGCTTGGTCACTGAAATAAATGTTTGCCATGAAAACATGAGGACCTGAATTTGCTCCCCTAGAACCTATGTAAAAATGGTGGCCTGTGTTTGTAATCCAAGGGTTGAGACAGAGATAGGCAGATCCTTAGAGTTCGATGACTAGCTAACTTCGCTGAAATGGTGGGCTCCAGGTTCAGTGAGAGACCTGTGACCAAAAAGAGTGTGGGGACTGGAGAGATGGTTCAATGGTTAAGAGCAGGAGAGCCCTGGCTACTTCTTACAGAAGATCTGGGTGCCTCATAAATATCTAATTTGAAGGAATCTGATGCCCTCTTCTGGCTTCCACGGGCACATTATGTATATACATACACACACACTCACGCACACACGTGTGCGAGCACACTTATGCTCACCCTGCACAGAAGTGTCTCCTAGGTTATTCCAAATCCAGTCAGGTTGATAACAAAGATGAGCCATAACATGCTCAGCTCTGATGCTCTATTATATGGCCAAACAAGGTAACATGTGTATGTGTGTGTGTATTTGTGTGAACATTTATGAATACACACAGAGAGATGGAAAGAGCAATGAAGAACATCAGAGAAATGTGGACACTTTCTTGAGGTGTTTATTAGTCTAATTATCATTGATTCTCACATCACCCAGATGCAGTTTCATATTTAGCAATAAAATGTGAATTTCTCCTCTGACACAGCAATGGCTTTGAAGGGCACCTTTTATACTCCAAAGTTTCCACAGAAAGCCAGCAACTCCCCCAGTGTTTGCAGAGAAAGGATCTCTAATAGGGGACTTGATGGATCCTCAGCTAGCAAAGGCTCTGTGGATCCACAAGTGACCAGGATAGTTCTACTTGGTTTTAAGGTAAATTTGGCTCCCAGTCCTTGGAGCAGAAGGAATAAGACCCAGAGAGGCTGAGATGGGGACAGAGCTGTTCCTAGACGGGCTTTGGCACACTGTGGCCATGCAAAAAGGTGAGCTAACTGGTCAAGGCAGTGGTCACTCATATCAACAGCAAAACATCGGACTGAGCCTCACAGTATGAGGAGGCTGATAGACAGTTGGGACAGCCTTGGGAGCTCAAGAAAGTGGGATTTTCATTATATAAAGGCACACCTCATCCATTTGAACACTATCTGACATCTTTGTGTCTTCATCGGACTCTAACTGCGGAAAATTCTCCAGTGCCTGAGGAGAGGCTCAGTCTTCTATTTGAGGAAGCAAGAAGAGGCAACTGCTTCAGAGGTAGAAACCATTTTCTTAAGACAAAAGTGAAAAGTGACAGCTAAGATCAGTGCATGAGTGTGTGCATGCACATGTGTGTATGTGTATGTGCCTGTACATATATGCACAAGTGTTAGCTTGATGAGCCACATGATAGAGCACTGTGGATGAGCACATTATCATGCTCATCCTCATTATCAGCCTAACTGGATTTGGAATCACCTAGGAGACACACCTCTGTACAGGTCTGTGAGAATGTTTCCAGGCATGTTCAACTGAGGAGGGAAGGCATACCCTGAGCATGGCCATGCAGCAACATCCAATAGCCCAGAGTCCTGGACTGAATAAGGAATAAAAAAGAAAGTGGGCAACGCAGCTGCGGAGATGCCACCATCATTGGCTCAACAGCTCTTCCTGCCCCAATGTCGTGATGTTCAGGGCACAAAGGTACAGACGCTGCAGTCATCCTCCTCATTAGTGGGAGCTGTGCAGTAAGGCCTAATGGGTGCCTGAAAACACAGACAGTGCAAAATCACATGTACACTGAGATCTTCACCTCCTCACTCAAGAGAACTTTCTTGCTTCTAGGACTCTGGCACATCCAAAGAGCCAGCATCGCTCACTACTTCTGTGCTTTGGGGCTGTGATGAAATGAAACAAGAGCCACTTGAAAACAAGCTCTGCCATGAACCAAGATGCTACTGGGTGACTAGTAGGCAGGCAGCACATACCATGGGGACACTCTGGACAAGGGAAATGGCTGCGTCCTTAGTGGGATGGAGCAGTTCAGTGTGGGGTGTAACACCTCCATGCAGAGTGGCCCACTGTTTAAAACTTGAGACCTATTTCTGGAATTGTCCATGTCACAGTTTTGGGCAGAGGTTGGGTATGGGTGACTAAAATCACCTACAAGGGACAACTGCTACTATTTTCAATTCACACCACACACACACAAATTAGTTGATACCACACACACACACACACGTTCACACCACACACATGAACTAGTTCATGCCACACACATGAACTAGTTCACACCACACACGCGAACTAGTTTATACCACACACATGAACTAGTTCTCACCACACACACACACACACACACACACACACACACACATACACAAACTAGTTCAGATCATTTAGTGATGGAAAAAAGGCTTAAGTTCTGAAGCCTAAAATCAGGTGCACCTGCAAACATATAAACTGGAGTTTTGAAAGGATGTTATTGGATCAGCTTCTACAAGTAACTGAAAAAAAAAAGATTCATAAAAATCACCAATACTCACAAGCCACATTGGGGAACCACCTCTAAAATATAAACCAAAATTATTCTCATCCACAAAGGCCAAAACTGTCCCTTTAAAACCCCTTGCTGTTTGGCAGCTACAGGTCCTTCAACCACAGGTGACTAAGCTGATTCTGTTTCTCTTTTGTCTTTGTGTTTCAGACAGGGCCTTATTTGTCACTTAGGCAGGTCTCAAACTCTTGCATCCCCTGCCTCAGCCTCCTGAGTGCAGGGGTGACAGGCTCACCATTCTAAGACTCCTTGATTCTCTCAGAAGTATGTTATCCCCACTCTTCAGCAACAAGAAATAAAATCAAACAAAACCCACTCCCACCTCCTCCCCCCATCATCAGTCAGTATCCCAGCAAACCCCTAGTTCTTACAAATAAATCCAAGGAGACGGGGTGGGTCCTCTGGGGGGAAAACATCACATGTATGAGCCCCAAAATCACCTTTACCTAAGTTCCTTTCCTCCTCCCACCCCTTTCCTATTTGGATCCCCAGGGCCCACCTACCCCAAAATATATGGAATATATGTGACATAAACACCACACAATTAAATAACTGAGAATTTCATTTTGACACCTAAAAGAATTTTTTTTAATCAAAAAGGTGTTACTTTGCTAGAATAATCTCAAGAGTAGCTACCTGAGTTCCTTCACCCATGTGTAGGGACAACTGACATCACTGGGGAGGAAAGGGGTTCCTCACTGTTCATCACTGAGGAAGTCAGGACAGGGGCTCAAACAGGACAGGATCCCAGAGGCAGAGGCCATGGAAGGGTGCCGTTTACTGGCTTGCTTTCCCTGGTTTGCTCAGTCTGCTTTCTTTCTTTCTTGTCTCCCCCCACCTTTGGTTTTTTGTTTGTTTTGAGACAGGGTTTCTCTGTGTAACCACTCTGGCTGACGTGGAACTCACTCTGCAGATCAGGCTGGCCTCAAACTCACAGAGATCCACCTGCCTCTGCCTCCCCGAGTGCTGGGATTAAAGGAGTGTGCCACCACCACTGGGCGGCCTGCTACTTATAGAACCTAGGACCAACAGCCCAGGGATGGCACCACCCACCATGGGCCAGGCCCTTCCCTATTGGTCACTAAATGAGAAAATGCCTTACAGCTGGGTCTCATGGAGGCATTTCCTCAGCTGAGGCTCCTTCTGATGACTCTGGCTTAAATTAGGAGCCTGACATACATAGCTTAGCTGTGTTCACAGTTCAAGTTCCTCTTCCATTTGGTTCTATACCCCTTAATTTCCACCTAGGGGCACTACTCTGCTCCAACTGTTGTCTAATTGCTTAAGCAACATGTAGCATACTTCAGGAAGGCAAGCCCTGGCACCAGCAAATGTCCCCAGCAGTCACATGGACAGTTAGCACCCTTAATCACTTTTTGATGGAGCCATTGACACCGTGGAGCAGGCACAGAACACTAGAGGATGAAGGTTTGGGCTGGGGGATGCTGGGGACAGGGCACAGACCCCAACCTCACACAGTGGCTCTATAATACCTTCCCTAGGGGTCTTCATCTCACACCTGGTGCTAACTCAAGGCTGGAGTCAGCCCAACCCTGTGACCGATAATTCAAGCATTTTGAAGCCAATCCTCTCAGGCTCCCTAGTCTCTTAGACACAACCTGTCTCCTGCCAAGAGACCCTATATCACAGCTTCCAGGACAGGAACTAAAGGATGCCACCCATGCACAGCCACATCCATCCCAGAGCCTTTCTGGAGAATGGAAGAAGGTGACGCAGGGACTTTCCACAACCAAGCCTTTTGGTACTGCAAGTACCTTGAAAGCAAGCACAGGAGGCTGGGTGTAGGAAAGAACCTCAGCTCTGTGACTGACAGCAGGCACCTCCTAGGCAGTGTGCCCTTCAAGATGCCCTCCCCAGGAAGAACTACATTTTGGTAGTTTTGTTTTTTGTTTTTTTTTTTAGATATTTCA
The DNA here is from genome assembly GCA_028555095.1 of Dicrostonyx torquatus. Lineage (NCBI taxonomy): Eukaryota > Metazoa > Chordata > Mammalia > Rodentia > Cricetidae > Dicrostonyx > Dicrostonyx torquatus. The sequence continues at coordinate 1,782,459 of JAQHUG010000157.1, forward strand.
GGAGTCCCTGTGGGGGGTCTAGAGGGCACCTCCAGGTCTTAGATACCAATTTTCCATGGCCTTTCTGGCATTTTCTGGGTACTGTTTGCCCACGTGGCAAGCCCATCCATGACTCCTGATGGGACTGATCCAAACACTGAAGTCTGCTTTTAAGCCCAATGCTTGGTCTCCTGGGGACACTTAGCTGCTGCTGAGACTCTCTTCTCCAGTGCACAGACTAGCCCTTCCCAGATCTGCCCGGGTAAGCAGACTGTATGCACTCCCCACCCCACCCCCAGTGCCTTAGCAACTACATGCTGGCACCTCACATTTTAATTCCCTTTGGTTATGATTCACGGTGCCATCTGTGGACAGATAATGAGGGACAATAATCCGAGAATAGCCATCAAGGCATGTGTGCAGCAGTTTCGGGGTTAGCGCCTGTGAGCTGTTGGGAGGGATAGGAGCCACACCAGGACAGGCTGTGCACCCCATTCACTGCTCAAACTGGACCCAGCAAACCTGATGAGATGACACTAGGCCCATCTGAAGTCACACCACCAGTTGTCCTCAGTCACTGTAAAGAGAGTGTGGCCACATAATCCAGGAAAGAACCACAGGCAACAGGCTTTAAAGCAGAGCTCAGGAAACCTGCTGAGCCCCAGGAGAGAAGCCATCCCTGCCTTCTAAGCCGGCTAAATGAGTGGACAGTCCTCTGGGCTATGACAAAGGAGGTGTACCCCTCCACGCCTGCATTAGCCCAGCAAATAAAGATACATGGCTTGGTTACACTTTAAAACCGTGGACAAGGTCACACTTTAAAACTGATTGGCCATTAGGCTAGTGACACTCAGGCATCAGATATCGTTTCGCATTTTCTGCGGTTCTCCCGCCTCCTCTGATCAGGGAAATCTAGCCCTGGGACCAGCAGGCATGTGTTTGCATGGTCTTGCATGTTCTTTCCCATCCACACTGTGCTCACCATTCAGCTCCTACACCAGGCTCAGCTACGGAGTCCTGCAGAAAAGGATCAGAGGAGTGTGCAAGACTGCTAATCCCCTCTCCGGGGGTTTCTGCAAAGTCACTGCAGACCCACAGGCGTACCTTCCTGTGAATGAGGGAGATAAACAAGCTTGGGCGGCTGCCTTGGTGTGCGGGTAGCAGAGTCCAATAACCAAGCCCCTGTGACATTTCATGCTGGGTTTAATCTGGGAGCCAGGGAATGGAGAGGTCAGGTGGGTATAGGAACAACCTAGCAGGAAAGAGCTGGGAGCCCAGACCCAACAGCCTCTCTGCACCTCCTCTGCTGACCTGTCACGTGGTCACACAGATGAAAAGCATGTGGCGGTTCCAAACTGCAAAGCCAGCTAAGTCCCTGGCATCTGCAGCATTCACACACACACACACACACACACACACACACACACACACACACACACACAGAGAGAGAGAGAGAGAGAGAGAGAGAGAGAGAGAGAGAGAGAGAGAGAGAGAGAGAGAGAGAGAGAGAGAGAGAGAGAGAGAGAGAGAGAGAGGAGAGAGAGAGAGAGAATATCAACCTTTCATGCAGCGAGCACAGCAAGCTTCAGAAATGATTCCCAGAACTCTAATGGAGCATGATTGACTAGAGCGAGGATGCTGTTAGAATTACCCACCTGTGTCACTGAATGGTAGGAAGCCCCCCTTTTTTCAGCCAAAGCAGTACTGCCATGCACAGAGAGAGCAAACACTCGCTGGACCTGGGGGCCTCATGTGTGTCTCCAGGGGAAGAGGCCGTGGAGCTGTGAAGAGGTGGGGCCCAGCATGCCCCTGTACTGTGACATCTCCCTCTACAAAGAGACAGACCATCCCCACTGTGCATGGAGTTTGGAGTGTGCATGCCAGCCAGGCTATGGTGCATTATGGGGTGCACCACTTGACTCTTTAAATGGAAACGAACAGGTAAAGATGGCCAGAAAGAGACATTGTGCATTGGAACCACTTTGAGGACGAGTCACCTCTTGACCCCGCAGACACTGAAAGCCCACAGCCTGGTCCAAGAGACACGCAAGGTTAAGTCTGCGCCTGATGTCCAAAGGCTGCGGCTTGTATTTTAAATGGCCTTACTCTGCGAGGCACCTGACCTGAGAAAACAAAGCAATTGCTAAACTGCAGGTGTCCCACAGACATGGCTGCCACCAGAGCCACCACAGCAGGGACCTTCCATCTCCCAGGAGGAAGCTTTCTAAAGAGAAATTTCAAGTCACCCCGGAGTACCTCAGGTGCAGGCCAAAACCAGTGAGCCCTCCCTCTGAAGGGAACCAGAAGCAAATGAAGGATGATCAAGTCCTTGTCTCACAAAGCCACCAGCCATGCTTAGTACTGGCAGCTGGCCCAGGTACATCCACCACGTGAGTTCCCTCTTTCATTGATTACAAGACACAAGTTAATGTCTTTCAGATTTACCTAGCCAAGGCCTGGGTGACCCTCCTCCTCAGTCAGATTGAGGGAATTACAGGTGGGGCTATAAAGCCTGGTGGAGGACATATTATATATTGTGTATGAATGTCTTGTTTGAATGAATACCTGTGCATCACCTGTGTGTCTGTGCCAGTAGAGGCCAGGAGAAGGCACCACCAGGTCCCCTGGAAGTGGAGCTAGAGTAGGTTGTATGCCACCATGTGGGTGTTGAGAATCAAACTCAGGTCCTCTGGAAGAGCAAACAGTGATCTTAACTGCTGAGCCATCTCCTCAGCCCTATGAATATCTTTTATGCAATTAATCAAGAGTTACCCACCAAAAATCAGCAACTGACAGTTTCCAAAGTCACATGTATGTCCAATTGTGACAAGGCCCAGCTTCTAGTCAGATTTAAGTTTGCTGGCTGTGTGACTTTGGCCATGTAACTTACCCTCTCTGAGCCTATTTCCTCATCTGTAAAATGAGGCAAAAATATACCTTGTCTTGTGGGTATTGTCCAGTTCCAGTGACATCATAACTGCTGGACTGTCAATAAACCACAGGGCCTGCTACATACGGTTATGTTTTAAAACACTCTTATGTTTGCTAGAGAGGTATGTTTTATCATTTTAAAATTATGTGTGTGCATATGTGTGTGTATATAGTATTGTGTGTCCGTGTGTGTATGTGTGTGTGTATAGTCAACAGAACTGAGGTGTTTATCTACCATGTTCCACCTTATTTTTTGAAGCAGGATCTCTCACTGAGCCCAGAGCTCACCATTGACTCAGCTGGCTAGCAAACTTGTCTCTGCCCCTCAGCAGTGGGGTCACAGACGGGCACCACCCTGCCATGCCCGGCTCTTCAGTGGTGCTGGAGTTTGGGTTAGGTCCTTGTGCTTGTGTGGCAAGTACTTTGGCTACTGAGCCATCTTAGTGCCACATGTGAAGGAGGAGACCAAAGAAGAAAGGAGGAGGAGAAAGCAGGGCTTTCAGGTCCCTATTCTGCTTCATAGCTTAAACTGCAAAATGCTACAAATATTTCACATACTGAGAAACCTAAACTAAAAACTTAAAGAGCAGCCATTAAAAAATCAAGTAAGATTAAACAAGGGACTCCCCATGTGCCCATGGCTGCTGGCATAAACAAATGCAGATGCACTGCAAATGACTTTTAATCACGCTCCCCTAATGCACAGTCCACGGGTCCATGCCAGAGACAAGGCCACTGGAAGTGTCACTGTGAGGCCAGCTCAGCAGCACTCGCCTTCATTATAAGGAGCATCTTTCCAGTGTGGAGTAGGATGATCAGAGGCAAGGAAGATACTCTGTGCAGAAGAGGGACTTTCAGTGAGGTGTGGCAGCTCATACCTACAATCCCAGCACTGGTAGGCTGAGGCAGGAGGACTGCTGGGAGTGTGAGGCCAGCACAAACTACACAGTGAGTCCCACGTCAGACCGGGTCACAGAGTGTGCTTCTGTCTCTGTAAAAGGGAAAATAGAGGCCAGCAAGACGGCTCAGTGTAAAGATGATTGCTGCCAAGCCTGAGGACTGAGGTTGGTCCCTGATACCCACAGGTAGAAGGAGAGGACACAGAACCCACAGGTAGGAGAAAACCAACTCCTGCAAGTTCTCCGATCTACTTACACACACTAAAGAAGTGTATCAGATTTTAAAAGGAAAAAAACCCAGAAAACAACAATTTTTTAAAAAGCAAAAACTGAGCACAAACAAAAAGAAAGAATACTCAGTCCTAAGATTCGGGATGTTACATCAGACCCTGAATCATCACCACACACTGTGAATGTGTGACACAATCCACTGTCTCCATGTCTCTACGTTGGTCCCCAAAGACGAAAAATTCAGAAATTAAGATGTGGCTCAAGGCAAGGCTATGAATTCACAGGGATCTGAGGCCTCTCCTTTCACACTCCCTTTTATCCCACAGATGACAGGGTCAAGAGAGGCTCTTATCATCCACGACTGGTTCACGTAAATCCCACCAAACTTCCTGACAGGACTTACTGCAGCCATAAGAAATAGGCCAGGGTTGGCTACTCCCAGCCAGGGGGAGAAGGGGAGAGAGGAGGAAAAGTAGAAAGGGAGAGGGGGAAGAGGAGAGGGGGAGGCTTCAGCACTGGCCATATGTTCGAAATAATTCCATTATGTGACTTTGCTGGGGACTAGGGGGTTGGAATGGGCAATGGAGTGCCACCAAGTAAAGCCACCCCAAGCAGACATGAATGGGACAGAGGATGACTTGCATGACTCCTGAGGGCCACTGTGTTCTCCTTGGAGATTCTGCCCTGCAGAGGCTGGATGTGATGGCAGGCCTCTGACACAATGAGCTTTTCTTTCTGACTTTGGGTCCCACGAGCCATCGCCACATTGAAAGTCTGCTTTGGTCTTTGCAAAGGGGAGTCTGACAATGAACTGGGGTCCAGCTTATCCCTCCCCCACAGACTCAATATTCTGAGGAAGATGGCATCCCTCCTCAAGCCTACAAAGTACCTCCCACCACCACTTCCCTCCACCCATCTAAGAAACACACAAGGCCCAGCTGAGGAGTTCTGGACCACGAGGGTGAGGGGTGGAGGTGGAGGGCCGAGGTGAGGTTACACCTGCTGGGTTGTTTCCAGAACCTTCAACAGGGCTCCTCTGTGGTTCCAAATAGGCCCTGTGTCACCTAAGTTTTGTTTCAAGCATGCCCTGCTCTGCTGACTCTGAGAAACACATGCGTTTTTATTGTCACTGACCCGGAGTAGGTGGTTTTTATGCTTGCAAATGAGGTACCTGATAGTTAAAGCCAAGCTATTTACAGAGGAATGACCCAAGCTATTTGCAGAGGAATATCATGTTCCAGAATGTTCCTCTGTCTCCTCTACTATCTCCTGCCCACCCCCATTCACCCACCATGAAAAGGAAGCTGAACCCCTAAAGCCAGAAACTTAAAGCCCAGTAGGAAAAGAGGTTAGTTACAAGGCTGACCTTCCTCAGAGTTCCCACCCGTTAGCCTATTGTGCTCTGTTTTGTAATTTAGATTTTGTTTTTGAGACAAGGTGAGAAGGCAGATTCACACACTCCTAATCTGGAATACGGGAAGCCTGACAAGGGGAGGGGGTTCCTCATGAAGTCCCCAAGGCAGCAGGTTACCCTCAGTTCCCACCATCTCTGTCTGGTCCCTCCCCACCTGCAGAACCTAATGCTCTCTGCTCTCTGCCGTGTTTAAAGGAACAGAACTCACAGTCCTAGGAAGGAGGCTCCAAAGAAACACATGGAGACAAAGGGTTCTCTCCTGTCTATTTTATAAACAATAACGCTTCCTACGGCGCTCAAATAAATAATCCCTGAGTCGAGTTAACTCTGAATGCTGTTGAATATTCATGGACATTTCGAATGCATTCCTGCTCCAGAGGAGACTCTCACTTAAGAAATGTCACCGATACTGTCCCCCTTGCACCGAGCTTAAGATCATTTCTTTGCCTCATGCCATGGACTTGAGAACTGTGGGAGGTGTGGGAGACCCTGTTCTCAGAGGCCAAGGCATTGATTGACCGGGGGGGGGGGGTGCAGGTTGATGCAACTGACAGGTGAGGGAGCCTGCTGGCCCTTGGTGGGAAGAGAACCCAAGATAGCTAGTCTCTTGGGGGAGCAACCAGGGCCCCTTCTCTGAGGGGTCAAGCAAAGGCAGCATTCAGATCCTGAGGATGTGCAGGAGTAGGGGCTCTTTCAGGCCTGCCACTGTTAGCTTTACTGAGATGCCAAGATTATCCATGGGTGCTCAGCAAGCCTGGACCAGATTAGCATTTCAATGCAACTCTAAAGCAGATGGCTCTCCCCAAGTGGGGGTGGGGGTGGAGGGTTGGGGGGCAGCAGCCAATCCCTGGGCCCTGAACCGAACAAGACTGGGGAATGGTGAGGGGGTCCATTCAGCCCAGATGGATGGCTTCTCTCACCCTGAAAGTCCCACCACACATTCTCTTGAGGCTCCAGTTTAGAACTGCAGGAGGTGAACTCCCCAGCACTCAGGAGCCAATTCCTTCGTAGTACATCCCTTTTTCCCACTGTTTGTGTATGTGTGTGGTGGTGGTGGGGCTACAGACTATTGAAAGTCTATACACACACACACACACACACACACACACACACACACACACACACTTGCCTTTTTCTGAAGAAACTGCCTATCTATAGCAAAATCCTGTATTATTGACCTTGGAGGAGGAGGACTGTGGAGAGATGGAATGTTGTCCTCTGAGAAGCAATTCATCTTAAGCTGTGCAGGATCTTTAACAGCCATTTACTTCTGACCTCTGTATCCAACCCAGTGTTCTCACGGCAATTAGGTAACTATATCACCAAGCTTAGAATTCCACCTCCAGCAATCCGAAAGACGAGATTTCACAAGGTAACCTCTGAGCTTCAGAGGAAGTCCCCTCCTGACATCTCCACTTACATAATTGTCAAATGGACTGACCCACAAGTTCCTTGTTCTGTGGCTACGAAGGTCATTTAACTGCTTCCACAGTGGAATATGTCACCCAGGGCAACCCAAATCCCTGTTCCAAGGCCATATCATTTATATTTAGCTGAGAATAAACAGGTTTTTAAAGTTTTCCTTTAAAGCGGTTCAGGGGCTGTGGAGATGGCTCTCCAGCGCTGGTTGCTCTTCCAGAGGACCTGAGTTCGGTTCCCAGCACCCACATGGTGGCTCACATCCATCTGTAATTCCAGTTCCAGGAGATCCAATAACCTCCTCTGGCTACCATGTGCAGCTGCATGCATGTACGCAAATCTACAAACATGATACATAAACAATAAAGGAAATCTATAGGCAGAGTCAATGTTCTTTGTCAAAAAAACTCACACATGCTTACACACGCACGGGGATCTATATTAAGCCTTGCTGTTTTTCTATAGAATTTTAGGCAATAGAAGGCCCGTTATAAACAACCTGCCTGAAACTTAGGTAAACAATGGCCTTGCTATTAGGCCCTTTCCTCTAAGGAGAGAAGCCAGGTGTTCCACTAGGGCAGAATTCCCAGTGTCTGGAAGGAGAGGGTCATCTGAAAGATAGGAAGCCACTTCAGGTGGAGGTTGATTCAGGAAGAAATAGACTCCTAGGGCCCACAAGGCACTAAAGGAGGGCTGCAGAGTGTGGTTGCCAGGGCAACCTCACCCCCAGAAAGGCCCTCCTGGGGAATGATGTAGCAAGATCCTCTTTCTTGCATCTATCCAGAATATGAGGCAGTTTTGGGGGCCTAGAGAGGAGAAAGGTAGATGACGGGGGCTGGATCTCCCTAAGGAGGAATTAGTTCCTTCCAGTAGGACCCAGGGGGCAGAGCCAGGACCAAGGAAAAAGAAAAGGAACAAGACTAGGCAGATGTGTCAGGTTCATGCAGTGAGAGGGGCAGTCCTCACGGAAGGATGAGTCCCGACCTGAGCCATCAGGACATCACCTTCGGCCCCCACAACATATACCAAGCCTATGCCAGAGAGGAGTCTGTATGCTGAAGAATGGAACTGAGTGACTCAGCTGGGAGAGTGGGCAAACACCACAAGGAGCAGATCAAAACCCAGGAATGAAAAAAAAATGAAAAAAAAAAAAAAACCCAGGAATGTCATCCCAACTGTGCTGCCTGAGGCTCAGGACACAGGGGAGCAGGGGGCTGGAGGAGCCAGAAGTAGTGCAAGCAAAGACTTATCACCTCTTTCATCCTCCCCAGAGTGATGTCAAGAGCTGGTATCCATGCTCACTGGGTGAGGCACTTGATGCTTGTGTCTGTGGAAAGCGTGTCTGTGGCAGAGTGTGAAGATACCTGGACAAAAACCCGCTCTGCAGACATGCCCAAAGGTGTACCTTGAAAACAGCATTTGTTAATCCTATTACGTCAACAATGTCACACTGTAATATAGAAGCGATTGGGCCCTAGCTGACTATGAAATTGCAGGCCACACTTGCTGTGTGCTGGTCACTGTGGCACAGATGCCACAGGTCACAGCCAGGGCTACTCTGTGACAGGTCACATTAGGCTCAGAGGAAATTCCTTAATTCTGGCCACCACAAGGCAGCCCTGTCCTTGTCCTTGGATTCTGAGGGTCCTCTCTCTTCCCACTGATGTCAGGGCCTATCACCCACAATCTGCAGCTTCTATCTACAAATCAGTGATGTGGCCTCTCATCTGCATCCTGAGACAGAGAAGAAACTGCAGAAAAACCATCCCAACCTGCAGACATAGCTACCAAGCTGGGGAAACCACTGGGAATGTGGAGATGTTTGCTACCATGCAGGGTTAAATGGACTGATGCAAGTATTGATCATCATTGCAAAAGCACTGTCTTAGTGTTCTTCCAGCTTATTGCTCCCTTTCCCCCTCTCCTCCCCCCTTCCCTCTCCCTCCCCCTCTCCCTCTCTCCCCTGAAACCCACACTGATATCATTGTATAGCAGAGGATTGTGTGAACTGCTGGCCTCCTGCTTCTACCGCCCAAGTGCTGGGATTGCAGGCTGCACCACCACCCCAACCTCAGCTCCTTGCTCACTGTGACGGTTCATCTTCATTTCAACTTGACTGGATTTAGAATTACTTAGGAGACACACCTCTGAGTATGTCCATAAGGAATTTTTTCAGAAATGCTGAACCATTCCTTCCAACAGGAGGAGCCCCGACATGAAGAGGTCTGAGGAAAAGGTAGGTGTCCTATGCCTGTCTTCATTTGTTTGTTCGCTGTTGTT
>JAQHUG010000157.1:1791921-1814245 GCA_028555095.1 Dicrostonyx torquatus
GTGTGCTCCCAGTGCTCACCTGCTACTCACACAGGAGTGTGTGCTCCCAGTGCTCACCTGCTACTCACACAGGAGTGTGTGCTCCCAGTGCTCACATGCTACTCACACAGGAGTGTGTGCTCCCAGTGCTCACCTGCTACTCACACAGGAGTGTGTGCTCCCAGTGCTCACCTGCTACTCACATGTCCATTTGTTTTTGTTTTGTTTGAGATAGGGCCTCATGTGGCCGAGGTTGGCCCTGAACTCTATGTATCAGAGGCTAGCCTTGAACTCTGTTTCTTCCTACCTGAGTTTGGGGATTAAGGCCTGTGATACAACACTCAGTTTGTGCTGTGCTAGGGATGGAGCCCCATGGTGTGCCAGGCAAACAGTCTGCCTACTGAGCCACATCCCAGCCCCAGGCCATTTCTTTCTCTCATGGACTCTTGTCAACAACCCCATTATGTTTGTTACATTTCTGAAGTGAAAATCACCCTTATAATGTTTTACAAAAAGAATGAAAAACACCATCCATTTCACGCCTGCATCATCCCCTGCAGTCCAAAATTAGCGTAACAAATGTTCTGAAGGGACTCCTGAAAGAAACACTGAGCAATCTTCAACACCAGTATCCACAAGCCCTTCTTCATGGCACTGCATCTCCCCCTGGCAATGGGTGGCAACACAGTCTTTAACCCAAACTGGGATGTTCTTGGAAGAAGATGCATTGTGCAGACATCTGCCAATGGACACTCTGCCTCCTCCTGGCCCTCCCCCACCCCATGTAATAGGGGCTGGCTCCTCAGAGGTCCTTGGAGAAAGCACCTGTCTGTGTTACCTCTAACTGGAGTCACAGGAAATACCAATTTCCAGACATGCAGCTTTTATCTCGGCACCCCGCCCTCCCCTCATTTGTCTACAGTGAGGCCTCTCTGACACAGAGGAAGCAAAGGGGGTATAGCGCCTCCAAGACTGTCAGCAGCACCTGCTGTTCCTGTCAGTGAAACAAACAGAAGCCATCCAAGCCTCAGGAGACCCATGTCACCAACACTCCAACAACTCCCAGGAACCTGGGGGTCTGCTCCACACAGACCTGAGCTGTGTTTCCTAGTCAGGCCTCAGAATACTGAGGGCAGGGATGGGTTTAGGAAAATCCATCTTTCTGAGCATGAAGCAAAACCATGATAGAGGCAGCAGAGGGGCAGCCAGGCCCACTTTGGGGTGCAGTGCCAGAGGCCAGGGTCTCCTCACAATGCCCCCGCTTGTGCCCCCACTCTCTGAAGTGTCTTTCCAGTGAGAAGCACAGATAAAAACTGTTGCCTTGAAGCTAAATCATCTCCAGAGCTTAGATGCCAACTTACTATTTTCCACTCATGTAGCCAACAAACACACATAGTCTGTGCCAGGTTCGAGCTGAGGAGCCAAGTGAACCTCACAGATGAATAACCAGATTCACCCTGAATGACGCCTTCCCAGAAGGCAGCCGGTGTGATCCCACAAAATTGGGGGCAGAAGGAGTTGTTATGGGGGCTCTTTAATTCTGAAGGAATAATTTCTATGCATGTGTGAATGTTGCTCATTTTCTTATTTGTCTATTCATATAGGCACATGTGTATGCATTCATGTGTGTGCAAGTGGAGGCCAGAGGACAACTCAAGAGCGAGCCATCAACCTTATTTTTTGAAACAGGTCTCTCACTGTGTCTTAGTTACTCTTCCATTGTGGTGATAAAACACATGACCAAGGCAACCAATAGCAAGAAGAGTTTATTGTGGCTCATGTATCTTGACAAGGCAGCATGGCAGAAAGCGGCAAGCATGGTGGCGGGAGCCAGAAGCTGAGAGCTCACATAAACTGTAGGCCGGATGCAGAGAGTGAAGAAAGAGTAGGGCAAAGCTATCAAACCTCCAAGTCTACTCCAGCAAGGCTGTACCTCCTAAACCTCCCCAAACAGCACCACCAATGGGGACCAATGTTCCAAAGCCTGAGCCTTTTTGGGAGCTATTTCCCATTCAAACCACCACACACAGGGACCTGGCCTCATGGATCAGGTAAACCTGGCTGACTAAGAAGCCCCAGACCCCCTTCTGCCTCTACCTCCTGAGCACGGAGATTATCAGTACAAGCCACCATGCCTGCTGTTTTATGTGGATTGCTGAGGCTCAAATGCAGGTCCTCCTGCTTGCGAGGCAAATGGTGTATCAACTGAACCACCTTCCCACCTTGGGAGCTTATTTGTGAAAGTCTGGAACTGGCTGCCCTCAGACTTACACATCCTCCTGCCTCTGCCTCCTGAAGACTGGGATGACAGGCGTGTACCCCACTCCTGGTAGGAGTTCTCCCATAGCGCTATCTGGTATCATCAGCTGCTGTTCATGTTCTGGGAAGAGCTTCAAATAAAACCCAGACATGAAGGCAATGGGTCACAGATGGCCTGAGATTAATATCCTCTAGGGACTATGTCCCCAAAGCCAGCAGGGAACAGACCCCTCCTAATCCCAGTGCTGCCATCTCTCACTAATTGAGACCAATTTGTCCTTATTAATGTCATGGCTGGCTGAGATTTCTCTCTCTTGAATAAATACCATTTCTTAAATACCAAACCTCTGAGGCGTATTCTCAAAATGTTAACAAGAAATGGAGAAGACTCACAGGCTAACACCATCCCCTGCACTGTGTGTGGATGCTTGTATGGGAGTGCAGGTGTGTAGGGTACATGTGTATGCGTGTGCACGCACCTAGAGCCCAGAAGTCAGTTGATGTCTTTCCTCGGTTGCCATTTGTATTTTTACCTGGATCTGAGTTGGCATGTGTATAAGTAATATGTGTGCAGTAGCTGCAGCATGCAAAAGAGGATGCCAGCTCCTGTGGAAATAGAGTTACAAACAGTTGTGAGCTACTGTATGAATGCTGGTAACCGAACCCAGATCCTCTGCAAGAGCAGCCTGTGCTCTTCACCAGTGAGTCATCTCTCTGCCCCCTGGTTTTTTAAAAGAGGTCCTTCACTGGCCTGGAACCTACTAAGGAGGCTCAGCTGACTAGACTGTGAGCCCTAGGGATCCTCCTGTCTCTGCTTCCCCAGTGCTAGGATTACAAATGTAAACCACCCTCAACTTTTTTATCCAACCGTTTTTGATGTAATGGATGAAAAAAAAGTCTCATCTGCTTCTTCCTCCATCCACATTAGCAACCAAGAGCCATGATGTAAGCATCTAACACATAGAGAGCTCGTTCCAAGCTGATGCAGGCTGGGGGAATGGCAAGCACCAGCCAGGGCTCCCACAGCCCCCTGTGGAGGCAGCAATGGAGACCACACATGGTCCTATGTGGAGTAAGTTATGTGCCTTCCAAGCCTTCGCCAACACTGGACTTCTGTGTAAACTGCCTTCTTCCTCAGAAGAGGACTCTCTTGATCCCCACCATCTCAGGATTTGCTGATTGGCATGACCTTTCCTGCAAGGCCATTGTCAGCTGTGGTTATCCTCTAGAAAACCTTGGATCTAGAGCCCGGCATCTTTCTTCCCAGACCACAGTGTTCTACTGGACTCCTACTCCAGACATGTCCCTCACTGTCCCGGCTATGCTCGGACTCCTCACAGAGGCTTCTAGGTCTAACAGAGTAGTTGGATCAATGCTGCATGTCTCCGGAGACGTGCAAGTAAGGCCCATGGACTCATGGCTGCTCTCCACACTCCCAGGAAAACTACAGTGGCAAAGGAGAGCACCATGTCCAACACATGACCCCCAAAGCCTCCCCGCCTCCCAGAGGACCCAGTGGGGCGACCTTACTATGAGATGTAGAAATGCTCCCCCAAACCCAAAAGCCACCCTGGAGATACCGACTGCCCACTGTGAGTGTCACACTGCCCACAGCCCCGAGTCTAGCTAGTCCTCAGGGACATGAGCTAACAGAGCAATGCAGCTAGCGTGTGCAAGGATGCAAGGGGTGCTTACTACTGTCACCTGGACAGGATCCAGAATCACACGGAGAGAAACCTCTGCACACCTGCCAGAGAGTTCCAGAGTCAGCTAACTGAGGCGGGAAGAGCCAGTGGCACCATTTCATTAAGCTGAGGTCCCAGGAACAAAATGAAAGTGAGCTGAGCACCAGCCTTCATTTCTCTGCTTCCTGACTGCGGATGCCACGTGACAAGCTTTGGCTGGGCTTAGTGCTATGGACCTGAAGCACTCTCCATGGTGTACCACACAGCCTGGTTAGTCAGTTAACGTCATTCAGGAACATTCTGGAAAGTATGAAAGCCACGAAGGGGGAGGCTGACATCTACCATGGGCCACACAAGGAGCCAAGGACTGGCTACTGTGATGTGACCTGTGACCTCTGCAAGCTTAACCTGACTTAACCAGGTCAGCCAGTGAGGCTGGAATAAAATGGGGATCCAAGTGCCACACTGTGTCCCCCCATAGGCCCCTCTGCTTCTGGAGAGAGATAGAAGCTAATGACAATCTATAGAGATGGAGTTCCCACTATGCCCATATGCCCATTACATTCAAACTGTGCCGCACCCGAGGATCCTGGGTATCTATCTGGTGTGTGAGAGAAGGCCTGCCCCTTTTGTGCCTCCCCCCCCCAGTCTCCTTGACTGCAAATGTCTCCCACCACAGGACTATACTAGTGACTTCTCTCGATGTTGTGACAAAATAATTAACAAAAGCAACTTAAAAGCCAGAGAGATGGCACAGTGGATGAAGGTGCCCACCAACAAGGCTAATGTCCAAGCCTTGGGACCCACACCGTGGAAGGAGAGAACAGACTCTTGTGAGTTGCCCTCTGATCGCCACATACACACGCACATACACACACAGAAATAAATAAATAAATAAATAAATAAATAAATAAATAAATAAATAAATACAAAAAATGAAAGCAGTGTGAGGGAAGGGTTAGCTTTGGTTCACAGGACACTATTCATCATGGTGGGGAAGGCAGGTGCCAGGAGTGTGGGGCAGTTGATCACATCAGACCCACAGTGGGGAGCGGAGAGATGAACGCTGGTACTTAGCTCTGTAGCCAGTCCTGGATGCCAGTCCATGAGATGGTGATGTCATCAAGGTCTTCCCTCATGAGCTAAACCGCTCTAGAGGGGCTGAGGAGATGGCTCAGGGGGTAGAGAGCCTACTGTGCATGTCTGAGGGACAGAGTTCAATTCCCCACTGACCGTGTAAAAAGCCAAGCACAGGGGTGCACACATTTAATGGCAGTGTTGGGAGGTGGAGTCACAATGAACCCTGGGACTCCTTTGCCAGCCAGGCTAGCCAGATCTGTAAGCTCCAAATTCAGTGAGAACTTGAGTCAAGAAACAAGGTGAAAAGAATACAGAAAACTGACTCTGCTTTCTGCCTCCTCGTGTGTGGCCCTGTGCAGCTCCTCCTCTTGTACACCTGGCACCGAGGTGATCCATGCTCGCACCACCCCCTAGTGGTAGGCATGAGGAACTACATGAAGCTGCGGGCAGGTCGCTCCTTACCCAGTAGCTGTCTACCTAGTTTCCTTTCCTGAGGGTCCATCTGAGGCTGGATACCAAAAGCACAGAGATGGAAGACACAATTGTGCCTCAGCTGCAGAGACTGAGTCATAAATTACTCATAACCCACATGCAGAGAGCAAAACATGCATAGCCAGCAATAGGCTACTGCAAAGGTAAGTCTGAAAGGGGGCAGGAATTTCCCTGGCCAGGTAGGAGTGGGGCATGGAGTCCCACTTGGCTGTAGAGCATGTGGTTTCTGTCACTGGGCTGCAGAGCTGAGTCGTCTACATCTAAGAGATCCAGTCCCTAGGGACAGTGGTGGCAGAGAGTGACTGAGACAAAGCAGGGGCTTAGCTATCAGAATGTCAGAGCCAGACCCAGGGCACTCAGGAGAAGCTGGTGGCCCATTTGTATCCAGGTCCAAGAAGAAAGTAGCTAGGGGTCAGGCTTGGCTTTGGCATCTGGGTTTGGGCCAGGCTGTAGCCCTGAGAAACCTGGAGAAGCTGAGGTGTTCCTCTCGGAGTGCAAGGATGTGTGAGGATTGAACAGGTACCCAGACCTCTAGGAAGCTGAGCTTAGGCTGGGCCAGAGGGACCTCCTGGCAATCCCAAAAGCTGTCTGCTCTTCAGTAACACCTGGGAGATCGTGAAAGGGTGGGAAATGGAAATGTGAGAGATTATCTTTCAAAACTCCAAATCAAGTTTTGATTCATTTATGACACTCATCCAGGCTAAGAGAATCAAATCCTTCACACTGGTGATAAGCCACCGGATTTCTGACCACACACCACACCTGTGCTGGACATGTTTCACACACATCTCTTGCCCAAGTGTACAGAAAAAGTGGCTGGTTTCTTCTGGTTAAACTCTGCTCATTTGTCCCAGTCCTGAACAAGTGTGTCAGGCATTAGCTAATCACCATGTAGTGTCCATGCTACAGTGTCATCTACATCTGCCATGGCCAGGCGATGATGCCCTGTAGTACACCGAGCAGGCGTCCCTTCAGGGACATCTGCCTGCTCATCTAGTTACTGTTGGGTTCTGACAGGGGCCGACTGTGGAAAGCAAGCTCCTCCAGTACAAGCCCACAGACAAGCTCCTTCTGCCCAGTGTCATCCCCGACAGCTCACCTCCCTCTTCCTGACTGCTCCCGAGTCCATCTGGCTCCCCACAGGGCTGAGTCTCCCTGAGCTCATGGTTTCCCTGTGTGACAATCTAGCCCTTCATTGGGGGCAGTGTCCTACAGCAGCCCCAGGAGCTATCCTTGTGAGAATGTTTACTCACACTTAATACCCCACCCCTGCAGGTGCAGGAAGAATGTCCATGGCTCTTGGCAGTGAGTTTTCCCTGCTGTCTCCAAAGTGCCTGGCCCTCCTATAAAACTGTGGTTTTCGCTGCAAACCTTTAGGTTTTTATTTCTATTCTTAGAGCTCTGGGCCCTTGGGATACTTGTCTCTGCTACAACATCTGTTAACTATTATACTGTGCTCTGAGTCTCTTCCAGCTGTGGGCCTCAGGCCTTCCTCTCAGGTACTGCCCTGAGAGGTCTTTTCATGTTTCTTCTTCCTCTGAAAACCCATGTTCAGACCCTGAACCCTGCTGTGGGACAATGGTCTTGACCCTGTAAAGATCTGTCACTTGTACTAGTAAAATGATGATTGACCAGTAGCCAGGCAGAAAGTATAGGTGGGGTGACCAGAACAGGAGAATTCTGTAAAGAGAAAAGGCTCAGTCTGCAGTGGTCACCCAGATGCAGAGGAAGCAAGATGAGAATGCCTCACTGATAAAAGGTACCAAGTCACATGGCTAACACAGACAAGAATTATGGATTAATTTAAGATGTAAGAGTTAGTTAATAAGAAAGCCTAAGCTAATAGGCCAACCAATT
Organism: Dicrostonyx torquatus; assembly: GCA_028555095.1. Taxonomy (NCBI): domain Eukaryota; kingdom Metazoa; phylum Chordata; class Mammalia; order Rodentia; family Cricetidae; genus Dicrostonyx; species Dicrostonyx torquatus. Next base: position 1,799,274 of record JAQHUG010000157.1, read on the forward strand.
TATAATTAATTATAAGTAATATAACTAATGTAGACCTCTGTGTGTTTCTTTGGGACTAACCAGCTGCAGGACTGGGTGGGACAGAAACCTCTGTCAACAGAGCCTGGTTACTCCTCAGTCAGCTTTACACTGACCTTGGTCCCCCTCCAGCTGCTGCTGTCTCCTTTGCTAGCATTCCTCTGCAGAGCCTTGAATGCCACCTCTTATGGAGGCCATAGCCATTCCTACCACTCTGAGGATATCAGCTCAGGACAATTTGGAAGGTCCCTTCCAGGCCTCAAGTTGTCTCTGTTCCCATCCAGCATCTTTTTTTTTCCCCATCCAGCATCTTCCTTTCACTTGAGTTGCCCTCCCTTTAATGGTGGGCTATCCTCAGCTATCTGTTCCCATTTTCATTCTTTCTTTTTTTTCCTTTTCTTCTTCTTTTCTTTTTTCTTTCTTTCTTTCTTTTTTTTTTTGATTTTTGAGACAGAGTTTCTCTGTAGTTTTTGGTGCCTATCCTGGAACTAGATCTTGTAGACCAGACTGGCCTTGAACTCACAGAGATCCACCTGCCTCTGCCTCCCAAGTGCTGGGATTAAAGGTGTGTGCCACCAGCACCCCGGCATCTGTCCCCATTTTCAGTGTGAAGTGTTCACATGGAAAGAGGAAACTGTGTGTATGATGTGGGCTATCTCTCAATGTGGGACTTCTTCAGGTGCTCCTGCTGGGATGGAGCACTTGCAGGAGGATTCTAGTTACAAAGGTGCCAGCTCACACATAGGTCCTGATGCATATGTTTGTGTGCTTGGGAAAGGGCCAGAGGCTTGGGTGGCTGAAGTGAGGGTGGTAGGGAAGCGAATGAGTTGAGAGGGGGACATTTGGGAGTACAAATGTAGTAGCTTAGTTACTAGTCTCATCACGGTGACAGACCGAAGGAGGGAGGTTTATTCTGGTTCAGTTTGAGGGAGCAGTGCATCATGGCAGGGAAGGCATGGCAGCAGGAGTGTGGGGTGTCTGGACACATTGTGTCTGCAGTCAGGAAGCAGAGGCATTCAACTCACTTTCTCTTTTCCTTCAGTCTGGAACCCCAGATGATGGGATGGTGCCTCCACATTCAGGGATCTTCCCACCCCAGTTAACCCAGTCTAGACACTCCCTCAGCTGTGCCCAGAGACTTGTCTACTGTGTGAGTCTAGATCCTATCAGGTCACCCATCACTACTGAGCAGCACAGGGACCAACTTTGTGAATGAATGACTCCCAGCTCCACTGAGCACTTGGGACTCAAGTCTGGATTCTCATTTCTTGAAATTCCAATTCCATTGTCCCATACATTGACAGTGGGCTCTATGATGTGTCTCGGAGCCTAGACAACTCATTCATGGTCTAAGATCTCATCCACACTACAAATCATGTGACACAGTGACTGGCTCTCACAATGAATGACTAATTTTCATCCTTCTGCACTGTTGACCATGAACACAGAATCAGATCCAAAGCCCTTGCAAAGCCTTATAGTCCTGCTCATTTCCAGCTGCTGGTACCCAGCTCTGCACCCTCCCTAGCTGGCCAGCCTTGCTGCTCCAAAATCAGGTACAGGCTGACCCCAGGGCCTTTGCACAAGCCACCAGCTCCAGACCTCCTTCTGTCAGAGACCCAAAGGGTCCCTCCCTTTCCTCCTTTTCTCCTGGCCTCTGCTCTGGTGTCACGAAGGCCATCTGGGGTACCAGCCTCCATTTCACTCTGCTCTCCCACCATGCTTTGCCTCTCTTGCTGTTTAGCAGACCTGACATATGATATAGTACATGTCTGCTTACTTGTTGGCTATCTGTCTGCCTGATGTGCTCTTGGTGGGAGCAGGGTGTGGCCTGGCTGACCTCATCTCCCCCAGCACCTGCAAGCAGCATCCCCTGCAAGTGGCTGTCATTCAAGTGTGGTATGAATTGGCCTGGCCGAGATGGCAGATTCAACTCTGATTACTTTCATAAATATGTATCGTCTGCCAGTCACATTTTGGGTAGTTCAGGCTCCTGTCCCTTGTCTAGAAATACAACTTACGACTCCCCTGTTTCTATGGGAACACAGAGCCTGAATCCCAAATAAGACTCACAGAATTTTGGAGAGCAGAGGCATAGAAATGAGCGGCTTCCCCAGCCACATGCCCTTGGCAAGAACAACAACATGGCCAACAATACTTTCCCCCAGACTGCCACATTCTTGCTTGACTCCAGCCCCTGTACTGTTGTGATGGACAAGAGATACATATTTGGGGACTTGGGAGATGATGGCTCCCACATGAGGAACTGAGTTTGATCTCCAGATCTTACTTTTTAAAAAGTGTGTGTGTGGTGGCATGTGCCCTGTCTGGATCTCTCATGTGATCTTTTTTTTTCTTAAAGATTTATTTATATTGATTTATTATGTATACAGTGTTCTGTCTGTCTGTATGCTTGCTGGCCAGAAGAGGGCACCAGATCTCATTACAGATGGCTGTGAGCCACCATATGGTTGCTAGGAATTGAACTCAGGACCTCTGGAAGAACAGTCAGTGATCTTAACCTCTGAGCCATCTCTCCAGCCCTCACGTGATCTTGAATCTATAAATTAGTCTGGACTGGCAGGCCACAGAACCCCAGGGCACCTGCCTTGCACCCCTCAGTGCCGGACTTGTAGGCACATGCCACACAAGAACCTGCTTGTGAATATGCATACATACACACACACACACACACACACACACACACACACAGACACACCACCACCACCACCACATATTTAGCCTTTACCTTCATTTATAGAGCAGAGCTCTTAGTACCCCTTGGGATTCTCTAGGCATAAACATAAGAATGAGACAGGACCAACTTAGCTCACAGTCTCCCTCAGGTTGAGGCTGATGCAGGGACACCAGCAAATCAGAGCTGGGGTTTCCAGCCTTTCTCTTTAGGGCTGGGGACAGGGCTGGAAGCTGGACTGATCACACCTATCAATAATGTAGTCAACTGTGCCATGGCCACCTCTAAGATGACACGAAGGAGGACACTGGGCCACAGCTCCTAGTGAGGACAGGCTAAGCAGACTCCTGGCTAGATTTACATGGAAACTCCCTAAGAACAGTCATGCATGGGCACGTGTGTGTCCAGGTTCATTTCCATGTGGACGTTCCCAAGGCAGCTCATACCATGTATGATACTACAGTCGAGCATCTCAGAACCTTGCTTATGACTCACGAAGAAGAAAGTCCCTAGAGAAGACAAAGTGACCTTAATCTTAAAACAAAACAAATATACACGATACCAACGGCACAGGGCACCCTGGAACCCCCAGCAAGGAAAGACAATCCAAACCCCTGGAGAAAGGAGGCCCAGAATAGCCTGGAAGAATGTATTCATTTTCCAGCAAACCACAGCCTCTAGAACCATGACATCAGTTCAGTGCCAAGTGACAGTCACCACTGGCCAGTGTCTAGGCTGAGCAATTGCTTTAAAACACGGTGAGTACATGGATTACAGGGTTCCTGGTCACCAACAAAGGGCTTTACCCTCTGATCCTGTATGACAAGAAAAACCTTTCATCTCTCCCTCTCTGCATCTCTTAACATGGAAACCTGGCCTGAAGGTTCATGGGAAACATACCACTCTGCAGTGGGATATGTTAGGAGATATGAGTTGTCTATGCTACATCAAATGGAGGGCTGAACCTTCACTGGAAGTCAAGCCTACAGCGTCATGCCCCACGTGTTCCCTTTCTATGAACTGACCAGAAGAAAAGGTTCCACTGAGGCAGAAAGTGGCTGTGGGGGGAGGGGCTGGAAGTGGCAATTTAGTGAGATCAGGACCTCCTTTGGGATTGCTGGTAGAGCTCTTACCCAGAGGGCAGTAAGTGCTGAGCGACATTCTGAAAGCTCTTAATGCCACCAAATTGGTTTTGTCAAACCTTTTTAAATGGTTAAGATGTTAACTTTGGTGTCCTATGCGTTTTTCCCAACTCATTAATGATTATGAACTGGGTTGTATGTTCCCAGAAGCTCATGTGCCAGGCAAGTCCCAATGGAGGCTGCTCGCCCTCCCCTCTGGGATGGTAGAGGGGAGCACACAGAAAGCAACAAACCCCTGCCCATCAAGTTTGCACTCCTTGAGACAGGCGATTTACTCAGCACTTTCCAACGGCTACAGAACTAAAAGTGGCCTTACTTCATTGCCTTTCTAGAACTTTCTACAGAGATGAGTCTCGGCATTATTCCCACTTTTCGGTCTAAAGGAAGCAGGCTGCGTGGATGGGCAAACAGAACCATGCAGCACATCCTCCCACAGCACATCCTCCCGCAGCACGTACTGTGGCCACAGTCACTGGCCCTATGTGGCCTCAGAGCGGCAGACTGCCACGATGGATGCTCTCTTTACCTGAAATGGCGTTTGGCTGTTGTAGTTTTTCAATTCCTTGTTTCCGCCCCGAAACAGCAGCACTCTGGCACAGCTGTCCTGCAAAGGAAAAAGTGGGAGTCACTTGTGAGCTGGTGACATGGACTTTATCCAGAGCCATGGCTGCTAAGTTTAGGCTCACAGGAAACCTGATGTGGTACTTCCAGGGAGAATGAAGACAGGCTGGGGGTGGGGAAGTCGGTAAAGTGATTGCCATGCACGCGTGAGGACCCGAGTTTGAGCCCCAGAACCCGTTGAAAATGTCAGGTGCTGGGATTGGAGAGATGGCTCAGAGGTTAGGAGTGGGTGCTGCAGCTCCTGGGCAACCCTTCCTGACTCCTGCAGTCCTTTCAAAGGTCCTTAAATTCTCAAGAACATTCCAACAAAAGGTTAGGAATAAATCCTCCCGGGTACTGTCATCCACAGCCACCCAGGTGGGACCTGGGAAGAAGCCCAGAAGCCCTTTCTACCCACAAAGAGACTGTTTCCAGAACCCATATAAACCAACCCCGAAAGGCTTACCCATCCTTCTGGTGATGGTCAGGCTGCAAAGGCCGTTCTAATATAGCAGCTCTGGCTTGAGTGGAGACCTAATATTCCAGCTGGGCAGGTCAATGGTCTGGCTAAGGGGCAACCCCTAGAAAGGAGGAGCTACCTCTAGGAAGGTGGGGCCATCCCTAAGCAGAAGGAGTGACCCCTAGGAAAGAGAGGTCACCCCTAAGAAGGTAGGTTTACTTTAAGCCCTGCTAAAGAGATGGAAGGAATAATTATCACTTTAATGAGATAACTATAATTTTCCTTCCCAGAATTCCCTCTGCCTAGCAGAGGCCCTATGATCCTCCACGTGGTTCTGTTGAGTCTGCTCTCCTTTCTGATTCAGGACTCAAAAGTCTTTCCTCTTTTCTATTTCTTCCTTTTGATGCTGGCCAGAGCCTGAGTATGCTTTCTTTTGGTATGCTGGGCTTTCTTACTTTTTCTCTAAAGCCTGGTCCCCGTCATGCAGCTGCTTGTCCTCCAGGTCTGACCTCCACTGCATGGGTTTTCCTGTCTCTCCATTCTCCCTCAGGCAGCCCTGGAGATTTTATTCAAAACTCTAATAAAAAGCTTCCATTTGAGTCTGCTGTTATATTCCTTTATTAATGAAACTAAGAACCCCAAGAGGGGACCCTGATTTCTCTGATATCATAGGGCCACCCTGGCAGAACTCCCCCAAACTCTTAGTTAACAGTTCCAGTCATTCTTCAGAACTAAAGGGCCAGGGGTTTCTGCGTCTTACTAATAGTTAAGCTTCAACGTGTGTGTGTGTGTGTGTGTGTGTGTGTGTGTGTGTGTGTGTGTGCGCACAGACCTGTACAAGCATTGTTCTATCCCTCACAGCCACCGTGGTCATACAATTAACCCAAACTAATTATTCTCGGCATAAAACGTGTTACTAGGAACCTAAAAATAGAATTAAAACCCACCCAATATGTGAAAATTCATCGCTGGGCCATACTCCACCTCACTCGCCTGGCACACCGGTGACTCCACTGGGGTAACAAGAGTCCATGTCACAAGAAGGAAGAATGCCTTTGCTTGAATTGATTAAGAAGAGTGAGAACAAAGGGTTAGGTGAGAAAACAGGGCAATCTGAAGCTTCAGAAGGGGGAGGCGGGCAGCCCAAAGGCATTGATGTAGAGCTCAACCATTCCCCTGCGCTCCTCTTGGATGGCTTGAGTCTTACCTGGCAGATTTCCATCCTCAAAAAAAAAATCAATGAAGTATGAATAATAAGCAATTTATGTTCATCTTCTAAGGACCATTTTACTGCCAGTTTTTCTCTTTGTACAAATTTTCAGAGACACTTAAAAAATATGAAGCTTCCCGGAGGGCAGTCTTTCTGAGATCACCCTGTACTTAGCCATGGGCCCCGAGTCTCGGGCTCCATGAGCTGTGGGGTGCCATTAGCCTGTCTACTTTGCAGGTGAAGGGACAGACTGAGAAATCACAGTCATCCATGCATGTAGGAAGTAGACAAGTCAATGGCCATGCCAGTCCCTGGGGACAAAGCAGAGGGTCACGGTTCATGTGAGCTTGGGACAGGTGGTGGCGGGGAAGGGGGGGGTTGGGAACACAAGCAGCAGCCAGCTCAGGTTGGGCTGTTCTGAAGGTCTTTGTGTGGCCTTCAAAGGAGAACAGGACATGTCTGATGAAGATGAGGCAGGCAGTCAATAGGTTGAGCCCTGGTGTGACAAGAAGAGAAGCTGTGGTCACAGGTGACAGGATCCCCACAGACAGACAAATGCAGAGACACTGCAGAAGCAGCCAGTGCAGGGGACTCATGGAATGGCACTGTGGGGCAGGTCTCAGAATTTTTCAGTAGAGGCCAAAATATACAGTGACAGCTGGGCCTGAACCGTGAATACCATGGTCCCGGGAGGGGCATCAGAAGCCTTGACAAGGATGGGTAATGGGGCAGGTGGAGATGGACCAATAGGGGACAGACCTGGACAAGCAGGATGGGTGTCACCTGAAGCTCAGCCTCAAGCTCCATAGAAAAGGACATCAGTTACAGAGCAGGAAGGATCACAGGGATTGGGTCTCCTAAGAGGCCACCAGATGGGGGCATCAGGTGAGCAGGGTTCATCATTGTGAGATACTGAGGGATACTGACAGAGAGTAGTCTACATTCTAGAAGGCACCAAAGTCTGTGAATAGGTAAAGCCAATGTCACTAAAAGACAGAATCTAGGTACCAGAAGTATGATGCATGGATGCCAAGAAGTGCCATTGGGAAGAAGAATTGGAAGTGCTACACAGATAGGGCCTTGTCTGGAAGAAATGACAGAGGTCTGATGGACCATGTCAGGGAGGATATGGCCATCAAAGCAGCTTGCATGGACATGGGTAAGGGATGAGCTGAGGCATATACCACCAGGGAGCTTGGAAATGGTGTGTTTCTACTGGGCCTGGCAAACAGTGGAGAAGGAAAAAGCCAGAGTTGTAGTCCATTTTTGTCCAGAAGGGTCAGCATTGCCACCAAGACCAATCTAGGACTTCACATCTATAGCACAGCTACATGAGGCACCATCATGAGAATGTCATAGACATGAGTCATTCATTGTTCAGACACGAGGCAGGACCTCATTTCCAGGTTAAGTTATCCTTGAACATAAGCCTGTGGTGGCAACCACTCAGGGAAAGGCTGGCATGTAAAGGGCGAAGACAGAAGGTGAGTTTGCAGTCTCCAATAGTGTACCCCCAAAAAGGACCAGGCTACTTCACGTGCTTAACCTGTACCTCCTGAGCTCCATCCAGCCCACAAAGGCTGGTGCGGCTTGGTTGAATGGAAGCCTAGCTATACCACTTCCTAACCTGGATCTGCTGACCAGTATGGAGGAAACACCAGTCAGTGGTATCCACAAGGCTTTCCGAGGAAAGACTGTACAGGTGCCATCTGTCCTAGTTAGTTCTACCTGTCAACTTGACACAGCACGGAGTCAGCTGAGAAGGGAGTCTGCCCAGATCAGATCGGTCTGTGGGAATGTCTGTCGGTGATTGTCTGATTATTAATCAATATAGGCGGGATCAGCCCACTGTGGGCAGCACTATTCCCTAGGCAAGTGGTCCTAGGCCATAAGAAAGGTAGCTAAGGCTGGAGAGATGACCCAGAGGTTAAGAGCACAGGCTGCTCTTCCAGAGGTCCTGTGTTCAATTACCAGCAACCACATGGTGGCTCACAACTGTCTATTATGAAGTCTGGTGCCATCTTCTGGCGTGTATGTGCTAGCAGAACACTGTATGCATAATAAATAAATAAAATCTTTTTTAAAAAACAGAAAGTATGAACCCGAGTGAGCCAGCAAGCAACATTCCTATATAGTTTCTGCTTCAAGTTCCTGCCCTGATTTTCCTCAGTGATGAACTGTGTCCTAGAAATGTAAGCCAAATAAACCATTCCTTTCCTAGTTGCTTTTGATCAAAGTGCTTCATTACATTACCAGACAGCAGTCCATTCTAAGAGACCAACAGCCATTATGCCTATGGGGATGATGGCCCTCTGATGGCCCCAGGGAAGTAGCCACAGAGTGGGCACAGATCCTATGACAAACTGGCAAGGCACAGAGATACACATTGAAAACACTCACCTCCACACACATACAAAAGGCACACTACCAAGAGGCACAGTACATGTTCATATGTATGTGTGTGTGCTTGTGTGCATATGTGTTACGTGTGTGCATGTGTGCTTTTGTGTGTGTGTGTGCTGTGTGTATGCATATGCATGACTGTGTGTGCTTTGTGTGTATGCATGTGTGCTTGTGGGGTGTGCGTGTGCTTATCTTCTAGACAAGCTAGACTGCTCTAGTAACCTTTGGTATTTAAGCTTTCTCTGATCCCTCATTATCCAGGGTGTTGCTTTTTTCCCTCTGGAGCTCTTGGGAAGCCAGCATGAGGCAAGAGAGCCCAAAGATTAGAATCAATTTGCTGCTTACAATCAAAGCCCTAATTAGTTGATTGCATGAGAGGGAAGAATATTCTGATCATAGTGTGTTTTTATTAGAAGTGTCCTGATGAAATTGATAAAACATGCATAGCACTCTACATACCTGGGGCTTCCAGATCTAAGGAGTGGCTCATTAAGGACAATCATTATCAGTAGTAGCATCATCACCACCACCACCATCATCACCACCACGCTTAATATCACCACCATCACTGTCATTACTACGACCATTATCACTCCATTACCATCATCACCACCACCACCATCATCATTAACTACACCATCACCCTCATCATCACCGCCTTCACCATAAGTATCATCACAACCATCACTATCATCATCACCATCCTCATCATCATTCCCTCTATCTTCACCATAGCAGCATCTCCATTACCATAATCACTATCCCCACCATCACCTCATTATCACCAGCAACAGTATCACCAGCATCACCTCCATGAACACTATCTTCAGCATCATGATCCCCATCACTGCCACCACCATGATTACCTTCAACATCACCACTAAAGCCTCCAGTTGCTAAGTCCCCCACCCCCATGCCTGGTATCAGAGATGTTTGTTTTCTACTTCAGCCTCTTAGCAGTCCTGGATTCAAGGAAAATATGGGCTGCCCAACTGCACAACCAGGTCCCAGTTTACACTCAACAGAGCCCAGTGGGCCAGGCCTCCTTGTCCCTACCCTATGTCCCTGAGGCCGATTTTCTCCTTGCCCTGAATCCTGCCCTTCTAAATTCTGTCTCTCCCCAGGGCACATCCTCAGCATCATGTCTGACCCCACTTCCTATGTAATGGTGCTGGTGTGGTCTCTGCCATCTGTAACCAAACCTGTGTATCCACACAGACCACACGTCTATAGACTGGGGTCATGGGCACAGATGTCAGCAAAGTGGTGATACAAAGGGGACAGACTGAAGACTATACGTGTTTAGTGCCAAAGGCTGGGTTATCCTTCACTCCTGGGACAGCTCCTGTGAGCTCCGGGAAACTATGCAAGACTGACTCTCAGAGCTGTGCTGAGACAGCTTCACTCACAATTCAGACACAGTTACAGGCTGGGGAAGGGCTAAGGCAGAGACTGAAGACCCCTTACCATCCAGGGGAGGACAGATTTTGGTACACTTGCTGACATCCCAGCTTGTCATGGTGTCAGGGGCTGTGTGGCCAGCAACTCCAGAGCCTATGAAACAATACAGCATCCCTGGAGGTGACACAGGGCAGGCAGCTAATATCCAGCTTAATCACCTTGGATTAATCTGTCCCAGAATGCAGAGAACAGGTATACCATTGAAGTTAGGCAGGCTGCCCTGATGAGGGACCAGCTTTGTGCAGGGGACAACTCTCCCTACTCTTGCTCAGGCTCACTGGCCTGTAGGATGGCAGTCACCCAGCCCTGAGGAGGAACAAATCTATAAGTGAGGTGGGAGAGAAAGACAGGGTAGCTTCTACTCTATAGCGTGGTCAACAAACAGTCCATGAGCCACATCACCTTGTGCTCACTGAACAAATCACTTTCTTGTAGTATGGTGCTCCATGACTTGCTGCTTCTGCCTGCTGTACTGTGGCTGCTGAGCTGATGTGTGTTAGGAGGGTCCACGCAGTGACCAGAGCAGAAGATGTTTACCAATGGACCCTGGAAAGTCACTATCTCTATTCCAACTGACAATATACAAGTGGAAGGAAGGTTCTCCTGGGAGCCATGGCCATCTGGAGACCTTCCTGGGGATGGAGACAGGTCTAGGGTCTGTGGAGTAGACCCCAGCAGGACCAATCTCCTATACAGCTGAGAACACAGGCTGCCTAATAAAGTCCTGTAGCCTCCCTTTCAAAGACCACAATTACTTTAAGTGACGAAAACGGTGATTTCCTATATGCTTTGTGATTAAAATATGCTTGAAATATACTGAGTGAAATTAAGCCATGTTTTCCCACTGCAGGCAATCATTACAAAGCAGATGTGGGTGCAGATGTTTTCCTCGACTCAGCTAAGCCTCATGATGTGTTTTCTAAGGCAGCTGAGTATTCCCGCACTTAGCAAGGGTTCCCCCAGCCAAGCTCCACAGTGGACCTGGGGGTTGCTGTCACTGTAAATGTGCTCTGCATGCAAGTCAGAACCACTGCAAGACACTCCAGCTGAAACACCAACGCCACCTGCCTAATCACGCTTTGCAGAGCAAGGCACCCGCAAAATCAACAAGGTCAAAAGAAGGACTGACTGAGAGGGGACCATGTGAACATGGTTTTGAAGGGTTTGTCGTTTTCAAGGGTGAAGGACCCAGGAAAGTTACTGGCTGGAAGTAGAGTGGACTTGGGACCAGCCATTAGGGGCTAAAACAAACTTGGGTGTGGGTTTAGGCTTGAGTTGTCATCCAGAGACACTGCCAGCAATGGGATAGGATATGGCTGCAAGACTGGAAGAACAGTCCATGAGGCTAGACCCCAGTGTTGTCCAGTAGAGCCTCGCCACTGAGATCCCTCCAACCTAGAGAGGCTTGAGGCTTTCCCCAGTCCCTCTGCTGGGCTGCCTGGGTCATGTCTATGGGTCACCAGCTCCAGGCTTCAGATTTTGTGAAGTCAGAGAAGGGAAAGATGAAAATAGGGGTCTTCAGTGGGGTTGTGCTATGTCAACCTAACCTTGAGCACCAAGGACACTGCTCGCTGAAGCTGACCCTACAGTCCGCCCACACCCTCTGAGCAACACTATGCTCAGCCTTCCCATGGGACATGAGTCTCTAATTTCTCCTCCACATCTACCTCAGGATAGTCATGGTCCAGGATCCAAGTCCCAGCCACCAATGCATCTCTCTCCCAGAGATCAGGAACCATGTCCTTCAGCCTCTGGGGCTTCCAGAACATATCACCAAAAATCTGACACAGGGACTTGGAAAAGGGGTGCAGTACCTTGAGTTCTGCTTATGAGTTTGTCCCCTGGAGGCCAAAGAAAGCTGAGGCTAGAGCATTAGTCTGCACACCTGGGTTCAGGGCAACACAAACAACAATAGCCAAAAGCAGAACAAGCTATGTGTTCATCCATGGAGGAGAGGGTGAGCAAAAGTGTCCATCCCTCAGTGATGTGGGAACAAGTTTCAGAAGGAAGAGCACCTGTCCCTTGTCACCATAGGTAGGGACCATGAGAACACGATGCTGAGTAGAAGAAGCTGGGCATGGAAGGCCAGCTCCTGCAGGATCCTAGTCTTCGGAGGTCCCTCGAGTCCTCAAACCCAGCAGAAAGCAGAATGAGATAATGGGGGCTAGGGAGGGGTCAAGGGTCAGTAATTCCTGGGTGTAGTGGCATTTCAACTGTATTTTAATAAATAAAGACTGCCTGAAGATCTGAGCGTAAAACAGTCCTGCTAGTTAGCCTTACAGACAAGATTATGGTAAACACACACATTTAATCTCAGTAGCCACACTAGTTGCCATAGAAACTGGGCAGTGCATACTTTTAATGATGATGATGCACGCCTTTAATCCCAGCCCTAGAGAGGATTATAAATGGGAGGAAACAGCTCTCAGACACACAGTCTCCTTCTGAGATTCCTGGAGGCAGGATTGCCTGTCTTTCAAACTGAGGTCAAGATAAGAGCCAGTGGCTGGCTGTTTTGTTTTTTTGGATCTGCAGGTTGACCCTGAGTTTTTATTAATCGTGCTTCGCCTGAGGACAGAGATTCAGTCTGGGAGAATGAGAAGTTCTGAAGGTGGGTAGTGGGGATGGCTGTGCAACACCACGAACACACTTAATGTCAAAGAATTGTGTGGCTACAATGTTCATGAGAGTTTGTTATGCACATTTAACCACAAGTGAAAAGAAGACAGGAGGGGGTTACCCAGAGGCCAAGCTTCTGGACCAAGCAAAGTTGGCACTCAGCCAAGGAAACAGGAAACAGCTCCTCCTGTGTCTTCCAAACAACAAGCAGTCCTGGTCATTGGCACTGCACAGGGCTGACTGTAGACCTGGGATGTGACCTGGAGCTATGCACAGCTTCACCAGTCTCTAGTTCCCACTAAGGCAGCAGGAACAGGTTACAGAGACACCCAGGCCATCCACCAGTGCACCCCAGGGTTAGGATGAGGGATGTGCATGCCACTGACCTGATTGTAGAGAGCACAGATATGCAGGGCTGTGTTCCCAGAGGCGTTCTGCGCACTCATGTCCGCGCCATAGAAGAGCAGATGTTCCAGATGCTGGACATGGCCGTACCTGCAGGCCTGAGACAAAAGACTGAGTGAGATCTCAGTGGCTGCTGCTGGCTAGTCCTGAAAATGAGACCCCAGTACCCCTCGAGGCTGGGCCTGAGACATGGAGGCTGCATGAGACCCCAGCGCCCCCTGCTGTCTAGGGGTGAGACACAGATGTTGAGTGAGACTTGGCACCCAAGGTTGCTCAGGGCACAAGCCTCTGCCCAGCACCCTACCATTCATTTAAAATCATTGCAGGGCCCCTGACAGACCTCACCTCAACCATTCCTGTAGACTGAGGCCCACAGATATCACACCCCTGCACACCAAGGATTGGGAAGGTCCCAGGCTCCCAGCTAAGGATAGAGAGAGGGAATCCCTGCCCAGTTGGGAACCTACACTCTGTTCTTGGGCAAGGGGTCTGGAAGGGGCCTCGGGGTTCTTCCCACACAGATCCAGAAAGACACATTGTCCAATAGACAAATGGGTCTTTTTCTGACTTGGGGGCTGAGTTCTGTGAAGTGGAGGTCAGGATGCTCAGCTCTGCGTTACTGGTTCATGCTCCCAGGCAGGAAGCTATTGGACAACGGACATGGAGATGCTAGGAGTCCTAGCCCTGTGTTGAGTGCAAGGAGGCCTGCACTTGTCCTTCCGTATGCAAGCACAGCTTCCCACTGCATTTAAATGCAATCCAATCTTCCATAGGTAGGGCAGTCCCGCCATGTGATCCATCCCTTCCAAGTCCTCCTAGCGGTTGACACAGTAATTATAGCCCAGGTATCTATGAGGTCAAACACACTTGGACTGCGTCCCAGACCTTCCATTAGCTTGGCCTTCACCTTCAAGGTTTTGGATGTCCTTGTCATTAGTGGGACTAGTGTCCCTCTCACAGGTTTGTATAAGTCACAAAGGACAAGGACATCGAAGATCACATGATACTGGGCCCCGAAAATAGGTACAGCAGCACATCCCAGTGCAAAGGGGCAGGGAGGTCCCTGCACAGGTGACTGGACACCTCTGCCAGTCAGTGACTTCACAGGGGGAGGAAGGTATGCCACATCAAGGACAAAGTCATTGTGAATGATGATATTGGCCCTGGATCAACAGACTGTCTCTGATCAGTGTACAGAGGACATTTTACCTTAGCAGTGTCAATGGGAGCAAGAGCCACTCTGCAAACAGGGAGAAGTAGACAGTGGTTGTTAAAAGCACTCGAAAAATATCCATTTATAGTGCCATGTCCCCTGTGACACTCTCTCACTGTTGACTAGATGGATCTGACAGGAGATACTGCTGCTTTGCCTGCCTGCCTGTTGGCCCCACTTCACTCAAGCACCTCCTCGTCTCCAGGATTGCCTGCCCAGCTCTTGTTGGTTCAGATGGCCCAGGTGCACCTGATCCTGCAGGACAGGACATAGCTATGCAGCTGTCATCTCATCACTGCAGGTAAGGCTTGGGGAGGAACCTCTCTGAGCTCAAGCTGACTCAGGGGGCCAGGACAGCGGTCAGGACTTGTGGGGAAGTAACATTCTTTTCAGCTGCTGGAGCTGGCACTCACAGCTGCTGGAGCTGGCACTCACTGCTGCTGGAGCTGGCACTCACAGCTGCTGGAGCTGGCACTCACACCTGCTGGAGCTGGCACTCACACCTGCTGGAGTTGGCACTCACAGCTGCTGGAGCTGGCACTCACAGCTGCTGGAGCTGGCACTCACAGCTGCTGGAGCTGGCACTCACAGCTGCTGGAGCTGGCACTCACAGCTGCTGGAGCTATCACTCACAGCTGCTGGAGCTGACACTCACACCTGCTGGAGCTGGCACTCACACCTGCTGGAGCTGGCACACACACCTGCTGGAGCTATCACTCACAGCTGCTGGAGCTGGCACTCACACC